>WVTA01000011.1:1200000-1749116 GCA_033220655.1 Pseudopithomyces chartarum
GGCTACTCTGTGGCTATTGCCTCTCGTAAGGCTGGGGAGGGCCAGTCGGAAGAAGGATATCTCTCTCTCAAGGCCGACCTCTCGAACCCCTCATCACTCTCATCCATCTTCGATGCCGTCAAAGCCGAATTCAAAAGTGCTCCCAGCGTCATCGTCTACAATGCTGCGGCCTTCTCCCCACCTGCTGGCGACGACCTATTTTCCATCCCTACCGAGAGCCTAGCTTCCGATCTCAACACAAACACCGTGTCTGTCTACGCAGCTGCCAAGGAGGCTGTGAAGGGATGGGAGACGCTGTCAGCAGACGCGAAAAAGGTCTTCATCTTCACTGGCAACAAGCTAAACACTTGGATTGCCCCGATGCTGCTTACGGCAACCTTGGGCATTGGCAAGTCGGCCACTGGCTACCTCATTGGGTCGGCAGATACTCGCTACTCCAAGGACGGATACAGGTGAGTCTAATTTCCATCACTGTTTTACAACCTGGACTAATGTTGAACAGATTTTTCTATGCTGATGAGCGCCAAGCTGATGGTAGCATCAAGGGCATGCAGATTGACGGCGACGCACATGCTGACTTTTATGCTCAGCTTGCAAGCGGAGAGGGAGAGGTGCCATGGCACGCTACCTTTGTCAAGGGACAGGGCTATGTCAAGTTCTAGATGTAGTGCTGCATATGGATATGTACAATTCTGCAGCTAATCATGAATAATGAGAATAAGCTTCTGTCAAGCTCAGTGCTGAGCACTGAGCTAAAACATCTTGCGTACAACAATCTTTCAGTGTTTTGAACCATCCTGCCTGCATCAACCTTGCGCTAGCTTGCCCACCTGCTTTCGACAGCCTACATGAACAGTGACCCACTACTAGGACCCTTTCCTCCACCAATGTGCCCCCATAGTACTCCCGATAATGCTCCGTATATTAATCAATACTAAATCATAGTATATCACGCAGTCAGCTAATTACAAATTCATGTACTCGTTTCACAATCTTCATTCCATCACCATCTCCTCAGATCGTCAATGCAACGAAACGCGTATACTCCATTGGCAAAAATCTCACGTGTGCCCGGTACATCCGCACATCCACGAATTGAAGTTCTGATCCCAGCAATACGTAAAACAGATACCCACCCAAGAGCAAGGGCCCATTCTCCCTCGATCATGGTAAACGATCTCACCACTAATTATCGTTCGGTCCGATACACCAATACAAACTGATACCACTGGAGAATATCGCCGAGATCTCTCCCTACGAGGCGCATGCACAAGACAATCCAGAAACCAGCTCCTCGAACCTGCAGCATGCGACGCCTTCTGCAGGCGGATGCGTTCCACTCTCTTTAGCTACCTATCTAAGCCGTGTACATACCCACGTATCAGCCACCGCGATTCCCGCCCTATCAGCAAGTCGACCCTTCGCTAACCTCAGAAATCCACACGTGCATATCTCACTCATCCCCACATTTCCCCTGTCTTACATACTTTCCCATACCCATTTCATACGTACAAGCATCATTCGATCCGCACACCCAAAGATAAGCCTTTCGAAGCGAGAAACGAGGCGCAGCCTTCCAGACCCCATAGTCTATGTACATACATAAATCCCGCGCGGTATCTATCTATGCCCACGACGCCCCCGCGCGGGCCTTTCCGGTGCAGTGGTCTCGGGAGATGGGTGTTTCCGTCTTGGCAGGACGTCCCGCGCGGGTTGTGGAGTATGTATTTCAGTACTTAGCCTTGGGCTTGGGGGTTCATGCATGCGGGGACAGGGGTGGCGCTTGGCTTGCTTGCGCGCGCGCACACACTGTAGTTACACAGAGAAGGCAGTGGCGGAATCATGTGTGGGAAGGCTATGCTGTAATTAGAAAAGCGGTTGGTAATAAGGCTGCGAATTCGGGTATAACGGGGTTTATTATCGTAAGACAGAGATAAAAGAGTATAGGAGGGAGAGGCTGATGACTAATTCTGCGTAGCAAGTCCATTGTGGTAGCGGTTGGCCTGATTAGGGCATTATTTTGGACATAGTATAGTTGGGGTGAATTGCAAAATGTGGACAGGTTACTTCAGTTTGAATTGTGTTGCTAGTATCATGAAGGTTATCCATAATGCTCAGGTATCATTCTCGACGTATGAATTCGCTACGTGATATCACTTGCGTTAATGCCATAACATGTTCCGTTCCTGACAAATACCCAAATCACTTACAAGAGAAGTCATCTCCTCTTTCTCAAATCGTATCTTTGTGTTAATTTTCCTGTTCAGAGCCAGTCTCTTGCTCTCTAGGTGTCACGAACCGCCCTTCCCGGCGCACTCTCAGAGTAAGCCATGCTCACCGATCACTACAACTCCAAAGTCCCAATCCTGCTGCCTGCGCTTCCGCCCACACCCCATGGGCCTTCATTAATTCTCCGCTGCACCATTGCTAGTATGTCTTCCCTGTCGCCGTTCCTTTCTAGCACTTGACCAAGCGCTTTCAGCGCATCGAAACGCGCCATGGCCACTTGGTAAGCTGCATTCTCTGCGTCACCTCTACCACCCACAAGATTGGAGAAGGTCGTTGCTGGTTTCAAGAGCGCAGGTAAGACACCCCCACTGCGTGCAGGGTCAAGCACTAGATCGAGCCCGGTGTGCGGGAAGTTCTGAAGCCGAGTGTATGTCGGGTCGGAGGTGGGAATACTATCCGGTAATAATGCAGATGACCAGGAGGATGTTATGATGGCGCGGAGCAGTGCAAAAGCCGCAAGAGCATTTTCCTTCATTGCGATGGTAGATGCGTGAATGACGATATCAGAGAACATGGAGGGATGCTTGGTATAGTAGAGAGAGGTGAGGATACGGGCCAAGGAAGATTCAATTTCCATGCGTTTAGGATCCAGACCAATGGTCTCAACCTGCGGGAAGGTAAGTTCTTGTCGAGGTGGACCATGGAACACTGTGGCTAGTGTCTTGAGTGCATCTGGATTCGTGCGGGTAATAGGGATATCGAGTAAGACGCAATCATGCCAAGAGAGACCTGAAGAATTGCGAGGAATAAGTGTCGAACGCGGCATGGATGCAAGGATGCTGAGGTCATGGGCTTCGCACTTGGTAATGACGCGGCTGAGGTATGTACGGACGATTTGAAGTTCACTGCTGCTTTCAAAATTCTCCGGATAGGCGCTTGCATAATCGCTGATGTATTGGGCGGTCCTCGGGCTGATAAATGAGTGTTCGAGGCCAGGCTCGTCGGTGGTATGAAATTCGATGATCTGCTTATGGATATTTTGGTCTTTCAAAAAGTCCAATGATAAGCTTGAGTCGTAGTGACTGAATGTATTTAGTTGGTTTTGCAAAAACAACCCTTCTGATACGTACGTGAGATGAGGTTTCGTCTTGACGGTGACGATGAGATCGCGGTAGAAGTTGATGAGGGTCATGTGCATCAGGATATCATCTTCGGCATCCACCATTTTTTGCGAGGCATAATGCAGCAAGCCCTGATTTTCATCGAGACCAATCTCCTTTTCAATTTCCACGCCATGCGGTATAGTAATAGTACTCCAGTCTAAGGCGCCGACCTTGGGTAGCCAGTTCAAAAGACGGGCCTGTGCTATAGTCTTATCTCGCTTGTTCAATAAAGGAAGGGGTGGGTTTGTCAAGGTCTTGAGAGAGGTGTAGTGGTAGTACAAGGATACGATATCGCGATCGGTGAACAGACGTCTCCACATAGGTCCAGCGCCATACGTGTGCAAAGGTGTCTCTTCAGAGATGGCTGCCGGTTCGTTCTTTGATGCATGCAGTAACGAAGTAAGGAGACGCTCGGCTTGGGTGGCAACTCCAGAGTCGGATGCACAGAGCCATAAACGCACAACAGCAGCCATGACTGCCGGTCGATTGGCAAGGGCTTGGGCATCATTGCTTCCGGCTGCGGCCTTCTCTAGCAAGGTGAGGATCAGAGAATGCACTGGGGTTGCTTGCAGGTCCAGACCAATTTCAAAGTCGACCTCTTTGATATGCTCAAAGCGATATGGTGCAACCAGCTTGGTGACAAAGTGGATAAGAGGCGAGGGATCCTGCTGGAGCTTGGGCAGTAGAGCGGCGATTTGAAGGAACAACGGGCCAGTCTCTTGCCATATGCGGGCTCTGTATTCCGGGGTACTCGTAAACAGCTCACATTGTTCGAGTAGGTCTCCGTCTAGGGTTGTAGAAGGATCATTCTCTACCTGAAGTAGGTGGGCAGAAAGCCCAGAGAGAGCATGGGCTGGCGTCTGTGCCATATTATGAAGCTCAGTTTGGTGGGGAGAGACAATGGTGTGTAGTTCGGGCAATGGCGGTGCGGTGCCCAGGTGGTGCCTTCTGAAGCTGACTACCAATAGCAACGGAAGGTTCTAGCTATGCTCATGTGACCACGCGTCTGGCAGAGGCGTCGGTGCGCGTGGCAAAGCGGTTATACTATTCGGGCGATCGCGTTGTGAATGGAGGGATGGAGAGTGAGTGACGTCAGGCCTGCTATGATGTGTTCCCTCCAGGACCATTAATATTCCAGGATACGCGCGAAGCTTTGATACACGAACTGAGATCTGGACGTAGATATTCCAATGCTTTGCTTGGGGTGTGCTGTGAGCGTTGGCGGGGCATGGGCATGGGGCTGGCTGTGGTGCCCCACCAGGTAAAGCCGCGGCCTGAGATCTAACTATGCGCGCGACTCGCCTCCAAAATTTTGGCTCGATTCACCCACTTCCACATCCTTTCCCCATCCTAACTACGCCCCCCCCTTCGGACCCAATACTGCTATTCTATCTCACCCGTCCTTTGTAATTCGTGCGCAAACATGTCTCGAGGCGGGCGCGGCGGAGCGCGCGGCGGCGGGCAGCGAAGTGCCCCGGGAACAGTCATGATTGCAGGCACAGAGATGGCCTGGGATCTGAGCGGCATCGAGCTTCAAAAGGGCCCGGGCGAGCTTTTCCCTGTAAGCAGCATTGCTTGTGCAGTTTCAGACGTTGCATCGCCATCGCTCCTACCTGCTAACGCCTTTGCATAGAGTGCACCACCCGCCCAGGCGCCTGCGCCCTCCGCGTACGAGACACTGACATTGAGGCACTACATTGCCATCCGCGACCGTGTCCACAATGGCGACTTCTTCACTCTTCTCAACGATGGCATGAAGACAGGCTTGAAGCGCAAGGCCGCCGACCTGGCACCGACCGACGAGTCGCTGTTCGACCCCTTCATCGGAAACGAGACCTACTCTGCCAAATATCACAAGCGACACCGAAAAGTGCCCAAACTCGACTCTCGTCCATTTGGTAAGCTGCACATGGCGCTGGACAGATGGCCCATTTGCTCACATCACCTCCCCTAGTGCACGAGCTATTCCCGCCCGAATTGCGTCAGTACCTTGATCGCGGAAGCGGCAAGAAGAAGCGCGTTCTCGCTGTGACCACCAAAATTAGCGACAAGTCTTCAATCCAGCAGCACATTGAGCACGAGGAAGGCCGCACACGCGAAGCAGAGGCACGCGCTGAGGATGAGGACGAGGAGCTTGACGAGGATGAGGAAGCTGAGGAAGATGAGGAGAAAGAGAAGGGCGATGACGAGGACAATTGGTCCGCCGTCTCGAGCGATTCGGAGGAGGCAGACGATGACTACAATGCAGAGCAATACTTTGACAATGGCGAAGACGATGATGTTGACGATGCGGATCCGTATGAGAACACGTACGAGTAGGGCTCTACATGCCGGGAACGGCGCGAACGATTCATATCAAAGGGCGTTACGGAATAGAAGATACCCAAGCGGATTTCAATGCAATTAGATTTATTATCATGATGTTTTATCCTGATGATGTGGTGCCCTAGAGTGGGAACTTGAATGGCCAGTAAAGTTGTGTCTGCCCTGTGTTCGGGCGTCGCCTGTTCATCGTGGAGACACAGAGTCACCTCACACAACCTTGAAAAAGCTGCCGTCACACGAATGAATCGGACAAGCCCTCTGATGATATGAGAAAACAGTGACATGTAACTGCTATTGAAGACATATTTATCAAGAGCCAAACACAATATCAAACTCCGACAGCAACTTAGCGTCAGTTGCCTGTTCTGCCTTCAAATTCTCCTCCGACTGTACCAAGAACTCTAAGTCAGCTTTAGACGATTTCCCTTCGCCTTCGACCTCGTCTGCATTGGCGTCTTTGCAAGCAGCTCTGTATCCCTTTCCTCCTTCCAATTTGCGGCAGCGAATTCCCTGAGCCCCATATCTCCCACCTCCCTCTTCCTTGTTCGGTCGAAATTCACCTCAGTCTCCCTATCACCGCTTTTTCGGAGCCAGTATGCATGTGCGTGAGGCATCCTAGTGGGACTCGGACCATCCGTCAACTTCTTTACGGGGGTATCCTGCTTCCCCATCCACTTCGACACCTCAAAGGGGTATTTGGACTTTTTTTCGATATCCCTCATCAACAGCACCCTTTCCACCAAAGCGAGAACATCGTCCCTCTTCGAAAGATCATACATCATGATCTTCTGACCCAACTCCTTCTCGTCCGTCTCATCCACGTACCCCGCCTTCTTCAACATCAGCTCAACCCGGCGCTGCTTATCCGCCTGTTTCTGCTTCGTTGAATATGCTCGCACAAACTGCACAGTAACACAAGACTCCAGATCCAACGCCATGTTATCTTCGGCGTCGAAATCCGGGACCCTAGACGGTGCCAGAATTGGCGCTCCGTTCTTGCGGAACCGACAGATTCGTAGGCCCGCGTATTGCCCATTTGTCTTCAGGTATGGCACTTTGAACCGGACTGTTGACTCCTCGATGTCCAAATCCGGTTGGAGCCCGAATGGCGTGAATAGCTCCACCACGGCGTCGAGCAAGTGCCCCCGAGAAATCATTCGAAAGCCCTCAGCGAACCGATGTACCTTCGTTTCCTGGTCCCCGGTACGAAGAAGGCTCAACAGTTGGGAATCCGGTTTTGGCACCGGGCGGAGGCTCCCAGAAAAGTCTTCGAGTTTTTTTTCCTGGAGATAATCCAGGATTGAGGCGCAAAGACGGTGGAGATCGTCTTCGCTGTGGAGGGTCCCCTTTTCGGAGGCGTTTTCTCGATCCTTCATCATTCGGACGGTGGATTTGGCACCGCCTCCTACGAGGCGAAGTGAGTAGGAGAGCGGTTGGGCGTCGAATGTGAGGATGGTGTTGTCTTCGCCGCGAAGTGCGCAGAGGAGGTTGATGGAGTTGAGCGTGATGAAGAGGGCGTCGAGGGGGAGTTGGTCTTTGAGGAGGATTTTGACATCATCCCGCGCCTGTGACTCCATGGAGAAGAAGTCGGTAAGGTCTTGAGAAAACATGTTGGAACGTCTTTGAATGTGGAGATGTGTTGGTGTGGTAGGAAATCTGGGTTTTACCTTTGAATGTGGTAAATGTGTGGGAAGTGTGGTGATGGGAAGTGGAAATGTGATGGAGAATGAGGATATGGAGTATTCCGTCTTTTATAGGAAGGTGAGAAAAATGTCCTTGGGTTAGGTTGGTTCATTGTGTAGTTGTTGAGGTGAAATATTGTCGTGGTCCATGGGAACTGTTCCTCCCCAACAGTGAAGATTTTGGGAACCGTTATAGTGTACCATATTATATCTCCTAAGAATTTGTATCAGACGCAAGCATATTGGACACTGAGATCGTTGCAGAAAAAAATTCATTGGGTGGACCACAGGCACTGTTCACGACCTCAGAATGTCTCCCGGGCACTGTGTATTCCTCAAACCAAGCGAACAAACACAATTACATTTGTCGATCGAAAAGGATAGCTATCAACAATATTATATAGATATTGAAGGATGCGATTCACAATCCTTCTATTTGGGCCTGTAGGGTCATTCAATGTGGCTCAACACGTAGGTTTGTGGGCATCTTGTCTATCCAGCTGTCACCATTACAATGGTACACACTATTGCTATGATTTTTATCGGGTCCCATCTATAAATACGATGTCAAACAAGTGATCAGGTTCGCTAAAACAATCCAGCTCACTTTACGGCGCGTACTGCTCTTCACACGCGCCAGGGCAGACTTCTATCAAGTGAGCTTTCCTCTCCAGGTTAGTGCCAAAGACGAGTAACAGCTACTTTACGTCAAACTCAAACAACCGATTGGTATTGGACGGTTGAATAGACTAGATTGCGGCGGTGTCTCGCGCGCGTCAAACGGAGAGACTTGTCTGCGCAATGTGGCACAGATCTGTGCACAGCAACAAACCTCTACGCCGCAGTCGGACCTTCCTTCTTTTCATATATAACCGACACGCCACAAATACAACATTGTATATATAGACCCAAAACAAGACGCCCATTCTTATCACAACATGTCATCCACCACGCGCATCATGGCGCTCTTCACAACCGTCTTCACGACGCTCCTCACCTACGCCCTCGCGCTCAGCATCCCCGTTCCCACCCCCGCTGAACCACAAGCCAACACCAACGGCCTTCCCGGCGCCGTATACCGCTGTTTCGTCGACCACTTCGACGACTTCCATTATGTTCATGGCACCGGTACGTTTCGCCCCACCCACCAATCTCAGTCCCACTTACCAACACGATCCAGACTGCGAGTGGGTGCCGCCAGACGAAGCGAAGAAATGCTATCACGGCTTTCTGGGCTCCATCGGACCCGATCCTGGGGGCTACTGCCAGACCTATGCCGACTGGTTTTGCAGCGAAGACCAGATGATGGAGTATGAGCGATCGCTCTTTGATCTTTGTTAGTGCGCTGGCTGATTGTTTGATGTAGGAGGTTTGATTTTCCGGGGAAAGCGGATGATATCAAGGCTCATTGGAGTAGCCGATGCTTTAAGTATTGAAGGCGACTGAGTGCGTGGAGTAGAGGGCGGAGAGCGCTACTATTCCAAGGCATGGATCGGGTTGAGCTCAACGTGAGAAGGGTACCATTGGTGGTATGGAGTTGAACCGTGGATACTACGGTGTGGAAGTCTATGGAAACGTAAGGCTACACCAGTGCTACATCTCTCCTAGGACGGACCCCTTTGTCGGTATAGATTTCCAGTTCCATGGGTTCGAGTCAACATAAACATCTTTCGGGATAGCGATCCAATCATTGCAACTTCAGATGTTGTATACCAAAATGTGGCGCGATACATGTCTTCTGCTCCGACAAATCAATCATCGGTGGTGGGTGTTTGGTGAATAGCCTGGCTCGCATCAAAAGGCAGCTGTTGTCGGTGACACAAGCTGAGTTTCACTAAGTGTATATTTTTGGAGAAGCTCACAGCTTAGGAATCTCGGTTGCCAAAATTTCCTCTCTTTCTATTGCTTATGCACCAAGTTGTGGACACGTCTTCCCTGTCTGATCTTTCCATGTAGAATGATGTAGGTGCTACTGCCGTTCTTACTCTTCTTATTATTTGACCTACCACCTTCCCAAAAAAGTGTGACAATATTCCAATATGTTCTACACATCAACCATACTGCTTGGCGATTGTGAGCCAGCTTCTGAAGATCAGATTAACCCGTGCTGTACGCGTGGTCCAACAGCGCACGAACTGGTCCCAAACTAATCAGTGTGACTGACGGATACACAGAGTTTGCTGTTTGTATCGTACAAGGAGATACCGAGCTTATCAAACGTTTACACAATGTCAATGTTACTGTCGTAACATGAATGCATGGTTTAGATACCGTAAACGTGGGAGACCACTCTTATTACTGAACATCGAAGTGTTTGGCTACGTGAGATGAGGTCGAATTTCGAGCAATGGCTGCCTCAGATAAGGTAATCTTCCTTGTACACATACTCATTACAATAGGCCTTCTTCATTAATTACATCTAATTCGTAGATGTGTTTTGCTCAAAGTCACTTTACATATATTCAGGAAGTATGAACACACAAAGACCAGGATCATCTGAACAGTTACAGATGAAAACCTACACTAACGTACAGTTCCTAACACCGCGCTCATGTAGTCTCGTTCCAATGCCTACACCTTCTCTCTCCACCGGATGCCCCATTCACCTTTAGCGAAGCTGCTCTCTACTACAACGCCTTTCATAACAGCTTCACATTTCCTATTATCTTCACCGTCTCCAACGCCAAACGCAACCAAGCGTCTGGCAGCCCGCTTCACCATCTCTTTCTCCTCCGCCCTTCTTTCACCTCCTTTCCGTTTCGCCAACATCTCCGGCGTCTCGTGAATCCTCTCTGCCCACCCCTTCTCACCCCCAACACTACCATTGATGTCCGACTCCGCCTGTGGAGGACGAACCTTACCCCCACCATAGCCATACAAAGGCTTCATGTCGCCTCCATCCTGTTCGTTGAGCGCCACCCCGCCATCCGCCAGTCCATCATCCGAGTTAGAATCAGAGCCGCGGTTCTTGTCGCTCGATCTACTGTGATCTACCGGATGGGACACCGCAGGCGCAGGGTCATCCACCATATCGACGCTCCGCCAGTCCTCCTCGTTCTCCACTACACCGCGTGCAGCGCGGTTCTTGCGCCGCCCGTGCACCTTCAATGGGTCTTTCTCCCTTTGGAATACAAGTTCTTCCACGGTGCCGCATTCTATAATGAGGCGCGGGTCACCCTTTACATGTTTCTTCCCCTTCTCGCCCTTTTTCCCATGCCCGCTTTTCCCTGAGCTCTTCTCGTGTGCGTCTTGCACGGCTCCGCCACTCCCCTGTGCGTCGTTTTCCGAGTTCTTTAGAGACTCTAGACTCGCGCCATCGAGTAGGGCCGTGAACACGCTTTCGATCTTGCGATCGATGGCGCGGGGTTTGTGGCTCCTACAGCGAGCAGAGCAGTACTTGACTTCTTGTTCTTTGTTCCGGGTGGATTTCCGGTCTCCAATGATACGGCCACATGTGTGGCAGTAGTGTGTGTCGGGATGTGTGAGGTAGAGGGGTGCGGGTGTGGCCTGTGACTTTGAGGGTCGGGACCAGGAATCCATCCACGACATGGTGGAAGTGAATGTTCGGATGGAAAGTTTGAGCAAAGGGTGCCTTTTTGATGAATTGATAGCGATGCTACAGGAATTTCGAATGTGATGCAGTGTGTATTGAGGCTTGAAGTGGAAAGCGTGGCGGGTGAGGATGTTGTGAGGTATCGACGTCATCGGTGGCCCAAGTGCATGAATCTAGAACTGATCGCCTTCAGACGGAACGCGACTCAAATTCCTACCAAAATGCGTCACCAAGCGCGGAAATAGACTTTGAGAGAATGCAAGAGCAAAAGAGCTCACTTGTCTAAATCGATCTTGCTGCTAACGTACATCAAGGCCACATCGGCTAGCCAGGGTGGGACTAGTGTATATTGTAAACACTGTGAACGAGACGCAACTTTGCGGCAAAATAAAGTGACTATAAGAATAACAAGGTTGGGCGAACCCTCGAAGAAATCAAACCACACAAAAGGTCCACTAGACCAAGGGGTATCTAAAAAAGCCAGACACACAGCCAACCTGGCTGTGCCGCCTTAACGCCAATTCGTAAGCTCGTTCACCGTGTCCAATATGTACATTTCTTCTCTTCACCACGTCAATCCAGCAGCCCTCAATTCTGCCGCGATTGCAGGTGTGATAACATCCGTGAAACCTGGTCTCAAGCCAGCACGAGACCTTTACTTATTAGCACTAGATCTTATACAACATCTGGACCGAAAGCACCAAACTTACTTGATCATGTTCTTGGCCATAACCCGGGCCTTGTCTTTCAGGTCAACCTGTGTACGTCGCTCTACCAACTCTCCATTTTCATCGTCGTAGAAAATAGCGTCTCCTTGCTTATCGACCTTGAGGATGGTTGAATACAGCTTTGGATACTCTGCCATGTACTCCGCCAAGGCGTTCTCCTCTTCAAAGGTCCACGGCTTCTTTACTCTTCTTGGCTTGCGATTCGGTATGAACAGGGTGTTCGTTCGAGCTAGTGCAACTTGGTCCTGATATGTAGAACGAGGAGGAGCTTCTTGGATCATATCAGGGGCTTCACCCTCGGATGGCTCTTCCCGCCCATACTGTGGAAAATCATCGATATGCTCGAAGCCTTCATGGCCCTCTCTGAGCCGAGGTTGATGACTCGAAGGCGCGCCGGAAGAATTAACTTCCCTGCGGACGCGTTTGGGTGCTTTGGCCCTTTGACGCTCTACATTCGCACTTCTTTCCACCCTGTCAAAATCACTGTCGTCATCATCTGTTAATTCACTGCGTTTCCGCTTTTGGGGACTCATATTCAAAGGCTCTTTCCCCTTTCTCGACGTACGAGCGGCAGGCTCTCGTGTAGATGGGCCAGGAGTGGGCTCGCTGCTGTCAAACCCATCACCAAAAAGGACCCGTTGTGCATTTACTTGACGATCAAACAAGGATGCTGCACGGTTCTCCTTGCCTGTTGGACGTTTTTCCTTTAGAAGTCTAACAAAGTCGTTTGTCGATCGAGGTGGCTGGGACGATGCATGGTCCTGTGTAGGATGTAACGGCTCTATGGCTGAAGGAGGTCGTGTTGACGCTAAAACTTTAGTTGGACGTAATGACTCCAGGGCCTGTGTCGGTCGTGAAGGGTTGGGAACCTCAGATTGTCGAGATTCGCGGGCTCGGTCAGTAGTACTTTCGACCAATTCTTCGGTCTCATTGTCTGGCCCAGCTTCCACAGCAACCCCCAATATTTGATCATATGGGTCTTCTTGCAGTTGGCGGTCATTTTCATCACCTTGAGGCTGAGGCTCTGTCACCGGCTCATCATCCACAGCCTCGACCGGTGCTTCTATTTCTTCTGCATGGGGTTCCTCCTGGGAATGACTCTCCCGGTTTGGTTGAGAGACAGGTTCTCCTTCCATTGTCACCAGCTTCTTGAGAACATCAGCATCGATCTCTGCGTTAGGATCAAACTTCTTGCTGCTCCGTCTTCTGCCACGCCCGAATGACGTGCGGCTCTTGCGAGGTGACGTTTGCTGAGGGACCGCATCTGTTTCTGCAGGAACAGTAGGATGTTCCCTTTCAGCTTTGATCCTCTGAGAGATGCCAGCTGCACCACTATAATGGCGAACAGCCTCCTCAAGCTCGACATTACGATCCCGAACCCAACCTAATAAGCGTAGAATCACCGCCTTCCAGGGGAATTGCATGCAGAGTGACTCAATATCTATGCTTGGTCTCTCCTCTTGCGAGCCTTCGTCGTCCAATACATTTTGTCTGATATCGGCGACCCGATCCTCGACCTTTTGAGCAAATACTTCAGGCAAAGTGGATTCATTACCCCCTAGAGCAAAGATATCCCAACCACGTACAGTCGCTGGTTCGTCGGGATCCTCTAGGTTTAACTCGAAAAAGACGTCTTGAAGCGCAGCGATGGGATCGAATGCCTGGTCAGCAGATCCTTGCACTAGGTACAAGATGGCCAGCTGCGTCCGTAGATCCAGAGCTAATTCGAATGTCGCCTGGAGCAGAGCACTATCTCCAGTGGGAGATGCAGCGGTATCGGTACCAAGAATCAGTGCTGGAAGAAATAACACTGGGAACAAGCTGTCCAGACCGCGAAGGATTCCAACCATGTTTTTGTCGTTTCGATCTGTATTGATCATATCTTTTGCAAACACAGCAAGATTTGCCTGGTACAAGAGTAGATCCAAGCCTGTTTCCGCCGCAGCGATATCTCGATTCGGGCCGAATAAAGCTGTATGTATAGCACGTATGTGAATGTATTGCTGTGATTCCCCGCGGTAATGCGCGAGGCGCATCGATAACTGACTGTTGAAATCTTCATAATCGGCAACGAAATCAGAGTTCCCATTCTCCATCTCCTCTATGCGATCGTGAAGATCCCTCATCTCACTGTCTTCTGGGGCCAGGTGGTTCAACAGCTCGACAGCTTCATCGTGAAGCTTTAGTAGATGGCGCATGATGAAGCGAACGTTCAACGTTTCGCCCTCAACGAAGGTGAAGGACGATATCGCAGTTGTGCCAGACATCGAGGATACGGCTCCGAGCGAGCGGCGCGGTGCTGTGGCTTCTATGATGGGTTCCGGCTGGGTCACAGACGCGTTTTCTTCGGGAACTTGCGTGTCGCCTTCCTCCACAACTGTCAGGTCTGAAAAGGCCGTGTCAGTATATGCTGCCACGAGAATCTGTTCGGTGCGCAACTGTAGGTTGGCCGAAAGCACGCGCAACTCACCTGCAATGGCTTCTTTGACCTTTCGCTTTGCCCGGGAAGCTCCTTTCACTGCTGCCTCATTTTCACTTCTGATGCTTTCAACGCTTGCTTGGCGCGCGCTGCGGCGCGTCGGCTTCAACGGTTCCTCAACGTCGCGGCTTGCGCTTCGTCTATGGCGCGTCGTGCGGGCGGGTGGTTCAACGATTGCTTTAGGCAGTAGCTGCGGCGCGGGTGTGGTGCGGCGACTTGACGATCGCACGCTCCTGCGGTCTGCCATCGTGGCAATTCTTTGTTGCGGTGCGCGCAAATTGGCGGGGAAAGTAGATGAGGAGGTCAAAGTAACGCGCACAACCATAACATCAGGACCAACCACGACTTATTGGTTGCCGTATCGCGCCTTGCCCAAGGCAGCTGGAAACCACGCTATCACCTGACGCAAGCGAACACCACCAGTGAACGGGTGGGCCGAGCGTCAGGGTTCTTCCTTCCTCGTGCACATGCATCAAGGAACCACCTAGTTTTCACATCAGCGGACTGTGTTGCCATTCAATTCCCGCTCTTGTCTGTCCAACCCAGAGTACGCCTATAGATCCACGTTAAGTCCAGGGTCGCCGACTACTGACATTCATTCGCATAAAAGTCTACACCAAGCAAAGATATTACTGACTTGGTATGGAGTTACAACAATGATGCCTCTTATAAATGTCGACTTTTAAACCTGCTATACAATCCCCCCACCGTGCTTCTCCATCCCACCACCATCCCCCAACCCCTCACTGATCCTTCAACAACTCCCCCGCCTCCTTAAAGCTCGTCCTTGCCATCGGAAGTACCTTCGTACACTCCTTCAAATCATTGATATTATTCACCCCCAACAAGCTCAACCTCGTATACGCAAACGCATAATCCTCATTCCAATGTTTCTGCCCGCCCGTCCCCGAAAACGACCTCCACTCATCCGCCGTCCGCGGATCCTTCGCCAGCACAACATCGCTCGGAAAACGAAACACTTCTTTGGGTAAGGGCCCGAGACCGAGAGTTTGATTGTAGAAAAGCGTGTCCCACACACCGGGTGTCCCATCTTGCGGTGCACCCGCGCGCTTGGGATCGACGAAGAATTGCTCGGATGTGGTGTGCGCACCTAGCAGCGCGCTGAGCATGTGTGGTGTAATGGTCTTGTCTTCGAATAGCGAGATGAGCTTATCTGCGCTGTCATTCACGCCTGGTAGTAACCCATCAGGTGCTGCTTTCAAGCTATCTTTCCTCCCTACGAACACCCTCATGCGTGGTCCCAACGGACAAGTGACCACGGCCACCGCGGCCGCAAATTGAATCAGATCCGCCATGCCCACTGAGAACTGAGAACTCCACGCCCACATCTGGTCGACGATCTCCTGGAGTCCCTTATTATCCTTACGCTTCATTTCCTCCGCCGCCAACACGATACTCCCATCTGCACCCCCATAGTCCTTCCCCTGTGCAGCAAGTTTCTGCGACCACGTCCCTGCGTCGTGAAATCCCAGGCGAATAGCCTCTCGAGCGAGGGAGTTGCAGCGGCCGTTTTGACCCAGGAATGCGGATGCCATGGTGTTGGCGGCCCAGTACCATTGGCAGCATGTGTCTTTCTTACAGGCAGACTGGCCGGGGATGCGGGAGGAGTGTATTTGTTCTCTGTACTTTCTGCGGATCCCTGCTCGAGAAGAATTCGCGCGATGGTCTTGCCGATAGGGGTTTTCCCGCCGTCTTTGATGTCGCCGATGAGGACGCCGAGTTGGGAGCCGTCGTCGTTGGGGTCGGGGATCTCAGGGGCGGTATCTGGCTGTTCGACTTTTGGTGGGTTTGCCTTGTTCCTATTGTTTGCGTTCGTGTTGGAGTTTTGATTTGATGTCGGCGCTTTGACATTGTTAGAATTTGCTGGAGTGGCTTTAGGACTGGCTATTGATTTCGCATTCGCACGAGGTAACCGCTGCCTCCTTCTTTCCTTTGCCTTCTCTTCGATCTCCCTTACTGTTCCGGCCATACCAGGATATGCATATATCAATTCAAAAACAGAGGCCGCACTAAGTGCTAGAAGAATATTGCATAACTTCATCGTCAGGTTCGCTGATGGCCTCCCTTTGAATTAAAATTCGCCAAAAATATGACAGTTTGGACTAAATTTATCTCAAGAATCCCAGCAGCCAACGAGCATCGCCACCATCCTCTTAAGTATCTCTCCATCCCGTCCTTGCACCCTCCAGCCAAAGCAGACCATACGGCGACCACTTTCCTTCAACCTCATCTCTAGACTCCACCTCCTACCCAGACCTCCTCCAAGACCTCTCCTTCGCACTCCGAGATTTTCGAAATTAGATTCCCAAACCGGCAAGTCCACCACTGGTACCTGAGCATCCAAGACCCCGGACTCCTTTGTCCACTTCCAAGCCCTTTGTCAACGACCAAGTCCCCTCCTGCGCCACATACGAGACCCTGATGTGTGCCGAGACATTGATGGCTTTACGCTTTGCGGCTTGAAAGAAAACGCCACGCGACGGGCGCTCGCTAGGGGTCGAGAGGCGAGAGGACCCTTGGGGGTTTCCCCCGGAAAAGAGCTTGCCGATGGGGTGGTATCCCCTGTGGCGAAAGTTTAAATGTACGTGTAACGTTGGATCAGCCGAGTTATGCTTTCATGGCAGGCAGGGAGGAGGGAGTTTGATACAAGGGGGATGGAATATCCCGTTTTTTCGCTGTTTTCTGGAGGGTTCATGGGCGAGATGGCAAATTGTTTGTTCGTCTCAGCGTGGAGATTCTACCATGACTTGGTCACAAATATTCGTAAATTTGGTGTGATTCTGTTCTGCCGAGAAAGTTCTGGACCAGAGTACTGCGTGAAATACGAATTTCGACTAGGGACTTTGGAACTTTATACCTGCGGACCAACCACAAATACCCCAAAGCATCAGCTCGTATCCATGGACATTTTTTATCACTGTCAGCTGCCACCAGCTCAAACCTGTCGTATCTACACCAAAATATCATAGGCAAGTCAAGTCACCAAGAAAGTGCGAAATCCTTCTATTAACGCAGATATTACTCGGCTACGCTAAACCTATCGTAATCCCCAAGTTCTTTCATTTATATGCAAGTCCAACCTGGCCAGAACTCCATCTGAACTTTTTCGACCGTTAAAACTCTGCGCGAAGTTCGTACATACTAAAATTACAAGCGAAAACCCAAATTACAACGGATATAGAGCGTGTAGCATTGTGTGTTTTTATGTGTATCCTCAGGTGCGCCGTAGAATGCTGTGACTTGAAAAGGCGTCGATGGTCTACGCGTGGTAGATGGCTTCGAACAGGTAGATGACGCCGAATGCAAGGAAGGCAATGGCTCCGCCGAGTGTGACTGTCTGGTGTTAGATAGTCCAGCACATATTCAAGAATGAGAAAACTTACCAACACGCATGCTGACCTTGCCTGCAATTGCCCTTCCACCAATGACAGCACCAGCGGTGCAAAGACCGTGCCCAAAGATCGCACCGCCAGTGACCCACCAGTAATCGCTGCCTGCAGCCATGGCCACAGTAGCAATCTGACTGCGATCACCCCACTCTCCCAAGAAGGTCATGACGAAAGTCTGCACCCATGCAGGGCTCAAAAGCAGAGAGAAAAGGTTGTTGAGACCGCCGAGCGCGCCAGAAAACGATGAACCACCTGGCGAAGCGGCGCGGTCAGGGGATGAAGATGGGCTGCGAGCCGGGGCAGGCAGGCGCGACTGAGACCTTGAACGGCGAGCGCGGCCAGATTCGAGAGTATAAGGGGAAATGGATGACTTCCTGCGACCGCCCTTTTGCTGTCGAGCAAGCGATTCCTTCTCTTCGAGCTCCTGCTCGACCTCGCGCATTTCCTCGCCGACACCCTCATCCGGGCTCATGGCAAGACCCTCACGCATAAGCTTCACACCAAAAACAAGGAAAAGGACTGCCGCGGCGAAATGTGTGAAACGTTCGGGAATGAGAGTGGGCACAGCGTGGCCCAAGACGGCAGATAGAACGGTCATGACGATGAGTGCGGAGAAAGCGGCGGAGAAAACGAGAATACGGGGATGTCGCATAGCCATCAGTGCAGCTACAAGGAAAGTTTTGTCGCCGATTTCTGAGAAGATGATCATGGTAAGAGAGAGTACAAAGGAGTGGAATGGCTGGATAACGCCGCCAGCCTCGGGGTCTTCTGATGTGGGGCTGCCCGTGCCTGTCTTGGGTGTGGTATCGAGTGGGTTGGTCTTCTCGGACGAGGGAGGAATAGGATGCGGGATATCGTGTGGGCTCTCAGGGAGATCTGTGGGTTTCTGTCGCTTTGTTAGCTAGGTGAAACTTCGATATCGAGGTTTGGAATTGCAACGTACCTCGAGCCCCTGCGCGCCGAGCACACGAGTCTCGCCATCTGCAGCATCCTTTTTCCCATCTTTTGTGCTCTCTTCCTTTTCCTTGATGTGCTGCTGGTTGCTGTGGGATGACGGAACGTCCGGAGCCTCCTTGGGCGCCTCGGGTACCTTCTCCATCTTCTCGCCCGTCTTGCCCTCGTGCGCCAATCGCTCCTTGTCTTTGGCGGAGACACCGCCCTCAGTGCCAGTGTTTCCCTTGGGTGACTGTCTGTCTGGATCGTTCATAACGCTGTCGTCCTTCTCAATCTTCGACTCCAGCTCCTCCTTCTCCGCCGTTGTAGGCTTGCGAGTGCCGGGTCGTAGCTCTTCGATCCCGCCGGGCCCTTTCTCAGTTGGAACCTTGGATTCGTCGACGTAGGGTCCTGCATGCGGCTTGCCATCAAAACCGTCTACCGGGGCATCTTTGGTGCCCTGCTGTTTGGGCGAAAGAGCTGCAGCTGGTGCGCCAGTTGCGGCGGCGACATCGCTGGAAACGGCACGGGCAACTTTGGAATCGTCGACATCGGCGAGAACTGAGGCGGAGAGCACCTGAACGGCAGGCAGCAGGAGGAGAAGGGCAGTCGCCCGCGGCTGTCGCAGTCTCATGGTTGCTGGTGCCGGTGGAGCGGAGGCGTGGAGCGTGGACAGAAAAGCTGGCAGGGGTACGGTGAGGCAGGAAGGGATGGCGTGGGATCAGATGTGGCGTGCGATCTCGAAAGTGCACGGGCAAGGTTGCTATAACGAATGCAAAGAAGGGAAAAGTGGTGTTCAGTGTGTTGCCCAGGTGGGTGTCAGACCAGCGACGTCTACCTGGCGTCGGCGTTAGAATGCGATTACGAGTACTGGACGCAGTGGCCGCAAGGGGTGGGCCAATGCTGCAACGATGCCGACAGCCACTAAGTATATTGTAACTCAGGGGTAACACCGCGAATTGGGAGCAATTGCGTAGCTGGACAGTCGAATGTTTCAACGACAGATTTCAAAACGAAATGTCACGCACACTCCAGACGGTGCCCCTTCTCCTGCAGCGAACCTTCCAACCACACTAGTGGATGTACTCTTCTCCCACGCCACAGCACGTCGTCACATTGGGTGCTGGCACGCTGGACTAACCGCAAGCGGCATCCTGAACCACGGCACGTCAACCTCGCCGCAGCCGCATATGCATACTCGTAGTCTACTCCTATCTTTGGTCTCCATCTGGATCCGACGGCTAGATAAAAATACCCCTCATACAACCAAAGGCGGATGGCAGAAGGCTGACGGCAAAGCCCGCTATTCATGCATGACGCAGCAGGTACAAAAGACAGCGCATGTGCTACGAACTTGGGTACTACACGTGCTATGATCTCAAAAATAGTACAATCGTGACATCTCCAACATCCCATATCACATTCCTCCCTTCCCTCCATTCTATATGTGCCCTCGACGAAATGGCGGAGGATTTACCGGTCTTTGATCAGACCAAAAGAGAAACACCAGTCAGCGAGCACCGGCCTCAAAGAGAGAGTGAACTGGAAAAACATGGGTAATATGAGGTGGGCTTAGATACCGAGCGTGAACTCGACGCCGACGTCGATGTCGCGCGCCATCTTGACCACCTTGGAAAACTGCACAGACTTCTCGGCAGCGGCCTGGAGGTCGTCGATGGAGAAGATCTTCATGCCGGATTCGTTGATCTGCATGCATGTTAGCTTTCGATGTTTCTCTTCTCAAGTCACGGCCTTTTCACATACCAGCTTGTGTGCCTGCTCCATGTTGGTACCCTGCAACCGCGCAATGATGGGTATCCTCAAGTTCATCGTCTCAACAACGGAGATGAGGCCCTTGGCGATAGCATCGCAACGCACAATACCACCGAATATGTTGACGAAGATAGCAGTGACCTTGGGGTCGGAGGTGATGAGCTCGAAAGCCTGCTTAATGGCTTCAGGGGTAGCACCTCCGCCAACGTCGAGGAAGTTGGCCGGGCTGCCACCGTTCAGCTTGATGATGTCCATGGTGGCCATGGCAAGACCAGCTCCGTTGACAAGGCAGCCAATGTCGCCATCGAGCTTGATGAAGTTCAGACCAGAAGTAGCGGCCTTGACCTCTTCGGGGTCCTCCTGCGTCACGTCCCTCCACTCGAACACTTCCTTCTGGCGGAAGTCGGCGTTGTCATCGAAGTTTAGCTTAGCATCCATGGCGAGAACGCGGTGATCAGTAGTCTCAGACAGAGGGTTGATCTCAATCTGAGTAGCGTCCTTCTCCATGAAGACCTTGTACAGCTTTTGGATCGTGTCCTTGGCTTCCTCGATGCACTGTTCGGAGAAACCGAGCTGGTTGGCAATGTTACGAGCCATCTCATCAGTCACACCCTCGTGAATGTTCACGTGCGTGGTAATGATGGCCTCGGGTTGCTCCTTGGCCACGGTCTCAATGTCCATGCCACCCTGCGACGAGGCGACAATGACAGGACCCTGGGAGGCGCGGTCCATGAGGACGGCGAGGTAGAATTCACGGCGGGCAAACTTGCGCTCGACGATGTAGACAGCATTGCAGAGCCGGCCGGCGGCTCCAGTTTGCTTGGTGATGAGCTTGTGGCCGATCATCTGGTCAGCGAGGATGGAAGCCTCACGGGGCCTGTACATGGTTGTCAGCGCCTTTTCTCCATTGCGCATGATGGATCGCATACGAGTAGACAACCCTCACACCACCCTTGAAGCCATTGTCGAAGGTGCCCTTTCCTCGTCCTCCGGCCAAAACCTGTGCCTTGATCACCGCATCCTCTCCGCCTGCAGACCGTCAGTTCTAGATGGCTTGAACTGCCCAGGTGCTTGCCTACCGATCTCTTTCGCGACCTTCTCAGCTTCCGCTGCGCTCGTCGCAACACCACCCTTGGGAACGCCAATACCATACTAAATCGCTTATTAGCGCCTGCCGTCCCCTGCCAGATATGTTGCGATTCGTACCGATTCCAGTAGGTTGGCGGACCTGTATTCGTGTATCGACAGCGCTCTGCTCTGTTGTGCTAGCGCAGGTCTGTATGTGGTTTTCTAGTGGTTGTTAGCATGGAAAACTCAATTGCGATGCACCTCCACGTAAGAGGCTTGGAGAGCTTCGCAAAGCTCGTGCAGACAAACGTACAGCGGCAGCGCGGACAGCGCTTGTGAGCGGCCGACAGCGGGCAAGGTTGTACATGGCGCTCGAGTTGCTGAACACCAAAAACTGGGGGTGGATAGTGAGAAAGGGGTACGATGGGCTTGTTGATGGACTGCAGCTTCAGATCCATCTAGCAGTTGCGGAGGTCACAGCACGGGCCATCGTTTTCCAAGACTTTTCGGGTGTTACCGTTAAAAAGTCGCGCTCCATATGGAAGACCATCATCTCTCCCGGCCGAAGGTTGATTAAGTCTTCCGCTGATGCGCAAACATGTCGAAAAGGAATAACGAAGGAGAGGTCATCTTTAGTCAAGTTGCTGTGGGTCTCGCGCAACAGCAACAGCGCCTTGCATCACTTTTCGGAGAGAGTGTTGCACCTGCCGCAGCGCTATCACATGATGAACAACCTGCAGGTGCCGAACAAACCTCAAATAGCCTGGCAGAGCTCAAGGGAGATGGCGACGATGAAGGGTGCGCCCACATTCTATTTATAACTTTAATGATAGTTCTAATGACGGGCACAGATTTGGTCTCGGTGCGATTGTGCCAAAAGAAGTTCGAGATGGCAGTTTCACCAATCGTCTACCAACCTCACACGAGAAGTTGCTGGAAAACTTGATCGGCAAGAAAGCTGCCAAAGCCCATCTTGCTGCCAAACAGAAGCACACTGCTCCAAGCAAGCCACAAAAGCCGGCCAAGCCAGTAGAAACTAAAGATGAAAGCGATGAAGAGGAAGGTCGCGCTGCTGCCTTTCAATCGAAACGACAGAGGCGCACCAGACCGGTACCCACCAAATCAGATTCTAGTGATGAAGACGAAGAATCAAGAACATCGAACCTAGCATCCAAGAAGCAGAAGACCACGAGCGATGCTCCTGGTGTAACCAATGGAGATGTAACCATGGGAGATGCACCGGACAGGGAAGATGTTGACGAGCCTAAAAAGGTAGCACCAACTTCACGGTCACAGAAAGCAAAACCCAAGAGTTACTTGGACGAGATTCTCGGCGAGAAATCCAAGAAAAAGAAGAAGAAGAAAGGAAAGGGCAATGACGCAAAGGTCGACGAGTGAAATGAAGAGATACGCTATGATACCCAATTGAAGAAGAAATCATCTATATACAAGTCCTATTTCAAAGAACACTTCACATTTTACTCCCTGATGATCATGCTCGCCATGCCCATGCCTGTGCCAATACACTTGCTGATGACTCCCACCTGCTCACCTTGCCGCCCCATCTCGTGCAACAAGGTGGCCAACATCCGTCCACTCGTTGCTCCGAGTGGGTGTCCCAATGCGATCGCACCACCGTTTGGATTGATCTTATCCATCTTGTTCTCTAGCTGCAGTTTCCGGATGCAGTACAATGCCTGACTCGCGAATGCTTCGTTGATCTCCCAGATACCCACTTCCTCCTTGTTTACACCAGTCCATTCGAGAAGCCTTGGGATAGCAAGTGCAGGACCGACACCCATTTCGTCAGGTGAGCATCCCACAACCTGTGAGCCTACGAACTTTCCGATGATGTGCGAAGTAAGACCCAACTCTGCTGCCGTAGACCTGCGCATCATAAGAGCGGCAGAGGCACCATCGGAGACCTGTGATGAGTTGCCTGCTGTGCTCGTACCATCACTCTTGAACGCGGGCTTCATTGTGCTAAGCTTCTCAACGGTAGTGTTTGGTCTGATGCCGTCATCTTTCGTAACCGTCACCTGCTTCTCGCTCTCGGGAACCTCAGGATCTATCCAGCGCGTCGTCACCGGAACGATCTCGTCGTCGAACAACCCTGTGTCTCGTGCCTTCGCCGCGCGCCGATGTGACTCCGTCGCGAATGCATCCTGATCTGCACGATTTACTCCATATCGCTCAGCTACGTTTTCGGCCGTGATTCCCATGCTCATAATGCAGTCTCGTGCTTCCTTTACCGGGGATTCTTTCATCTCACCCCACAGCTCTGTTGGAATGGCACGACTGCCGTAGTTGCGGGTCATGCTCTCCATACCACCGCCAATGCCAACATCGATCTGCCCTACCGCTATCGAGTTCGCGATGTGTGTAATAGCCGTCATTCCAGATGCGCATGCGCGATTTGCTGTGCTGAAGCTTGTAGTTGTGGGGATGCCGACGTGGTTGGCGGCCATGCGACCAGCTTTGGAACCGCCGAGCTCAGAGAGAACAGTGCCGATACAGATGTCGTTTATCTTTGCGGGGTCAAGGTCGGGGAATTTATTGATTGTGGCTTTGAGGACCTGGAAAGCCGCAGTCAGCTTTGTGTAGGATAGTAGACTCTGGGAGTATTTACGGCTGCTAGCAGTTCATGATCATAGGCATCTCTGAGACCGCCCTTTTTCGCTCGGGTGACAGGTGTTCGGAGCGCAGAGAGAAACACCACATCGTGTGGGTTCTTCTGGAGGATATTCTTGAGACCTTTCTGAACGGCGTTCGCCATTATGATGGTAAATGCAATATTACAGCGCCAATTGAAGCGTCGAGCGTAGGAAAAGGGTATCAGGGGAGCGCTGAATGAAACTAAATGTGAGGAGAAAAGAAAGAACGGAGGAAGCACTCTGCAATGTGTTTGTGGAGAACACCCATGGCGGCGAGGGCTAGAGGCAAGCTCCAGACATGGGGAGCTTCGGCAGTGAAGCGCGGATAAGACTTGATCCACAGCACGTAGTGCGGGGACCAGTCCGCCGAGGACGGAGTTTGCCGCAACGGCCGGAAAAGCATACAGTTCCGGAAAACGCGAAACGACGCAGGAAAAGGAACTTGACCAACAAAGTGTGACATGTAAATTCGTCGAATCTACTAGAGCGCAAGGAAATGCACAGAAATGCCAGAGCAAATGCCCAAAGCGTGCCAAGCCTTTTATTTCCTTGCTTGCTCCCTACATGCAATATGCAGCTCAACATACAATCATCTCTCATAGCCACAGTGCCCCTCTAAACTGGATATATTGGAAACCACCGAGCAAGTTCGGCATGCGATTCTCATCGTGGAACGCCTACGAGGCAGGGTATACGAGGCGGAAAATGTCGTTCAGGACAAACCAGTTTCCGTTGTCGCTCTTGAGCTGGAAAGTCTGAGTATAGCTCATAGGTTTGTCCTGTCCGTCAACCTAATATAGAGTTAGATATTTCGTCATACTTTATGATCTGTGGACTTGATTTGCGTACTTGGAGAGCGCCAGTAACCATAACCATGATACCGTCTTCGGCGGAAGGCTGAGCGTCCTTGGTGGCAACCTGGTGAATGACCTGCTGGAAGGGAAGGTTCTACAACTATCAGTACGGCTGGTCCGGCGCAAGGGAACATGTCACATACGACTAGCTTCTCCACGATGCCGTCCGCGCCTTGAACCGGCGACTCCTCAAAAGTAAGCATAGAGTGAGGACGCTGCGCCCAGTTAGTCACGTTATCCTGTATTGAGCTTTATGTGTCATACGTAAAGCGCCTTCAAAGCGGGGCGGTTCTCATCGAACGTCTTGTAGTAGAAGTCCACAAACTGGTCTGGCAAACCATTAGCTCCTTCTTCGTCGCGTTTTTGGGTTTTCGTATAGAACGGTGTTTCGGGGTTCACGAGTGAATACTAGGGGCACATACTGGCGATCGACTGGAAGTCTAGACGTGTGTTAGTGGGCGATTCGTGGTGCGCTCAATGTTTACGAGCGCGGGGCCCCTGATGGAGGGGTAGTTTTGCGCTGGAACACTCACCACCCATTTTGTAGGTATTGACAGAGGATCAACAGTGGAGAGGTATAAAGATTATTGGAGGTGAGCGCGCTCGATTCGAGAGGTTTACTTGGGCTGAGTTTGGGCTTCAGTGTTGTCGCGAGGGTGTGATGAATGGTGGGGCAAGCGCAACCGGCTGGTCGGCTTTTCAATTTCTCCGCGGCTCATGCAGGTTCTTTTCGGCTCGATCCATCTCAGCCTTCCTTCCTTCATCACATTGCTCTCACGCAAATCTTCCTGTTCTTTTTGCGACTGATGTTGTCGCAAAAGGTCAGACATCGCGTATCGCCACCGTATCGCAGCTTGGTGTAAGTCATTCTCTTTATCTCCTTTCTGCTACTGTGATGATCAACTATTTCAAACTAAAAACTTCTGAGTTTTTCGATGAAGTTCAAACAGCATGTCAAGCTCAACAATCTGAGGCTTTTGCAACGCATCTCATTATTTCTATATCTATCCGACTTAGTGCTAATGAATGCCTCAGTTACCATTCTATGAACAGTACAAATATCACTAGTTACTCATCTAGCCCGTATAATCATATCTCAATGTCTTGCATAACCAATCGCACTTTGGACCACTGTGACGCAAGCGCTTAAAGCCCCTTGGCCTGGAATGACTTCACCGTGTCGACTATGCTGTCCTCGAATGACCTGTACTTGACGCCTAGAACTTCGATGGACCTCTTGTTGTCAAATCCAAAGTAGGCCTTATCTAGACCACCCTCAGGGTAGTCGCCGCCCGGTGTTGAGTCGCCAGGGAGGTCCTTGAATTCAGGGAAGTGCCTCTTGACAATTTGCGCAATCTCTTTGTTTGAGAAGTGGCCGGCGACGGTGAAAAACCGCTTGCTGGCTGCATTCTCTTTCTCCGCCGCAGCGACGTGCGCCTCTGCAACCTCCCTCACGTCAACCCATAGATGCACGCCTGTAGCGGCGATCTCGTCTTTCCAATTGCCCTGTGCGGCTGCTAGAATGCGCTGGTTTGAGGTGTTGAGGTTATCCAGGCTGTCGAGAGCGTGAATCTGCGTGGCATGTCAGGCAATGGATGGGGGAACTAGCCTAGGGACTTACAATGGGTCCAAACACCAGCGGTGGGTTGATAGTCGCAATGGTGAAGTTGGGCTTTTCCTTTTCGATAAACTCCCACGCGGCCTTTTCAGCAAATGTTTTTGAAGCTCGATATCCTGCTTGGGGGCTCTCCAGCGCCTCCTCGAAAGTGATTGGGTTCCAGTCATCTTCCGAATAGACGTGTCCAGGCCAGTTTCCTTTGCTAGGGTTGACAATGGCAGCGAACGATGATGTAATCACCACGCGTTTGACTGAAGGAGCTGATTTCTTGACGGACTTGAGAATGCCTGTGGTGCCGATGACTGCAGGATCTAGGAGATCCTAGACAGGTCAGCTCGATCGTGTTTGATTCTCAGTCCTGTATGTCGCACTCACCTTCTTCACGTCGGTGACGTTGAAGTGGAATGGACTAGCCGTGTGGAGAACCACTTCGAAGGGAGGGTCTGATTTGACTGCCTCATCGAATGCGCCTTCTTGAGCAATATCGGGCACGATAGCGAAGCCCAATTGGTCCTTCTCGACTGCTTCTTTGTTGTCTGCCTCGATCTTGTCCGCCTTCTCCTGTGTACGCACTGTAGTGACTACAGAATGGCCCCGCTTTAGCAAAACATCCAGCGTATGCGCAGCGATAAAACCGCTTCCGCCTGTAAGTAGTACTCGTGTCATGGCTGTGGGCTTGAGAACGTGTATATGAATATGTTGAGAAGGGAGGAATCGCAAAAGCAGATATTTAAATTTTTTTTCAACAACGGTACTGACGACAGCGTAGAGGTGATGTCGCCATCCCTTGATTCTCGACCCCACTAGTTCCTTGCGGGGCAATAGCTACCGGCGCTGCTAGATAGTCCGGAAGTTAGCAATGCTTATAAAACACTTCCTGACGACACGCTGCTGAGAATACGTAGTTATCTCCGTCATATATCCACTGGTGTTCTTGTACCACCTAGGTACCATCCCGCGATCCTGCGTGGCAAATCTTCGCAAGCAGCAGAGCCGCGTTTGTAATATACAGCTACCCGTTACCGCGGATAGCGCGCTCTGACGTGCATTAATACGGTCAACTAAAATGACGAATGACCGTTTGTGCCTCCCGCTGACATGCCGTATAACTAAGTGCCCCGGTCTGCACCACTCCGCATGCTCATGGTAGAACCCAGAATCTGACTTCTCATTTATCCCCACAAGGGGCCAAACCAATGACATCGCCCCAGGCAACGGTGACGCAAGGATAACGATCGGACAAGGCTGCTTTGCCACAGATCTGCCCAATTATTGGCCTGGAGGGCGTGTATCATAGGTGGTTTCATTACTGAGGGGAACGATAGATATCCGCTGGGAAATCGTGATACGAGGAGCATGAAGCCATCTTGCGGGGCCATGTGGTGGGGCACGAAATGAGGGGCAAAAGGCCTTCGCAGCCGCAATTCATCCTTTGTTCTTACAGTCTCACTTTCTCTGGTATTCTGCTTGTCTGTATATCATGTCTGCTGCCAAAAGAAACCCACCCTTCAGGGCCGAGCACGTTGGTTCGTTGCTGCGACCCCAAGAGCTCGTGCAGAAGCGATATGATGTCGCAGCCGGTAAAGCTGATGCATCCGAGCTAGTCCCACTCGAGGACAAGCTCATCGAGGAGGTGATCAAGACCCAGAAAGACGCCGGGCTGCATGTTGTTTCTAGCGGCGAGTACACGAGGTATTTCCCTTAACGTCCTAGCGTGAGGACCCAAAGCAATGGAATGCTAACTACCAGTTTACTAGGCACATGTTCTGGGGGACGTTTTTCGAAGAACTCAATGGAATGAAGGAATTGCAGCTTGGCGTGCTAAAGGGCTATAACACGGATATGTTCCGAATGTACGCTCCGGACGTCAAGTCGTTTTTCGAGGCCAAAGAAGTGCCAAACCAGGTCACTGTGTGCACTGGCAAGATTTCGCACCCCGGACACTCCAGCAACCAGCGCGAGGTTGATATTATGAAGAAGCTGGTCCCAGAAAGCGAGTGGAAGAACATTAAGATTACCATAATATCGCCTTCGTGGTACCACTTCCGATACAAGGCCGGCCGAGCATACCCCAAGGACGTATACGCGAACGATGAGGAATACTTTGAGGATGTCGCAAAGGCCTACCAGGAGGAGCTCAAGCTTCTACATGGCCTGGGAATAAGGAACATTCAGATCGACGACCCGAATCTGGCATACTTCTGCTCCGAGGCCATGTTGGAGGGTTGGGAAAAGGACAGCGGCAACGACAAGACGGCAGACGAGATGTTCGATGCGTACGTCAGATTCTACAACAAATGCTTCGAGAGGCCCGAAGATATGCATCTTGGTATCCACTTGTGCCGTGGAAACTACGTCGGTAGCCGTCACTTCTCCGAGGGCGCGTACGATAAAATCGCGAAGAAGCTCTTCCAGGATCTCAACGTTGACACCTACTACCTTGAGTACGACACTCCCCGCGCCGGTGGATTTGAGCCTTTGAGCCAGCTCCCCAAGAACAAGAACGCCGTCTTGGGTGTCGTTACCTCAAAATTCCCTGAGCTGGAGAACAAGGATGAGATGGTTGCTCGCGTCAACCAAGCAGCCGATTTCGTTGCAAAGGGTACCGGTCAGTCTAAGGAAGACGCACTTCAGCAGCTCTGTGTAAGCCCTCAATGCGGTTTTGCAAGTCACGCCGAAGGCAATGCACTGGGATACGAAGACATGCAGAAGAAGCTCCAGCTCGTGCGAAGTATCGCAGACGAGCTCTGGCCTGGACAGCCATGATTGCAGAGAAGGCCCCAATAGCCGCTAGTATATATAGTACAGTGGAGTGGTGACACACAGGAAGGAACCCGACGTTCCGCCTCATAGTTGAAGCTTAACCTGCTATGCATGGTCGAGGAAAGAGCTTTGATCTCAACATCAAAATCGTGAAATGAAATATCCATCTGAATCCCGCTCTTCTTCTCAGTCATGAAGTGCTTACTTCTGAAGACCCATTTTCTCCTGTTCTTGTTCCAGCAACGCAAGCCAATCGATCATAGTGCGGCCATCGCGATGGAGCATAGGGTAGATCTCCTTGAAGCCGCGGGTCTTGCCGTTAACCAAAGTCAAATGTTCATGAGTGACCGTGACGCCATCGCAGTCGCCTCCATGTACCGGGCATTTCAGCACGATCGGCCTAAGGGTATCTCCCTTGTTGTTAGGGTCGTTGACTGCAGCATTGAGGGCGATGCCGGCGGCCTTCAAGCTGTCTGCGCGATTGCGGCCGAATTGGCTTGATATCGTCGGTCCGGAGACATCCTTGCGGATGGAGGCGTTCTGGGTAGGACCGTCTAGGCAGGTGAGCACAGATCAAAATTCTTTATGATGATGAATTGACTTACAGGCGCTCGGAAAACGCGAATGGGCGGCATAGGCAGGCTTGAGACGAGAGTCCCCGATGGTTCCGACATGGCCTGAAATTGTTAGCATCCATGAGTCTGACATGTGGAAACAAATCACCTTGTTTCTGCGGAAGAAAGTCCGCGGAAGCGTCTGGCACAGAAGCTTCTTGGAGCTTGCGTAGCTCCGAAGTCGAAGCTACGGTGCGGAAACCACAAGAGTTGGAGAATTGGCCCGCCCAATTGCTGGGGCTGCCTGCCCTTGATGTCTTGGGCGATCCGTGATGCGAGCCTGGCGCCGACTGAGCGAGGAACCAAGCGCGATTGTTGTATTGGCCATCAGATGCGTGACCCTCAACCCATCCAAGTTGATTGTGTGTGTTCGAAGCTAGAATAGCAGATCAGTATCATCAAACCACCTTCACAAGATACACCGTTGCTGGTCCAGACAGCCCGTAATGTAGCATTTCCCTTCATCTTTACTCACTCTTCTTCTGGCCGCCCGAGAGCAGGCTCTCAATCTCGTCTTTCTGAGAATCGAAAGCCATGCGCTCAAGCGACATCTCCTCATCCTGCTTCGCGCGCTCTTGATCCTCCCAAATGTTCATCATGCTCTTCCTCAAGGCGCCAATCTCATACTCCGGCACGTTACCTGGCGCATGAGGCCGAAATGGTGGGGCCTCATCTGCCGTCAAACCTGTAAGATGAACACCCTTCTTCGTGGAGAACGGTTCGGGTATGATAGGCACGCCAGCAGCAGAATAGAGGTAATGGCCTCTATACCAATAGGCAACGCCCACGGCAAGCGGATGCAGACCTTGGATGCCGGAGATGTACACTTGCATATCGGTAGTGTATGGGATAGCAGATGACGATTTGGATTTCGACTTAGTCATCATTGTTGCGGCTGAAGGAGCTGTAGTACGAGATGGCGTTGTAGTCCGAGGTGGCACTGCGACTTGAGGCGCAACTGTATTCTGAGATGGCACTGTAGTTCGGGTGGCAGAGTGACTTGAGGCGCAACTGTAGTCTGAGATGGCGTTGTAATCTAGGGTGGCAGGTCGACTTGAGGCGCAACTATAGTCTGAGATAGCACTGTAGTTTGGGGAGGCACAGTGACTTGAGGCGCAACTGTAGCTTGAAGTGTCGTTCGATTTCGAGGCCGAGTCGTTCTTCGACGTCGAGCTGTATTTCGGGCTAACAATGGTAGTTCAACATATGTTCGGTCAGGATAGGGGAGGGTGCGGGCTAGATGGTAGGGTAGGGTGCGGGCTAGGGGATAGGGTAGGGCAACGGGGTATACATACGCGTTCCTGTTGCTTGGGTTGTTGTACCTTTTGTGTTGTGTGCGAGGGGGTGTGGAGGTTGAGTGGGTTGCGGGGGAAGCGGCGAGAAGTGAAGAAGGCGTGCGAAGACATGCAAACAGAGAAGCTTGGCATACGTACAGTGGGCTGCTGAGCAGTTTGATAGGCTCGTCTAGTGACTGCAAACGCGCTGGATCAACTTGGAAATCACATTGTTCATATAGTGAGCGAAATTGGCTAAGGGAAGCGAACGTGGCGGCTCAACTTGTGTATAAGCTGTGTGCGGGTAGAATGTTACTGCAATGCACGACTATGGCGCATGGGCTTCTATTAAGATTGTGGCATCTGATTTTATGACATTGGAGTTTGTACCTGTCCAAATGTATAACAGTCATGTCTGGTGTAAATTGCCCAACCGTAGTCACATGCTGGAGACCCTGCCATATCTAACCGGCTGTTTCGACCAAGTACAATTGGGATCTTGACTTCTCTAAGGTAAACAGACTGATCAAAAGCTCGAGCTTTAGCCAGCTGCTACGACGATTACTAGTCAAGCCTTATAAAATCCACTTTATTCTATAGCAGAGAAGACTTAGATTAGGTACACATTGTCGCCCAATGGCTGAGAAGTTTCTGTGGTGCTGAAACAATGAAGAGGTGAACTTTAAAGACAGCTTTGCCTTCGAGGGAGACAAGGTCGTGTGTATGGTAGATGGCTGATTCGCGCTGTTTTTTGAACTCATTGAAGTCGAGGTATCAATTGGCAGGTACGACTCAGAAGTACATAAATTCATTCAACGCTCACAATTGACGGCACTGTGAATTAAGAGAACTAAGCTCTTTCGTACAACGAAACGGCAAATAGCCAGATCATGGAGATATACAGATCACCTCACTTTCCTCAAAGGCCCATACAACGGTAATCTCAGCACCCCATCTCGACACTAGGATACGTCACCCAAACAGGACAAAAACACAGATACTTTCATACTGGTGCTATTCAAAGTATACCATGGAGAACAGTTACGATAGAATGCCGGCCACGCTGACCAAACTAAGCCAACAGTATCTTCATAGAATAGCTTACCCCTTCTAGATCTGCATGTCAAATTCTCATGGATCTTGCAGGGTCGCACGAAACAAACTACGAGGAGTCCTCATGATATAGTAGGCGTAATAACAGTAGATACTTTGACCGCCTTCGTTGCAACTAGTAGAGGCATTAAAGGGGTAGGCGCGTAGGCCAATGTATCACAATTCTTGTTTGGACCATAGGTCCCTAAGCGCACTTGGGGTATGACTTGGTGGTGGCTTTTTTGGGATACAGCCTTGAAGCTGTTGTGTCTTTGAGGCATAGAATGATGTAGCAACTCATCGCATAGACTAACTGTAACAAGATAACTTAGATTTACACATCATCGAAGACTATTTGTGCCGGGATCAATCTCATACTCATAGTTGGACCGAAGCAAGACGTCACTGATCAAACACGCTGACTTCACAAAAGTACAATTGTGACAAACTAGACTAGGAAATATGCACCATCACTGTATAGCAATTGTCCCTAATTTAATTTGTCGGTTGACTAATTTCACTGCTGCATTGCACTTGATTTATGCTAACTTAGACTAGACCCCATACGATGTAAAGGACCGAATATGTCGTAAGGCCGTACGTTCATGTTGACGAATGGAAAAGCTCATATATTTTCCGTGGCTAACCTCATCGAGCAGCATTTGCCCACCTCATTAGTACCAGCCAATCAGATCCAACACTTAACCTCCGCTCCATCACCTATCAAGACTTACACCAAGAGACTCTTGGAACTTCATTAGTAAAAGTGACATTGTCCAGAAGCCGCCAGGTCTTCAAAGTTTAGTAAGATGATAAGAAATAGTGGACCATAAGGCCGAAAAAGCGAACAAAGGAAGTACAAATACAACCAATGAAGCAGCAAGTCAATCGATATCAGCAACATCATCTCCAAACAGCAACACCAACAATCATATCTCTACCCCATCTTCATCACCTCAACAAACCCCCATATCAAGATGCTCGTCCTCATCGCTGGCATAACCGGTCACGTCGGCCAACACCTCGCCCGCCACGCCATCGCCAAAGGCCTCTCCGTCCGCGGTCTCGGTCGCTCCCCCGAAAAGCTCGATCCCTCCATCCAGCTAGAATCCTTCGTCCAATCTTCCTCCTACTACGATGTCCCCGCCCTCGATGCTGCCGTCAACGGTGTCGACGCCATCATCGTTGCCTACCTAGGTACCCCCGAGCTGGCGGTAGACGGCCACCTCCTCCTTCTGCGCGCCGCCGAGAGAGCTGGTGTCCGGGTTTTCCACTCCGCAACGTGGTGCTATGATTTCCGGAAGACGGCGTTCGAAGAGCACGAGAGCTACGATCCCTTTGTGGCGTTCCGCCGCATAGCCGAGCTGTCTAGTCCCATTAAGCCGATCTACGTGCTCACGGGGGTATTGGCAGAGGTGATGTTCGGAGTAAAAGGGCGCGCGGATTTCAGCCCGAAGAGTGGCGGGGTTTACGATCCCGAGAAGAAGCGGTTTGAGTATTATGGGACGGGGGACGAGAAGTACCAGTGGACGACAGAGGAGGATGCTGCGAAGTTTAGTATCGAGATCATCATGTCGGAGGAAGGGAGGTCGGGGAATGGCGGGTTTTTTACGACCTGGTCCGGGGAGCATAGTGTCAAGGAGATGGCGGAGGTGTATGAGAAGGTGAGCGGGAAGACTGTTGAGTTGAAGAATATGGGAACGCTGGAGGAACTTGAGAAGAAGGCGTTGAAGGGGAGGGCGGAGAGTACCCCGGCGGGATTTTGGGGGTATATCGGGGCGTTCTATCAGTTGTTTACCATCAATAGGCGGTGGGTGATGACTGGGGAGAATCAGTTCCCGAATGTGGAGAGGACAAGTTTGGAAGATTTTATGAAGAGCTCGATTGTATGAAGAATTTAGAAGGCTGGGCATTCAGTCGATAATTTACTAAAATGAAAGCGAGATTTGAACACAGAAAGCAACGAGGAGACAGGCATTTCCCCAAGATGTAAGAATGTCACATACAAAGAATCAACCCCTACTCCTTCGCTCCTTCTCCCACCCTCTCTTCCACAACCACATTATTATGTTCCTCCCTCAGTCTCTCCCTAACATTCATCAACGCCTTCCCCAACAGATTCTCCCCCCATCTCACCCTATTCTGCTCCGCATTACTCTCACTAAACCCTATACCCCAAACGCGATCCATAGCACTAGCCTCAACTAGCTCCCGGTCCCCAGTCGCCAGCAGCAAAGCTCTCAAATTCTCCGCATCCTCAGAGATAGTGAACTTGTGGTAATTACCTTCTTCCACAATACGGAGTTTATCTATACCACATTAGTGTACTGTCCAGAAAGTCATGCAACACATCAGCGTAGCAAACAACTCACGCGCATCCCAAACCTTCTCTTCAAACCCCTTGACCGTTCTCCCTAGCGCTCTCTGCTTGCGCGGCTCACTTGTGGCTAGAATTTCTTGCGCTGTGTCCTATCGTATGTAAGTACTGATATTCATGTTGATTGTTCATTAAAGCAGCTTCTTACTTCGTCGCTGAAGATCCGCGCCTTGCCAACCATCATCCACATCTCTGCCGAGTTGTACGACTCTCCGTTGCATGTCCAGGGACTCCAGTACCACTGTCCTAGATACCCGTGTCCCTTTTCGGGTTTCCAGAAGTAGACTGGGCCGCTCTTCTTGGTGTTTCCTTGCTGAGGCGGCATCTTGCTGGGATGATTGACTGGGGTTATGGGTTTCTGATGGACGGATGCGGATGTGAATAATAGATGTGAATGTTGTTTGTAAATGCTGCGTACATGCGTGCTACTGAAATAGTCCGATATCTGTAGTCGCGGGCGTAAATAGGCTGTGACTTGTACCTGCGCCCTTTTCCTAGTGTCTGCCTGATTTCCCACGTTCAGCTCAGCCATGCATGAAAAGAGCAACCCTGCACCACCATCCTAACAGCGTCCTCCGATCTCTCTGTATATGATGTCCCGACCCGTTGATACTGGCATGACTTATCACGTTTGACTTATTCTGCAATGACTATCGTCATAACCTGATCAGGTTCAACCATGAAGTTCACGAAGCGACGTGAAGAGCTTAGTGCTTAGCAAAAGCCACACTCCACCTGAATAGGCAGCAGAAGCTGCGCCCTTTGTACCAATACTGACCAAGCGTTGGTAAATAGAACGAGGCTGAACTCGAGAAGATCTTCATGACTCATATCAACCATGCACGCCAAGTGTACAGCCCGGTCATCGAATCGCAACACCAACTTCCATCCTTCCCGAAAACGCTTCAGCATTCAAGATATTTAGTCAAGGGTATGTATCTCCTTCTCCTCCCATCACTAACCAGCAATCCGAGAACCCCTTTTCAAGCCGCCCTGCATACATGGACGATAGAGTGACATCTCCACGCAACGACACGCCCATCTACTCCCGCCGAACAGAACATTAACTTATCCACATTTGCGTTCCGACCCTAGATGTATTACATGAAGTGGAAGTTTCCTCCCGGAGTATAGAAAGGTTCGAAAAGCACTTGTCACGCTTATAAAACGCCCTCGATGCCCTGCGATAGGCGCTCTTCCATCGCTTTGATGAGAATCGGTGGTACGGCTTCGTCGGTGGCACGGATGGTGATGCGGAACATCTGTACTTGTTAGCCATAGCGATAGGTAAAACGAGGGTGTGACGTACCTGAGTGTCTAGGTTAGGCTCCAACCTGAGCAGACACCCGAACTTTCCATCTGTTGTATGAAGGACCGTGGCACCGACCATGTTCTTCGGGTTTGGATCGACGCCATCCAGAATGCCCCACTTGAACCCTTGAACTACTCTCCTCACAAACTCCATGCTCATTGTGCGATTCTTATTCACTAGTCCGAATATGCGTTGCGCTTCTCGTGGGGCACCTCCGATCTGCTTCCATCTCTTGAAGAAATCTTCTGCACTGAGTTCGGCCGCGTCCATGTACTTGTGTAGATATACAGGCAACTGCAAAGTCAGGGCTTGGAGTGCACCAGCGAGGTACGATATGCGGATGGTAGGTGGATGCTCGAATACGTTCTTAGCCTCGAACATGATAGTCTGCTGGGTTTGGCCGTCTGGCGGGATGGACGTCTCGGGTAAGCCCTTGATATCTGTCTTGAGGGTTTCCGATGACCTATTGTCTAGCGTCGTCGTAAAGGAGCCCATGGGGAATGAAGATCTATTGGCAAAGTAGAAGATCAGACAGCCAAGCTGTCCGCGATATTCCGTGCGTAAGCCAATCTGAATTTGTGCGTCTTCGTACAGCACACCTTCTGAACGGAGCAGTAGGCGATAATAACCAGTCTCCCAATCGGGGCTAAGATGCGCAGCACTTGCGAGATTGGGTGCTTTGAGAACCTTATTCGTATCAATGCTCATATCAAGCCCAGCGAGATCGTCTGAAAGTGAGCTCATGCCGTTTGTTCCGTTAGATGTGCTTGGGTTGGCCTTTGGTGTAGCGTTCGTAAAGCTCCTCTTCAACCCAGTGGGCTGGTGTGCAAGACTGAACTCCTTCGCGTCCTTATTTGCGTCCTTTCCTCCAACAACCCATGTGCGCTTGTCACTTGTGGTGGCATGTTTCTGATGTAGTCGAGACAGTAGAGCTGATGTCCGCTCTGGGAAAGGTGGCATCTCGTCGCATACTGTTCGCAGAAGGTCGTCCGACGGCATAGATGCCATTGCAAGATATTCGCATGCTCGTTGCTGCAATTCCGAATCCAACGAATGACTGTATGCTCGGAAAGTTTGCACCAGCTGGGGTTTGATCTCCGGGAACAGGTTCACGAACTTCACGAAACATGAGAGTATTATCGCTCTCGTGCTAGATGAGCAGCCTCGCATCTTACCGTTCAACGCCATGAATTGCTCAATAGGACTACAACCCTTGTTGTCTGCGATCAAGTGACCAAACTCTCCAAGTAGGTATCCTCCAATCTTGACGAGGGTTTCGTGGCAGTCGGATTTAACATACTGGAGAATGTTTTGCGCAGCATAGACCTGGAGTTCTTCGTTGTTGGTGACAATCTGTGTAACACGTTGCCAGACCTCATCACTGACATGGTCTCCAGCCATGGAGATAAGTCGAAGTGATATGTCGACATACCACTGTACGTCGGTCGCATACTTCTCGGTCAAAATCGCAATCTTAAGCACCATCTCCTCTCGTATAGCGTAGTCGGCTGATTGAAGATATCGAAGAAGTTCTTGCACAATCGCCTGCGCGTTGGTCGTATCACACATGCTGTAAAGAAGATCCAATCCCTGTCGTCGCACACTGATGTCCCTATCTCTCAGTGATCCGATGATAATCGATTGGTGCTTCTTGATAGGATCCAGCGTCTCCGCTCGAGCAGCCAAATGTGTCATTGCTTCCAAACCTAGATACCGAACGTTTGTTTCCCGCGATGCGATAAACTTGCCTAGTCGTTGTGAAATCTGTATCATTAGAGCCTCTTCCGTGTCCAAATGTATAATCACGTTGATGGCCTCGAATAATACAGCATTTTGCGCATTGTTCTGTTGCACGTTCTTTGGCATCTCAAGCGCCGAGTCCATAATCTTTTGAAGTGTTTCGCGAATGAGCTTCACGACATGCGAATCCTCTATTAAATTGTGTCAATGCAAAACTCAGTGATAAGACAACGCTCACGTACCTGGAGGCGGGTAGTACTGCAGTAGTCTAAGCAGCTTGACCTGTATCCACGGACACGGTACTTTGTAGTAATAGTATCCTTCTGCACACTCGCCATCGACGACTATTCTCTTGAGCCTATTCGCCGCCTTCACATAGCTGCCCTTGTATTGGTCCTGGTTATCCTGCACCAGAGCCATGACCAAGGATGTGACAGAGAGAGCAACACCCATGTCAGGGTCATCCATGAGGGATATTATTCGTTCTGCCCATTCGTTCTGCACAATATTCGGGAACTTGCGGTACAATCGCAGAAGAGTAAGCGCCGCCTTCTTCTTCACAAATGCTTTTGATGCCCTATCCACGTCAGCGTTCGAATACCCACAGCAGCGACTAGACTAACGGCGAAATGAGCAGTCGATGCACATCTCCGCTGAGCGCTTCTCCCATTTCTTTGCCACCCACGTTTGCAATCGCGTGCAAAGCCAAACAATTGTTCAGCTCATTGTGATCCAGCAGATCTTTCCTTATGCTGTTGACAACCAAATGTAGCAGCTCGTGCTCTTCATGCAGGAACAGGGTCACGGCAAGATAACCGATCTGTTTCTCCGAGTATTTCGTAGCCGAGATCAGATTCACAGCCTCCAGATGGCCGAAATCGACGTTCCACCCCAGAATGTATATGTACAACAGCTTGCAGACGTATTTCTTCTTCTGGTAGCCATTGAGACCACCGTCTCTGAACTTCTGCCGTATATTTGCCAATTCCTTGTTTATGCGCTTTTCCTCCAGCTCCCTGGCTCGGGCGTTCCTCAGGTCGGCGATGAACGAGACCAAGCCTCGCATAGTGGGAACATTGCCAGAGTTGTTCCGGCTGAACAAGCTCCCACCACCAGATCCGGAAGCCATGTTGGATGGTAAAGGAAGGTCAAGGGCGGGCGATCGTCGTTGGTGAAGCTGGCAAACGAGAGCGGACCGAATGGGCTAGGCGTTGTGGCTTGACTACTCGCAGGGTCGAAGGGGTGTGTGCGGCGGTGTGGGTGGGGCAAGCGAAAGGGGGGCGGTTGACGAGACGATTATTTTGCCATTCAGCGATGACGCGCAATGCTTAGGGAGGAGGCACAAGCATCAGAGAGTGCAGTAAGAGGCAGGCTGCAGGTTGCCAGCCGGGATGCGGCTACATGCGTTCTGCGGAGGGAGCGGGAGAGCCGTGGTGGAGAGCGCTCGAGAAGTGCCAAGGCGCGGTCAAAGCTTTCCCTAAACTCCGTTGGTGCTTCCGCGCGTAGTGAGCGCGTGCTCGCGCCATGCATCTTTGGCGGCCGGAATCATACACTCTATCAGTGCAAGACCGTGGGATGATTGCAAGTAGCAACCATGTATATTATTCAACAAGCACAATCATTACTGCAAAACTCGGCAAACATGTTATTCAAATGCTCAATTCATTTGCAGACGTTGTCTGTATCCATCCTGCCATGGTATAGGTATCCTTCCCATCCGAAAAATGCCCCAAAGAGCCACCGCCATCAATCACTTAACGCCAGACACCCAATGCATATTCCCTCTCCCCCAGAACCTAGTTCTTCTTCGTCGTGAAATCCGTCTCAAGATTGCTCGATCCGTTGTCCGAAGAACGACCGCACGTGCAGCTGTCCTCGGCGCGCTTTCCGCAAGCACATGTGGAAGTGGGGAGCTTGTTCTCGGTGACAGCCTTGTCGCAGGCTATGAGGCGAATGGGTGAGCACGTGATACTTCTTGGGTTGGGTCTGGGGTTGGGTAGGCATGCGGTGAGAACTTACTGCATTGGAGAGCGGGCTGCTTGCCACAGCTGCAGGTGGCCTCCTTGGCACAGAGGCACTCGCCGTTGTTACGTCCTGAGAGTGAATCAGTATGAAGCTTCAAGATACGATTGCCAGGTGTGGTGACGTACCGCAGCAGGTCATGTTGAAGATGTATAGATTTGGTGGGTTTAGTGGAATTGGAGAATGTAAAGATATTGAGTTGAGTGTTGAGAGTGCTATACAAAGCCTGTGTATGAACAGAGCAGGCAGAGCAATGAAGAGCGTGGCTTTATATATGTATTATCATCTGGTACCTCTGCTCTGTTATGCTCTCATCGCACAGAGCCTCGCTGACGTAAAGCAAGCCTTCGACCAATCACAGACAACGTGATTACGCGACACGTGATCTGCTATTCGCCGCTTCTACCTCCAGTGCAAATACGAGGTGCCCGATTCGCTGAGACGTGTCACGGTTTTCGGCAATGTGGTTCGACTTTTATTTCCAGACCTGCAGATAGGCCGCATGACACGAAATGTAGTCTATATACCTGGCTTAGACAGTGTGCAGTATGTGGGTTCATTGGTGGGGTGACATATTCTATTTCCTGACATACGTTGCTCCATACATTTTCATCTTTCAGACTATTATCTGCGCCCATCTATTCCCTCAATCTTGGACCATGAGCTTGCTCAGCTCTTGTTGTAATCCCTCAACTTCGTCTCTCAAAGATGCGTCCATCCTATCGCCGCTATTGGTCGACAGGCCGTGCAGCAATACCACCGCGTTCTGATAGTCCCTACCTGCACTCTCGTCACTCTTCTGTGTCTTCGAGTCGCCCTTCTGCTCTCCTGCAAACTCTTTAATGGCACCAAGCAGACTGGTATCAAACTTCAATTCATCGATGACACATGCTGCACCTTCTGCTGTTTGCGCCATGAGTCCCAACCCTAAAAGCCCTTCAGATCGAGCATCAGCGTAGAACCGCTGGGTGACGAGCCTAGCAATTGGTCGTGCTACTGCTGGAACGCTGAAGAACTGACGGGCCATTGCCTCCATGTCTCCCTCAGACCTTGGGCGGCGAATATATCGCAGTATGGCGACAAGTGTTCGACCGAGCTCGATCATGGGATTCTTCATCGTCGTGCTGGGTAATGGTGCGGATGGTGTCAGGGCTTGTCTCACAATGTGGTGAAGGTATACCGGGTTCCCAGGGAATTCGACATCTGGCAGTGGCGCCAGCATGATGTTTGCGGGCAGACCACGGCACACGATGGTCTCGATATTAGGTAAACAATTTGTGACTAGTTTGCAAAGTATCGCTGCTCCTTCTCCACGGACTGAAGGATCTTGGATACTGAGAAGGTGGCAGCCAGTTTCAATAAGGCCAGCAGATCCCAATATCGGTCGGTTAGACTCTGGGAAGGTGAGATGGCGCATGAACCCGGCAGCTGCATATAGCAGTGCTTGTTCCTTGCGGGTTGCAAGGATCTTGATCAGTGGGGTGTGCAATTCCAATTTTTGCACCATATTGATGCACACCTGATCTGATGTGGCGAGATTTCCGAGCATGACGCAGGCACACACTTGAGATGGTGTGACCTCGCTCTGAACCAATTTTGCCTGGAGAGTCCGAACAATGCGTGATTCTAGTGAGAAATTGTGAACGAAAGCATCCGATGCCGACAGTGCCGAGACACAGTTGACGAGGCGGACCATGAGAGTGATGGTTATATCGTCGGTAGCGGTCTCATTCGGATTGCTCTGCGTGCCCAGTTCATGCATCACCAAACCGAGGTCTTCCCTTGTCAGCTCGTTAAGCTCAAAGTCGAGCAACAACTTGAGAAGCTTCTCCATAGCTTCAGGCGTAGCAGCCTTTTGCTGGAATTCCTGATCCTGCAGATAGTGAACGAGAAGCGCAACATAATCTTGACAGTGATCTTCGTCGTATTCCACTGTGGTCTCCAGAATATTTTGGAAAACTTCCAGCGATGTACCGTCGTTCAGTTGCGCAGATGTGAGCTTCTCGGTTGTTCTATTCAGGATGGTCATGGCGAAATCAATGGCTTCGTCAGGAACGGCACCTTCTGTGAATAAACGTGATATGGTGCTATCGAGTCTAGCCTCAGCTGCTCGTGCATTCGCAGGTTCTCCTTGGTCAGCATACGACATGATATTCTAATTACATGATACTTACCAAAGTCCTGACCGAGATTGTAGAGCACCGCAAGTGCTGTCTTTTTCAGCTCCTCTTTTGCGAGACAATCCGTGATTTTTGTGAAGTGGGGTAAAACGACTTCACGATTTGTGTCTTGAGGGAAGGCGTGAGTCAAGGCAATCGAGAATGGATATTCTACTTACCATTATATGCAATTGAATTTCCTATGACCCGTAGGTACTGGTTATTTAGAGTATGAAGTTCATCATCCTCAGTCGAAGGATCGAGATTATGCAAAACCCCCGCGAGGATCTCATACTCACGGAATGTGTCCTGCCATACACCTGCTATTGTCAGTATTTTATCTGGGCAACAGTTTGCCATTGATCATACGAGTTTCATCCCACTGCTTTCCTGCTGCAGTTCCCAAGAGTTGCACTGCCTTCACAGTGGATTCGTTTTTCGCCCCGTCCAGCTTACCAAGCCAAGAGGCTATGTAGATAAGTTCATCGTGTTTGGCTTGAGGTCCTTCCTCCAGATACTTCTCCAACTCCACTAAAAGCTGTTGAGGATCATCGCTGAATCGAGCCATTTCGCCCGAATGTTGAGATCGGGGTCGGAGATGGTACTTAGGCAGGCGTAGAATTTTAGCCACCTCTTCACATTCAACGTTGCATGTCTAGGTAGCGAGCCTAGTCTGCATTCAGAATAACAGTATGGAACTCTGTTTGCCCAAGCCTTGCTGGCCTAGAACAGGCGCTCATGCATGAATGCCTTATCGTACCTCGGTGTGTCCGTCGTCGTAAGGGTATCTTGCTTGATGGTGTTGGATGCGGGCAAGATCTTCTGGGCTCGAACATCCAAAGGGGGAAAAAGAAAAGAAAATTCAAAATTCCCGCCTCTCAGATGTAAGCCTACTCATCCAACGGCAATCAATGATTGCCATTCCTGGTACCATGCCGATCTTTTTGGGCCTCCCGCATCGCTTGAGGCACAGGCCAGTTCCGGAAGACGACAGGGATACGCTCTTGGCACATCTTCTGAAATGTGGCAGGGCCGATCTACCAACATCAAGGAGGCCCAGAACTGTTACCACGCAGCTTATTGCAATCGACCGAAATTAATCTCAGTCTGTCATTCTCTACAATCGCCAAAATGACGCGCGCCCAGCAGACCATCTCCATTGCGCTCCTCTTCACCTCTGTACGCAGTCTCTCGGACCCCCCAGTTGTTGATTGTTGAGCACGCTTCTAACTTATGCAGCTCTACCTGGCGGTCTTCATGGAAGTAGTCTCTTTCCCCGAGAAGATCCAAAGAGAAATTATCCCCGTCGTAAGCTCTGACGTCCATCTAGAGCCGCTTATGTACTTACTGTTCTGTAGCTCCCGTTCTGGGCCCTCGTATCCTTCGGCGCATACCTCCTCTTCAAGCTCGGCTGGGGTGTATTCACTTTCAACGACGTCCCCGAAGCACACAAAGAATTAATGGCGCAGATTCACGAGGCACGTACCGAATTGCGTGCTAAGGGTGTAGACGTGGGTTCCGACTAGGCTCACTACTGTCCGGGTCTACCGAAACATAGTGTATACAGAGAGCATACAATATTTTGGCGTACGGGGTGGGAGGGAGCTACGGGCTATATTTGGGAGGGAAAGGTTGATATCATGGGTTTGGAATTATACACAACAGATGCTATGCTGCTGCCGCGGCACGCTCCGCGTTTTGCTTCTCCTTCAGCTTCTTCTCTGTGCGCATGAACTCCCTTATGCCAACGGGTATATCGTCAAATAGAGCATCTTTGCTTGCAGATACTGGCCAGTTCGTCTCGCTGCCGCCGCCACCATCATCCATACTCGTTGCAACGTGCGAGGGCGTTTCCTTGTTCGCCCCCATAGTGCCAGTTGCTTGGCTGCTTTCCCTCTGCGCTTGCATTTTTGTGCGAGCTTCGGCGCTCTTGGCTGCCCATTCCTCCATCTCGTCTCGGTACAAATCCCAGACGCAGTTCACGCATCCGGACATGCAACAATTGTCAGGCTCTGCAGGCTTGGGCGGCACAAGGACGCCAGCAACTTCATATGACGCGGCTTCGATTTCTTTCTTCCGTTCAATTGGCCCACCGAGTTTTGATCCAAAGATAATCCGAGCCTTCTGAAGTGTCTCTTCTTCGCCTGTCTTGGAGGGCGATTCGGGAGGCGGCGGCGCGGGAGCTGTGCGAGTTGCAGGTTGGACCTCGGCTTTGGGTTTCGAGAGGAGCTCTGAGAGTTTATTCACTCAGTCTTTGCAATTCATGCAAGTCTGTCTTTAGTACTTACCCGCGTAAAAGCCTGTGATGGGCCTTGCTTGCTCGCCGGGGCGGGCAATATAGCCTTTAAAACGGCGTTGTATCCGGTCACTGTTCTGTAGGCCCGCTCTCAGTGTGCTTGAAGGCTTTGGACTCATCAAGCATGCTCGATAGCACACTGTGCAGACTCCATGTCGCAATGGGAGCGGACGAACAGCGGCTGCGAGCTGCTCCATAGCGACAATATTTGTTGCAATCCCAACTATAATACTGTTCTTATCAGATAGTCCATGCGATCGTATTTTTGAATCCCGCAGTATTATGCGGCGCACGGAAAGTCAGTCTAGGAATGACGAAGCATGGATGGAGCTCGGGCATGAGATCATTTTGCGCCCGCTCTGGCGGTTATCCGCTGCACTTGCTTGATCCCTGCCCCCCGCGAACGCCGCAACACCACACACGCGACGCGCGCCGAGACATGTCCGCTACGCGCAGCGAAGACCCTGACAACGCGTGCGAATAACAGCGGCCGATGATAACCGTTTCGACACTGCTCTACTGCAACGCGTAGTCGACAGTCAATTGCGCGCTCACGACACAGGACACATCGTCGCATCGTCGCATCACCAACAGCCATGGATGAACCAGCAAGGAAGAGGAGGAAAACATCCTCACCAGTAGGGGGAGAGGGACGGTCCAGTCCTTTGAAACAGCCTCCGCGACGCATGTCACTTTCTTCCCGGTCCCAAATCCCCCGCGAAGAGAGGCAAACGAGCCCTTTAAAACAGCCACCTCGGCGGTTCTCCCTGTCGCCCACCAAACGCGTCTCTGAAAGGCCTCCGAGTCCTCTGAAGGAGCCGCCGCGTAGGCCGCCGCGCAAATATTCGTTCGCATCTCCCACCAAGCCCAGTCTTGCCCGCGGTAATTCAGACCTTCTGCAGCGCCCGAAATCACCCGGCCCACCAGACGTAAATGGGCGTGCGGATATGCTTGCACGTGGGAAGCAAGCACGCGCCTTTATACTTGGAGACAAGACTCGTGACTCACGGGCTGCACGAGAAGATAATGGGAGAACTAAAGGCGAAACTGCTGCTGAGGCACAAATACCATCCCCAGTTCCCAGGCAAGATACCACTCCTCGAACGCAAAGGACGAAGGCGCTTGCAACGAACACCGAAATGGACGAGGAAGAGGAGGATTTACCTGCGACGCCCTCCCAGAAGACTGCAGAGGAACAATATACGGCTCGTCCAGGCCTCTTCTCCTCGCCGAGTAAGCGGCCGCCCCGTTTAAAGAAAACCCTAGGACAATCATCTCTACAAAAGGACCTTTCATCGGTAGAATACACTGGGCCGGACGTCACTTTGGATGAACCGCTTGAAGATGCCGAAAATGAAACCCGTCCAGAGGGGCCGGGGAAACAACAACCACCGGATCCCATAATTGAGGAGAAGAAGCGCGAGAAGGCCCGTCTAGTGAAAGAGCTGAAAGAACTAGAGGAACAAGTCTTGCGCTGCACCAAAGAAATACCAAAGCATCGTGCCGATCTTTCATCTTCAGCTACCACGCGCGAAGAACGAGAAACCCTTATCAACCTCGTCAACAGTCTCGACAGTTCCGAGGACGATGCCGAAGAATCACACCAGCCCATCTCCACCTTACTTTCTTCCTTCCTCCCTTTCTCGACCCGCCACATCGCGCCACCCAAACCAATATCCCAGGCGCCAATCGCATCCCACCGCCCTCTCGAGCTCGACGACCCCCTCCCCTACCTCCAAATGTTCACACCCTTCAAATTCACCACAACCCTAAGCCTCCCACGCGACCACAACCCCCATTCCAACCGCGTCCACCAAAACCACGTCATCGACGTCACCGGCCCCCAGAGCCTCCTCACAGCCCAGCTCACCCTTACAATCGACACTCTCACCAACACGATTCTCGACCTCAATCTAACGCACATATCTCACTGGGCAGAGCGCGAACTCGGCGCTTTCATCCGTGCGAAAGCCGTCTCGCGGGATCTGGGCAATGCGTGTTGGGCGATGGACTCGTATTGGGGTCTCGCGAGGAAGCGCGCGGAGTACTGGCGGAGATGCGAAGTTGCGTTTGCGCACCTTATACCTGGGCGGATGAGGAGTGATACTGGGAATGTGGAGGTAGTGGGGCGTGGTGAGCTGGAGAAGAAGATTTCGCGGAAGGAATTGAATAGGCATCTTGGAGGGGATGTCCTGGTGTTGGAGGATAGACATGTGGTGTTGAAGATTAGCTGGAAGATATCATTCGATTGGACGGGGGAGGCTGCGTCGAGCGTTGGGGTGGTGGCTGTTGTGCCGAGAGTTTGTAAGTGTGCCCTATTTTTTGTGAGATTGTGAATTTAGGATGCGTTCTAATGGTGAGCAGGGCAAGAGGCGGATAGCAACGAGGGCTTTAAGAAGATACCCGAGACGTTCGATTCCCTGGTACAGAGTAAGGGTGTTTTCGCAGCTACCAAGACGATGGTTGCGTTGTTATTTTCGGAGTGATGTTGTTTCACGGATGTTATAGAGACGCGTCGTTGTATGATACCCTGAGGGAGGCGCGAGTGGTGTAAGATGCTATTTTTCGTTTGAGACAGATGTTTGACTGTGATGATCAACGTGGCTGGAGTCTGTTGTGTGTTCATGGAAACAATGTTGTTTGCATTGAAGCGTGTTTCCAGTACGGTAGAAAATACATGCAACGTGTCCAAGACTGATATATCAATCCTCCGAGTAAGGCCGAGTCACAAAAATATCTACATCAAGTGCACATGTCAAGGAGATTCATCTGAACATTGGGTGAAGTCAGGTATGATCCGTCTGTAAAATCTGTGCGGGATTTGTCTGAACATCAGATGAAGTGATGTATAACTTGTCTGTAGAATCTGTGCGGGATTCATCTAACATCAGGTGAAATCATGTATAGATTTATCTACGAACTTTGTGCGGGATTCATCTAAACACCAGGTGGAGTCATGTATAATTTGTTTGCGAAATCCATACAAGACTTCTCATTATCGCAGGGATATCTACACTACCAAACCACCCTTCTAGAATAACACACAAGAGAAACCTGACCTTTCCCGTAGGGTATCCAAATGAAAGCCAAAAAGCCATTTCCCTATACACCACAAGCAAAAACCTGAAAGAATCTACTTGGCCTGATCATCCCACTTTCTGCTCTGGCGAAGAACCCGACGAACACTTCGCTCCTCCAGAACTGATGTCTTGCCATCCACAACGTAATGAACGGTGTTCTTCCGACGATAACTAATCCATTCGCCCTGGCCCAGTGTATGTTGCAGCAAGTGTAGCGCTAGATGCCGTCCTTCGAAGAACGCTTCATTCGGCTTCCAGCAATCCATCATCTCACTGTCTGAGGTATCGGAATTCCGCTTCACGCACTCAAAAGCATCCTCCGACCAATTGATTTCTCCATTGACCTTGGGGGAAGTCGCAGGGCCGTTGAACGCAAAGTATTCGCTCCACCGTCCGTTGGGTGTGATCTTGACTCGAAGGAAGCGCGACCAGCATACGCGGAAGACATGGTCGCTGTAGGTGCCTACGATTACCTCGTTCTGGTGGCGTCGGATGACGATGTTGAAGGTGCCGGGGGCAGGATAGTGCGGTCGGTGCCACCACTCGACGGTTGTATTGAACATGTTGAGGAACGCATCCAGAGCTGGTGGGTGTGATTCGAAGATTATAGTGGCAACAACGTCGCACAGTCGAGGGTAGACATAGTCCAGGATAAACTGGCCCTCAATATCTGGGTCTGGTTTGAGGAGCGTTTTCCAGTCAATGATGTGCATTGTTCCGGTGGGAGCGTCGCTTCGTAGTCCAGAATGCAGGTCCACGAAGACCTTCCTCATCTCTCGGTCGTGCAGGTCTTCTTCTTCAGGGCTGATGGTAGGTGATTCGTTGAAGACTCGCAATGCTCCGATGTCTTGGGATGAGGCGTTGTGCAGCTGTGTGAGTTGGAGTTGGAAATCCTCTTGGATCTCTTCCCAGCGCTCTCCAGTGGGAAACCCCCATTGGGATGTTCTGCCCATTCCGCCGCGATGTGAATTGAGCGACCGGGATGGCCCTTCGTAACCTGCATCGTAGCGATCGGGCTCCGAAGATTGGGATGTCAGGGATGCAGTTCCCAGGTGCTGGTCTTGAAATCCATTCCGGCTGGAAGAAGGACTGCCATACTTGACGCTCTTTTGATACTTCTTGACTGAGGAAGGACCAGTCTCATGCGTTCCGGTGCTACAATACAAGTCATCGTCATCAGAAGAGTCGGCCCAGTTGTATCCGCTCTGAGATTGGTATAGGCTGGAAGTTGGGATTGCGGTGTTCTCTCTTTCTGAATCCTGGTCTTCGAACGACGAGGATTCATAATCATCCTCGGAGGCTGCGTACCCATCGCCACAAGTAGTTTCATCTTGTTCTTTCTCTTGAATGCTCTCAGAGGTATTCTCGGCCTTGGGTGCGGGAATTGCGTTGTCTGCGGAGTCACCATCCAGAAAGTCTGCATCGCTTATGCCAAAAAGCTGAGACAATTCCAGCAGCCGAGCGGTCTGGTTCGAATCAGAGCGAGGCACTTGTGCATCAGACTGTATGATTGTCAGCAAGTTCAAGAATGTTGCATTGGTATGGGGGAATAAGTACCGCTTGCTTGAGTGTCCATTGTGAAAATGGGTACAAAGCATCCTCATTCAGCTCATGATTCGAATGGCCTTTGCGTGCGGCAGAATTACTGTTCTCACCGTTGGTGCGAGACTCGACATCAGAGACTGAGGGCTTTGCAGCAGAAGATGATGATGCATCCGCCGATGTTGGGAGCTGCTTCTTGCCAAATGGCCAGAGGCTGAACTTCATGTCGCCTGTTGCGGAAGAGCAAAAGCGGAAGGAAATGAAGACCTGAGGGACTCAAGGACTCAAGCAGCAGCTGTGGTTGTCGCTTGCATAGAAGGAGGTGGTGTGTGTGGGTGGGGAGCAACCGAGTAGCACGATTGGGTTTTTGATTGACTCAACGCCGAGTGTTTTCAGAACGAGAAGTAAGCAGATTGAGTACGCGTAGTAAGCGATCTCAGAACTAGTATCGATGTTCATTGTCTGTGACACAATAGTCAATGGCTACCAGATGGGTCATTTTCTGGATAGGTGCCTGAACAGGTTGTGTGCCGCCTTCCATGGGAGCAGCCTGGAAATAGACTCGAGTAAAATAGCGGAAACATTTATCAGAACTCCTTTCTGTGGGAGCAATGCATAAACTAAGGGAATGCGTGGCTAGATCTCAATGAATAATGGGCAATCCGTTAGAGTGAGCTGCAATTCATAGCTTTCGGCTGGAAATAGCCAACTGCTTCATTAGAGATAGGCGGAATCACCCCACATGTCGAATGGCTCTCATAGTCGGTCAGAGGGATCTTGGAAGAAGTAGCAGCAGCGTTCCAGGCAGGGTTTCCAATCAGTCGGCTCAACAGCCTGTAGGATTTGTGTTAATAATATCTATGTTTAACCAACGGGAGCAATGTATTGTGTTCATAAATTCAATAGAATCTCTTTTCTGAGTCCGGGTACTTACAGTTCTCCATAACAGTGTTGGAACATCAGAAGCTTGACAAACATCCTATCAGATGATGTGCTGTACCTACAGCATTTGTCCTTCGTTGTAATTGAGGAGGTACATCTTCACACCAAAGCAGATCTTGGCTAGCTAGTTAGACCTGTGATGATGTTGTTCCGGGACACGTAGGCTTTTCAACATAAGGTGCCTGATGGACTGGAACGTGGCGTACCACTCTAGTGCACCACTGTGTACTGTAGTGCGTTTGATGCGAGCTAGCTTCAAAACGACCTAGTAGGAAGCTAGACCACGCTTCTGAGTGTTTACATGCAACCCCAGATCGATCGACAGCTCCCTTGAAGCTTCCACGGAATATCTCCGGCGGTGCATGCATATCGCGAAAGCTCCCCGCTGCCGGCCAATAAGGACAGATTCGCAACAAGATCCTCGCCCTTTCCCCGCAAACTTCTCGGTGGTCGCAGCCGTAGTCGCAGTGGATGACGAACGTCATCTCGGTATGATGTTGCCCGAACATGCGAAAATCTCCTCTCAGGTACCATCAATGCAGTTCGGCAAGATGTTTCGGCTATTACGTTGTCCAGGGCTGTTCGGCTTCTCTTCTTATAGATAGGAAGTGGAAGAAGTTGAGGTGTTTTGACAACGAAAGCCCAAAACATGAAGCTGTATTACTCTTTGGCCATCTCGAGCGTTCTTTCTACCGCATCCGCGATTCCATATGCGCAATACATCCTCGCACCACATTCAAGAACTTTGTATCCGCTCTCGGTACACAGCTCCAATGGCTCGGTCACCAACCCGGAACTCCTTACTTCCTCAGCAGGAAGTACTGTGTTTGAAGGCGATGCTGCTACAGCGTACGACTTTGGGAAAAATATCGCCGGCGTGGTGTCTTTGAACATCGGGGATGTGTCAGATCCCAACCAATACATCGGCGTCACATTCTCGGAAAGTTCATTGTGGGTGTCTAATAAGTCGAGCGACGCCATCGCGGACGCAGGGAAAGATGAAACTTTGTGGTTCCACGTGAAAGAGCCTGGAAAATACACTGCACCTCGCGAAAAGGAGCGAGGAGGCTTCCGCTATATGACTCTTGTGCACAATGGCACAGGGACTGTCGAAGTCACCTCTGCGGAGGTTTATTTTACTCCCATGCCCCACTGGGAAGATGATGCACTGGCCGACTATACTGGATACTTCCACTGCGATGGTACGTTCATCATTCATCTTGTATGATAGGTTCTAATCTGGGTTAGATGAGCTGTTGAACCGCGTCTGGTATGCCGGTGCGTACACAAATCAGATGTGTACTATCGATCCACACTATGGAAACGCATTGGTGCATCTGGGTACAATAAATAGCTCCGTCTCAGATGCAACCAACGTTACATGGTACAACAACTACACGATCACCGGTGGTAGCTCCGCTCTGACTGACGGAGCGAAAAGAGACAGGCTTGTCTGGGCCGGTGGTTCGTACAAATACTCTTCTTCTTTATCGCATCGCTGAAACGTTGTAGACATGGCTATTGCTGTTCCCGGGGTGGTCGCATCCACAAACGATGTGATATCCATTGAGAATTCTCTCAATTCGCTTTTCGCTATCCAGAATACAACTACTGGCCAACTACCGTATGCTGGAAAGCCCTTTTTCTCCGCTTTGTCTTTCACGTATCATCTCTATACGTTGATCGGTGTGACGGACCATTATCTATATACCGTGAGTCATCACGCACCGTATTAAGTTTGCTTATAAACCCTGACAAACTGTCACAATATAGGGGAATATCTCTTACGCAGCATCACTGTGGCCGCAATGGAAGCTTGCTTTGAACTTCTCATTGGGTTTCATAGACGAGAGTGGGTTGATGAATGTTACTTCACCAAGCGACTGGTTGCGTTTCGGAATGGGCGGGCACAACATCGAGGTATGTATTCTTGATTTTACCTTCTTGACTTTACAAGGCAGGATGAGTCGTCCGTACTAATCAATTGACAGGCGAACTCAATTCTATATTACACGATCAACCAAGGCATTGCGCTTGCAGAGGCACTCAACGACACAGAATCCGCTGTGTCCTGGCAGGCAACCGCAGAGAAGATTAAATCCGCCGCTAATGAGCTGCTATGGCGAGACGATATCGGCATGTACGTCGACAACGAGACTACAACTCTAGCACCCCAAGATGGCAATTCTTGGGCCGTCGTATCCAACATCACACTTAATTCTTCGCAAATCGACTCGATCAGTCTCAGTTTGGCCAATCGTTGGACACCTTACGGGGCGCCAGCACCCGAAGCTGCCGATGCTATATCGCCGTTCATCTCAGGCTTCGAGCTGCAAACGCATTTCCTCGCTGAGAATACAAGTGCTGCTCTCGACCTGATGAGACTACAGTGGGGTTTTATGCTTGATGACCCCAGGATGACGAATTCCACGTTCATTGAGGGTTACTCGACGACTGGCGCTCTTCATTATGCCCCGTACAAGAATGACGCCCGTATATCGCATGCTCATGGCTGGGCAACAGGGCCTACATCTTCTCTCACATTCTACGTTGCAGGCATACAATTGCTGAGTGCGGGTGGAAAGACTTGGCGTATCGCCCCCTCATTAGGTGACCTTACTGTTGCAGATGCTGGCTTCAGTACCGGGGTTGGCTTCTTCTCCGCTAAAACTGAAACAAACGATGGTGGCTTTCAGATAGACTTCGAGACCCCGCAGGGTACGAAAGGTGAACTAAGGATCCCCAAGGCATCGTGTGCAGGACATATTGTAGTGAGGGAAGAAAACGGAAAATATGCAAGTCTGGAGATCGATATCACTCAACCGAACGCCGGTCCGGTATCTTTAGCAGAAGTACCTGGTGGCAAGTGGAGAGTGAGCTTTGAGTGTAGTTAGCTCATGGTACTGTAGAGTTCCTACAATCTGTGCGTTTTTCAAGCATGTTAAATTAATTTTCCCTGACTGGCAGTATTGCTGAATCCACAGTAAAGCTGTAGTTTCTCACGTTCTATGATAGTAATAAAGGTTTGACTCTAGAATGTCGGCACGGAACAGACGTTGTAGCCGATCCGCCACGGATCGGAAGTGAGCATTCGTCACCTAAGCACTCAAACACTTTGTCTCTGTTAGATTCCATTCCAGCCAATCCTATCATCATGAATCCAACGGTACGGGCGTAATCCCGAGTTTGATATAAGCACCAAAACGACACGGACGGAATTATAACGTACCCAGGTATAAAGGGTCTCTAAGAACCCATTTTCTAGCTTTCAAAGACTTGTTTTACAACCTCCAATCTACCAGTCAATCAGTGCTGATCTTGATCCGAAAATGAGCGCTTCCACACTCACTCCCAATGCCAAACCTCTGCGCATAGGTGTTCTTTACGAAGAAGTTCAAATGACCGACCTCGCAGGACTCGACATCCTGGGAAACATGTCTTCCAGAATCATCAACATGGTATCAAACGTCGTTCCCGCGTTGGATAAACTCAAGCCATTCGCACAGGATATGGAATTCCTCTACATATCTTCCTCAGAAGAGCTATCTTGGACCACTCCCGACATGTACATACGACCGACACACACATATGACAACGCTCCCCGAGACTTGGACATAATTTTGATTGGTGGACCGGACCCCTCGAAAGTGCCAGAGGCGAGCTTGACTTTCTTGCGGGAGGCTAGCAAGCAGACCAAAGTCATCTTGGCGACCTGCACGGGTGGAATGTGGCTCGCAAGAAGCGGCATATTGGATGGTAAGAAAGCCACGACCAATCGTCTACTTCTCGATACTGCCAAGGGTGTCTTTCCAAACGTGGAATGGCAAGACCAGAGGTGGGTTACGGTCGAAGGCCAGTTTGAGGGCGCCCAAATATGGACTTCTGGCGGCGCCAAGTGTGGTAAGTCACAGCCCTTGAATTCGCTTGCATGCCAAGTCTAACGCGAAGACAGGGATCGATATGGTCATTGAGTACGCTTTGCAAAATTTCCATGAGAAGCTTGTCGCACAGGCCTGCGGGAGCCTGGAATTCGAGATTGAGGGTAGGAATCAGTCGTACCGTGGTCCCTTTGTTCCCATTTCAATCTAGGGATCTGTACCCATACAAATCTGCCCACAGGTAGGTAGATTTGTGGCCAAAGATACAGTAGTAATGTATTGTTGGCATGCCGCCTTCTAGTACTGTAGTTGCTAAAGAGGTATCTGCCAAAAATAACAGACCAACGCCTAAATCAGTTAACATTCTCTCACAATCTTCCCTGCACCTTCAAGCTACCTACTCGCCAATCCTGTAACACCTTTGCAGCACGCCCTTCTCTTCAGTGCTCCACCACAAGTCTTCAACAGATCTCCCTTCAATTATTTCCTTTCCACACAAACAATTCCTTGGTCAATCTGACCACTCGTTCCTAGTGAGCTCTTAACATAGAAAGATCCCTACTCCCAAGCACGACAATGCATCAAGTTACAAGGGCGATCTGCCGTACAATTCGCTATCAACCCATCATACTGCGCTCTTATTCTCGCGTGACAACCGTTCCCACCACATATCATATCTAGGACATCATCCGCAGCAGTCTCCTCGAATTATTTTCGCATTGAGACCAGTCTCATAAATTGTTTCGATTGCTCTTTAAATCTAGGTGCCTAATCAGAACGACAGTTCACCGGAACCCAATTACTTAAAACATAGTTCAAGGCAACATGAACGAACGCACCAATAGCGAATGGCGATCAATCTGAAAGTTGGCGAGGCCAAGACGAGATGTTCTATGATAGGCTAGCTTCAAGGCTGGGGGAAGGCAACTTGGCAGGACATACTTGCATATGACGTCTTTGTGCCTGAGAATGGGCACGTCCGTAGGCGCGGAACGCAGTTTGATGAGGAGCACCTGCAGGTGATGTCAGGCTGCACAATTTGTGAGTTGTGGCAGCCTCGCAACACATTATATGTATTGCAAGCTCGTCCTTGCGATCTCTTTTCTTATGTTCCAGTGCTAGATTAACGTGATACCCCCAAGAGTCGTTCGTGAACCCACGGCGTACCACATCATCCTCTTCCCTTCCTAAGCCTAGCCTTCACATCATGCCTCCGGCTCTACCCTCACCGCGTGACTCAATGTAAGTGTTCCTGTTTCTAACGCCATCTTATGTATCGTCTTCTGACAAACAAAAGTGCGATAGTAGAGTCAGTGCACCTCCTGGCAAGGCGTTTAGTGGGATTGAGCAAAGGCGACCGGCAAGGGAAGACAAGAAAAGGAAAAATCATCGGTGGTGTCGTCGGTGGCGTCTGTGCTATCATCATTGCAGTCTGGATCTACATGTGCGTGACACAGCGGAAAAAGCAGAATGCTCGAGAGCTGGCATCTCGACAAAGTATTGAAGACGACAACATAAGAAGAGAAAAGGCAAAAAAGCAACTTCAGAAGCTTGAAGAGGAGCAAGCGGAGAAAGAGCGGATGCATGAAGAAAGGGTGGAAAGGGGACAGACGGAGAAGAAACCCGTCGAGTGATGAAAAGTCGATGGTTTAAGTCTAGTTTGTAGCGAACTGGCCCCGAAGCCTTCGCAACAGAAGGGCCTTAAAGTTACCCCAAGTCCGCTGTCTCGTCCGGATAATTTTTCCCTAGTCCCTCAACATGGCGATGGGCGCACCAACAGGCGGCTCAGCGGCCGCATGGCGACTGGGAGCTACCTAGCTCCGTAAGACAGTGTTCATGGGATTTGTTATTACAATGAGTGCTATGATAGCAAATGTAATGGTGTTTTCATTCTATCTACGCTTTAATCGAACCTCTATACCTTTACTCTCGCAAGCTGCGCATATGCTTCTTCAATTTCAACGGTATAGTCCTTCTCAATTTCCCTTCGCAAAAGTGTTTGCTTGAGGCTTCTTTTCAAAGGCTTGCCCGGCTTCGTCACAAACACAGTTTCTCTCGGCACCTTGATCTCTACGTGGTTGCTGTCATTCACGGACAAAGACTCGTACAAATCGTCGAGCAATGCGTCCGCCTTCTCACCCACAAAGTCATCGTCTTTGGGTTCAACGATCACAAAAGGCGTAGGCTTCCCCTCCCCACGAACGAAAACGCAGGCTACACTCGGATGCTGCTGGATCTTTTTTTCGACATCCGTAGCATGAAATTTGGCCAGCCACTCAAGCTTCGTCAAGTCGTCTTTGCGTGCACTAAAAATCCATCGCGTTCTTCCGTCGCCGTCTTTGATCGGTCTGTATAACTCCCTTGTCTCAACCATTGCACAGTCTTTGTATTGAGGGTTCCAGAATGTAGCCTGCCACAAGTCGGGCTCACCGTCAGTCGGTCGGTGTATTACAAGCTCGTAGAGATCATCAGACCCGTTTGCTTCAGAGCCACTGCCTTCGATGCGGACCATCTTACAGCCTGTTTCTGGCACAAAGTCATGGGTATACCAGAGTTTTTTGTCGAACGGCATGAAGTCGATCTGTTTTCCGGTCTCAGTAGATCCTATAGCGGAGACAACTTTTGTATGCTGAACAAGGGCATCTCCTATATCTTGATCTACAAGAGAAAAAGCGTTAGTTCGCGGTCTACTTAACTTTCGGTGTTGCGTGCCTACCTAGCGCTGCACCCAGATACACAATAAATTGCAGCTGCTTCAGTAGTTGCTGGGTGTCTGTGTCGGCGTAGAGCTGTGCTATTGTGTGTGGTGGACAGAAGATACCGTCCACGGTATTAAAGTGTACCAACTTCTTGAAGATCTCGGGAGTGAGTAATGTATGATCTGCGGGTGGTATGACACAAACTGCATCTGCATAAACAGGGAGATTGACGTAGCTCACTAAGCCAGCAAGCCACTGAGCTGGGCAAGGCGACAACATTGCTTTACCATACCAAGCGTCTGTCATCATGCAGCGGGGCCAGTATTTGATGGACAGTTCGCGCTCTCTATAACAGACTTGCATAGCATTAGTGTGATATATCGGCTTTGGACTTCCAGTCGTTCCGGAAGTATGTATAACGAGAATCTCATCCCACTTTGCCTCATCCCATGTCTTTTCATAAGAATAGTGCTTGTGTCCTTCGGCATCCAGGAACCATTCCAGGGAAGGTACAAAGTGACAGCTTACGTTCGATGAAAGAGAGGTCGGTAGACCGTTGGGGTCATCTTCAGCAGATAGCCACGTCGTACAATTTGTCAGCTCAAGCAAAGTATTGAGACCTGCATCGGTCACTCTTCCATCAAGAACCAGCATTTTTCTTCCAGTTTTGACGAGCGCAGGCCATAATACGGCATATCTCCAGTCGCTGGGGCCAAGATAGGCCACTGTTTGGTTGTTTGTAGCCCTCCCCAGCTTCTCGTCCAACCAAAAGGCTAGCTTGTTGATGCTGTCACCGAACTGTTTCCACGTAAGAGTTCTATAGCCATCGATCTCCCAACTTGGCGTAGGATATCTCAAATAAGTCTAATAAATTAGCATATCAGTGGGCATATCGTGATGGCATGGGCTTACCTCATTTGGTATCCACTGCGCCTTGGTCTCAATTGCAGTGACCAATACAGTACCATGTTTGTGATTATGATTGATGTTTCGAGGGGCAGAGGTCTTAAGAAGCATCATGAATAGTTGGGCTGCAGAAGAGGGGATGTTCGTAACAATTACTTTTGAGGGACTTGCTCTTGGCTACAGTGGGTTTTTGAACTACTTGTACATTACACGGTATTTATATAGAAAGCATTGCACCCTGGGTATGCTAATCTTCTGACGCTAATAGAGATAGTCATTTGTGATCAACAAGCTTACGCCATCTTCTCGGCGATTTGTCTTGGTTGAGCTAGACAGATGTTGCTATGCGAGGAATTTGCTATGCAAGGAACAGTATCACGGTAAGCTCTTATACAAGCCTAGTAATTCCAGGAGCTTAACTAAATGTGACAGTGGGCAAACGCAATAAGTACTAAGCGCATGTGATAGGTGGGCTAGAACTTTGATAGCTAATATTTATCGTATTTCCATCATAGAACTTAGGACTATAGCCAATTTTACCATTATGAAAGACGTCAGACTATCTAGCAAAAACATGTTACTTTTTGTATCTTGATAAAAGGCGTTTAAGTGAAGCTTTTACGATTGAAATTAGTCAGAAGGTTAAAGGCTGTTGATCCGTCGTCTGTGCATGCTTATTTTCTTATCGAGTCTGCCCGTTAGATATTTGAGGACGATAGTCCGATTGGGTAGTACCCCTGCGGGCAAGAGTGAAACTTGCGCGGAAGTACGGGGCAAGAAGTCAGAATGTAAGCGCCAGAATAGATCAGCGTCGGACAGCTCATGGATGTACGATCGCTTATGGCCGTAGGTTCTGCAAGAAGCTTGATTTTTAGGATTGGTAACATGCTACAGGTCTAGTGACAGATAGATCTAGGTAAGACGGGTGAACATCCCCGAAGCACCTCGGAATCAATGAGGAAATTCTAGTTCGAAAGCCATGGCATAAGCCCAATTTCCCTCTTTTGACGTTAGTATCGCTAGCTCGGATTGCATGGCCACGCTTTCAATTGACCTAAAACTCCGCCCTCGTCCTTTTGTCAATTCAAGGTAGCCTGCGTCATCTAAGCACCCAAAATCTGTTATTTCTAGAACATCCCAGGGCTATGAGGAAAGATGTTATCAAGTAACATACGCTGGTCTATCAAAGACGCTAACTTAAAGTCTTGTTACGGGCGTCAGAAGCTTCAGTGTATTAAGGCATGTAAGTGTGGGGAATCTGCGTCATCTGACATGAGCAGATATCGTTTGTTTATCTCTGGGAAGCGTTGCTGATGCCATTGACACTTATCTAAAATAGCGCGCTGTAAGCATTCGGTGATCCAGGTAGGACGTGAACACAATATCTATTCAAGAACAATACGACATGGTCTATGAATTACTGAAACGAGGATACTTTTAAGAATCGACACGAAGCAATGCTTGACTTTACACAGGACTATGAGCGAGGGGAACCTCTGCAATCACTGAGCAAGATAATAGCATATATGAACGGTTCTATGCTGATCTCACGATATATTCCCGGCGATGGTGTGATATCGTGCAGGGAAGAAAATGTTTTAATGAATATATGATATGCGAGGCCGGACCTTGCGACCTGATTGAGCCTCCACAGTGGGTAGTCGAACGTGCCGTAAGAAAATTTCAAACAAGTTAAGAGTTGTCATTCATAATCCAAGTTCAATATATCATGCCGTGAAAAAAAAGCTACTGATATAGCTAGCCATTGTTGCAGACGGTTCCCAGCGATTATACCCCTTTCGCAACCTCGATGGTCTCGGTCTTTGCATTTGCCCGCTCCTGCTCCTCAACGATGGCATCTGCCGGAATTCTATCAGGCACTTGGTTGACCAACGTTAGCATTGGCAGAACGGCAACCCCCATCAACGCGAAAGTAACGCAGAACCCAATTAAAGGGCTCGTCTTGATTTGTGTATTCATGCCGTAGCTGACAGCCTGACCTATCGCTTCCAAACATCTAAAAGCCGCGCCATTCCGGACATTGCTCTGCGCATCGGTCGCGAAGGAAGAAAGCAACCAGTACATGTAAGATTGTGAGAGCGGTCCGGTTGTCTGCACAAAGAAGTATGGGAGGAAAGCAGTGGGGTATAGCGACTCATCCCAATCGATTTTCCCTGGAGCGTTGGCATTGAACCTGACTTGCATGATGATGGACCAGATATACACGCCGAGGTTAAGTATAACGACGGTGAAGAGACCGAGTTGAGCGCGACGACGCTGAGACACATTCTTCATGTCGAGAATGAAGCCGAGGCCGAAACAACCGACGATGCAAAAGAAAGGCGAGACGAGGGAGGAGAGCGAACGCGCACGGACAGAGAAGTAGGTACCGAGGTAAGTTGACCAAGTGCCACTGTAGAAGAAAGACCAGAATGCCCAAAGAGCGGAGAGAACGATAAGCTTCGAGGTCATGGTGGATTTGATCTTCTTGACTTCCTGTTTTGTGCCAATGGATTCTGAGACGAGAATTCGAGTACCGTCCGATCGGACAACATTTTCAAGTGGTGATATCATGAAGGCGAACGGTAGGGCTAAGGCTTCAATAATTAGGAATGCGACGTATGTGTCCGGTGTGACGCCACCAGTGACACCCTTCTTGTGGTTCTTCGAGAGGTTGATAGCACCGCCGACAAGCTGACCAAGGTTTCGGGAGACGATCCATACAGCGAGATATTTTCCACGAGCACCGCTAGGAGCGAGAGACATGATGGATCCGGATTCAGCAACGTACCAACATCCCGTACCGATGCCAGTGAAGACAGCGCCGAGAATGAGATACCATTGCGTTCCGAACTTGGAGTTGCAGTAGTATGAAGAGCCACGGATAGGAAAAGAAGCCGCTCCGATTACTAAAGCCCATTTGGTGCCGAGTTTGTTGACGATGGGTCCACCGAACAGACAGACGATTGCCAGAAGGGCATAGTTGATCGAAGTGGCGATGTTGGAAGTCTGGGGTGTAGCCAAACCTCCTCCACCAAGACCTGGAATCGTATCTTTAGTGTAGGAAAAAATGTTGGAAGTGCGCACTACGAACCTGCAATTGCATCCGCCATGGCAGGACCGCAAAAGGCTTGGACTGATAGAAGCATCATCTGCGTCAAGCTGTGCTGATACACACGCTTCCATAGAGGAACATTCTCAGCATAGGCAACCATGTCTACCCTTCCTTCGGCATAGTCTGTGGATGTAGGAGCATTCATGGGATCGTTGCCTTTCGTTCGCAGGGCATCATCGTTGCCACCGGCATGGGTGTTGGGTGGAGGAGCGTCGAAGTTTGACATGGTGGCTATGAGGTCCTCCTATCGAGTAGAAAACGAAGGAACGAACCAAATTCAAAGAGTATGATGCACGCTTCCGAAGCATTTAGCGATACCTTGCGCAGCTCTTTATACCTGCCATCGGAGTCGCCTATCATTGCCCCCTCCATGTGCCTCCCACTCCAGAGCAGCAACTTATCTGCGGGTCCGAACTAGCCCACGAGCTAACATTCCCCGGATTGTGTATGTATGCGATGTGGAGCATGCTACGAAACGATTCCGTGCCCCATGCTACGAAAATGCGGTGGTGTGGAGAGGCCTACGACTCCGACTCCAACCGATCGGGCAGTTTACATGACATGCTGCCTAGCCACATGAAGATAAATCAAGAGTCCAGGTCAAAGCTTGCAAGCCCCAAATACTTGGCTGCTGGTAGGCCAGAAGTCATGAGAACGCGTTTAACCGCGTTGTCGGAGGTAAGCGCCGCCGCACATCAGTCGGTTTGGGCTCCGCGGATCAAAATCAATCCGCAATAAATGATATCTATACGCAGACAGGGCAGAGTTATCTACGGTGTGAAAGTCAAGATAAGGGCGAGACATGTCTAAGGACACAATCTTGAAAGCATATCAATCTCAATGTGATACCCGCTTCGTGGATAAACGGCAGAGATACTGGGGCGTGGAGTATGTAGTTTGGTGGAGCCATGCACTAAACTGTAAGCGGATAATTTAACAGTTGGGCAGTCCGATCGGCTCACCTTGCAACTGCTTCGGTTCCTCGGTGGTAGGATGGCAACGCTGCACAACCAGCATTACTCAATCATTCGATAACCAAGGCCCGCTCTGACTGGAATCCTATATCGCGCGATTGACCAGGTGGCGTGGTCTCAATCTCTCTGTACTTAAGCGCTTGGGATGACATATCGTGTGCGCCATTACCGATAACATATTTCTCCAACAATGGCAGCATCCCGTGCGAACACAAAAGTAATTGTCGTTGGCGGAGGAGGGACTATCGGATCTTCCACGGCACTACACTTGCTTCGAATAGGGTACACACCTTCCAATGTCACTGTTCTGGATACATATGAGATACCCTCTGCTCAATCAGCTGGAAATGATCTTAATAAAATTATGGGAGTTCGGCTGCGGAACAAGGTTGACATTCAGTTGAGTTTGGAAGCGCGGGATATGTGGAAGAATGATGACCTTTTCAAGGCCTTCTTCCACAATACTGGTAGAGTATGTCCACTTTACGGACTGATTAAGATGGTGAGATCTGACAGTCAACAGCTCGATTGTGCATCCACAGAAGAAGAGTTAGAAGCGCTGCGTGAACAGTACCAGACACTTCTCAATGCAGGCGTGGGCCTTGAGAAGACTACTGAGTGGCTAGATACTGAGGAGCAGATTCTAGAGAAAGCTCCCAAATTGGATCGTGAAAGAATCAAGGGCTGGAAGGCTATCTGGAGCCAGGATGGCGGCTGGCTGGCTGCAGCAAAAGCGATCCGAGCCATTGGTTTGTATTTGAAAGAAGAGGGAGTCAATTTTGGCTTTGGTGGTGCAGGATCGTTCAAGAAACCGTTGTTCTCAGGAGATGGAGTCACCTGCATAGGAGTCGAGACTGTGGATGGCACAAAATACTATGCCGATAAGGTCGTCCTTGCCGCAGGTGCCTGGACTTCAGTTTTGGTAGATCTCGAAGACCAGTGTGTTTCAAAGGCAAGCCGTGCAAGCCAGCATCCAGACTTTATTACTAACTCAAATTACAGGCCTGGGTATATGCTATGATGCGGCTTTCAACCAAGGAGGCCGCTGAGTACAAGGACCACCCGGTGGTGTATAATGGTGATGTTGGTTTCTTCTTCGAACCGGACGAGTACGGCGTGATCAAAGTGTGCGATGAATTTCCTGGTTTCACTCGGTTCAAGCAACACCAACCGTTTGGAGCGAAGGATAAGAAGCGAATTTCCGTACCCAGGTCGCATGCGAAGCACCCGACAGACACTTATCCGCTCGCATCAGAGAAGAGCATTCGAAGAGCTATTGATACCTTCCTCCCACAGTTTAACAACAAGAAACTATTCAACAGAGCACTATGTTGGTGTACAGATAGCGCAGACGCTGCATTGTTGATTTGCGAACACCCAAAATGGAGAAACTTTATATTGGCCACTGGCGATAGCGGGTATGTAGTATTGGCTGAAAGACTGAGCGACTGGTACTAACGTAATATACAGTCATAGCTTCAAGCTTCTGCCGAACATCGGAAAACACGTGGTAGAGTTGGTAGAAGACAACTTGGCCGACGATCTAGCTAATGCTTGGAAATGGCGTCCAGGTGGTGATGCCTTGAAGTCAAGGCGAAGGGCGCACGCGAAAGACCTCGCCGACATGCCGGGTTGGAAACACGATGCTGCAAAATCAAAACTATAAGGGGTGCGAAAAGGCTTTTCTTGTATGATAGAACAGATGCAGCGTGCAAAAGCGTAAGGCCAAAGTTCAAGCGAGCAAAGAAAGGTGAGGAGGATACTTCCGTAGATGGATACTTGGGGGGAAAGTCGTGATCACCAAAGATTGATGATATGAGAGCTCAATGACTAATTCCATCCCTCATTGTTTACTTGAAAATGAGACAAGCTGACCCGGTGCAATCACACCCTAGGGCCCAGTTTGTCTGGTGTTGTGTATGTACTTTCCTGCAAGAACGCGTTAGTGGGTCTGGGGGGCTTCGGAGCTTCGGAGCGGGCGGGCTCCAGGGGCGGCTCCAGCTCCAGCAGGCTCCAGCTGAAGCGCGCTCATGTGACTACGCGAATGCCCTTCCAGGCAATGACATCAGCACCTTCGCTCATTGAATGATAATTTACATGACCTGCGCATTCACAGCAACCCTCGCTGCAGCCTTGAGCGCATTGACCACCTTTACCGTCATGCACTTCTGAGCTATCATTCTTTCGTAGTTTCTCACAGCATCTCGACTCGGAAGGTTTCCAACCATAGCCGCTGTCGCTGCTGGCCGTCGCAAACCGTCCTCTTTGTCCACCCCGCCTTGCATTATCGTGACTAACGATGCCTCCCTTACCCACATTACCCGATGCGCACGCCTCGATGGAGACACCGAAGGATTCGGTCATCGACCCTATGGGCGCAACGACATCGGACCCTGATCAGGCCGATGATGTGCTGCCTGCAGATGAACTCCCCGAAGACGCCGATGAAGAAACTCGATTGAAGTTTCTCACCACCGGCACTCGAGATCAAGATGACTTGGAGCGTGATATTGGTAGACAGGCTGACCAGCTGCTCATGGAGCAAGCTGATGAGCGGGATAAGAAGCGCATGGAGAAGGCAGAGGCAGAAGCAAAGCGAGCTCAGGTAGCGATCCAGAAAATACGCGCCCGGCTAGCGATGCCTGTCATCGAGTCGCAAAAGGTCAAATTGCGCGCGGAGATACAAGAGTACCAGAAAAAGATCGACGGCATAGACGAGGAGCTGGATTCTATACAACAGCGAATCAACGATAGGCACAAGGTGCCTGCTGACGACGGAAATCCTCAGGATGGCGTCCATGGCCCCATGCCGAACGAGAGCCGCCGTGATTTCCTCATACGAACTGGCAAGATTACACCGTTCTCCAAGATTGCACAGGATAGGCATGGATCTGGGACTTTGGCTGAGGCCATGCAGGATGTCGAGGTCGACGATATGGTTGAGGAAGCCAGCAAGGGCCCTAAGTCACATCAGAATTTGATGAAGCCTGGGTTCAACGTAGTGGTGTCACCTTCAGTCACATCACCTTCAGTCGCATCCACTTCTTCCGAAGCTCCGCGCCCTAAGAAAAAGCGACGGACAACCCGGGTCACCAGCTCGCATGGAGGCAGCAGTGGACCAGAATCACCTGGCGGCGACTCTGACGACGCTTATGCGCCTGATATGAGCGATCGCCAGCTTGCAGCTCTCGGTGAGATCGAAGACGATACCGAAGGAGTCCTCACAGAAGATGATGACTACGAAGAGGAGCGGACTGGCCGGAAGCGTAAAGCATCCGCCAAAAAGAAGCCAAAGAAGAAAACCAAGGCAACCCAGTTCGTGGACGAGCAAGACGACCTTGCCGGGGTTGATGACGGCAATGAGCAACTGTATCAGAAGCGTGTACGCGCTTGGTCTGGGAAACGCTTTGCGGCGCGAAAGCAAGCGGCAGAAAGCAACGGATCAACGTTCCAAGACGATGAGGCCGAAGAAGAGTGCTATAAACCTCACCCTGCCGAGCCAGATTTCGAGCTACACGGAGGCTTTAAGGTCCCAGGGGATATATTTCCTGCCCTGTTTGACTACCAAAAGACTGGAGTGGAATGGTTATGGGAGCTTTACTCACAGAATGTGGGTGGAATTGTGGGCGACGAGATGGGCTTGGGCAAGACGATTCAAGCTATCTCATTCGTTGCTGGTTTGCACTATTCAAAGATGCTTACCAAGCCCGTTATTGTGGTCTGTCCGGCTACGGTGATGAAGCAATGGGTGAACGAATTTCATCGATGGTGGCCAGCACTGCGTGTGTCGATTCTTCATTCATCGGGAACTGGTATGCTCAACACTCGCCGGGAGGAACAGCTCGAGCGGGACATGGAGCTCCGGAGCTATGGTGATTATGACGACACATTGACCGGTGCCGGAAAGGCAGCTAAAAAGATCGTCGAAAAGGTGAAGCGCGATGGCCATGTTCTGGTTACCACTTACACTGGCCTTCAAACATACGCCGAGTTCTTGGTACCTGTCGATTGGGAAACAGCAATTCTTGATGAGGGGCACAAGATCCGCAACCCTGACGCGGCGGTCACAATTCACTGCAAAGAGCTGCGCACTCCAAGTCGAATCATTCTTTCGGGTACCCCAATGCAAAACAACCTCGTTGAGCTGTGGTCGCTGTTCGATTTCATATTTCCCATGCGTTTGGGCACGCTCGTCAACTTTCGCAACCAGTTCGAATTGCCTATCAAGCGGGGCGGATATGCAAATGCTTCTAATTTAGATTTCGAGACTGCTGTGCAGTGCGCAGAGACACTCAAAGATGCAGTCAGCCCGTATCTGCTACAGCGATTTAAGGTGGATGTAGCAGCAGACCTTCCACAGAAGAAAGAGCAGGTCTTGTTTTGCAAGCTCACGCGACAGCAACGACAGGCATACGAGGGGTTCTTGGGTTCGGATGATATGCGATCAATAGCAGATGGCAAACGTCAGATGCTCTATGGCATAGATTTGCTGCGCAAAATATGCAATCACCCGGATCTCATCGATCACAAAGACTTATCGAAGAAGGCCCACTATGACTATGGCGCAGCGTACAAGTCAGGCAAGATGCAAGTTGTCAAAGAACTCCTTTCGCTATGGGTAAAAGGTGGCCACAAGACACTCCTATTCGCGCAGCACCGTATCATGCTCGACATCCTTGAGAAGTATATAGGTCGTCTGCCTGGCATCAATTATCGTCGCATGGATGGAGAAACACCCATTAAGAATCGCCAGGATATGGTCGACGAGTTCAACAATGACCCGAACCTGCATGTGTTCCTTCTCACAACCAAAGTAGGGGGGCTCGGTGTCAATCTCACGGGTGCGAACCGTGTGATCATCTACGACCCTGATTGGAATCCGTCGACGGATATTCAGGCTCGCGAGCGTTCTTGGCGTCTTGGGCAGAAACGTGAGGTTGAGATATACCGTCTCATGTCTGCCGGAACTATTGAGGAGAAGATTTACCATCGCCAGATTTTCAAGCAATTTCTCACTAACAAGGTCCTGCGAGATCCAAAGCAACGACAGACCTTTCAGATGAGCGATTTGCATGACCTGTTCACCCTCGGCACTGACAAGGCAGACGGAGAGACGGAGACTGGGAACATGTTCCGCGGCTCAGAGGTACAATTCGACAAGGATGGCAACACTGCCAACTCAAAAGCCACGGCACAAGCAGCCTCAGACGGAACGGCACAGTCGGACCTTGCCGCTATGCAGGGCGTTGCCGGTACAGAGACGTACAGAACTGCTACTTCGGACACGGAGGAAGCAGCTAAAGAAGATGGTGAAGAGTCCAAATCCGACTCTCGACTCATGTCAACCATCTTCTCCAAATCAGGCGTTCATTCTGTACTCGAGCACGACGCAATCATGAACTCCACTGCCAACGGCCGCAAACGCAAGATACAAGCCGACCCAGCTTTCGTGCAACGCGAAGCCAAGCGTCAAGCTGCCCTCGCAGCAGAGCAACTGAAGAAAGACTTGGAACAAGCGCGCAACGCCCCTATAGGTGTACCAACCTACACGGGCACAAACGGCGAACTGGGACGACCAGCGCCAATAGGACAACGCACATACACGCACAGCATGCGCGGTGGCCGCGGTGGCGGTCGAGGCGGAGCCAACGGGCCCTCGTCTTCATCCGTGCTATCGAATCTCGCTGCTCGACAGGGCCGCGGGGTGGGCGGTACGGCATCGGGCACATCTACGCCTGGGTCATCCCGCACGAACACACCACCAAGTGGCGTGGAGATGCTAGAACGCATTCGCACGTTCATGGTTACACATGGTGGGATGGTGCCGACGAAGATGCTGATCGACCACTTTGATCACTACTGCAAGCAGGTGGCTGGACGAAATGAGTTGTTCTCGGAGACGCTGAAGCGGATTGCGACGATGGAGAAGGTGCGGGGTTCGGGACGATCGCGGTGGAAACTCAAGGCGGAGTGGACCGGTCAGAGTGCTGGTAGGCGTTAGATGGGTGAGGGTAGGCGTTCATATTTGGTTTGGTGGATGGGTATATCATGCGGATATTCAGCATGTCTTCTCTTTTGGGGTCTCGTTTTTTTTTAACATTCTGGGCTTAGCATGGCGTTATTAGAGGGAGATACCATTGTCTCTTGAGCGGGGTGCTTGGGCGGTTTTTTGCTAGCGAAGGAGGCATCACAGCCATCTCAGTACATGTTTTGATGGACATTTGGCAGTTTATTGGTTTGAAACGAAACACCCTAATTCCTCGCACGAGAGCATATGAGTTGTCGAGATGGGCGAAGTTAGTGTTCGGGCGCGCGCTCATGGCAACTCGTTCATGGCGGAGTGGTTCATTCCGACACGGCACATCTCAGTCTAGTAGGTAGCACCTGGACAGAATCAAACTGTATAATAGTTATTCGAATGATAGCCATACTACACAGCGTGTGGTCACGGAATTTCGATGCGATGGAATGGAGAATGCTATTGTACCTGCTGTACTCAGGTTCCAGCATTACAATGGAAAAACCAACGTCACATGACCTGCAAGCGTCCCGAGGCGTCCGCAGCGCGCGTACGCAGTCGTGTACGCAGGGCCCTGAGCTAATGCCTGCACGGCCTTGGCACACCTCACGACCATCGATAATGCATGATCTAATCAATAGACTATTGTGGAGCAATAGTCCAGGCAATGACAGACGCCATGATTATCCGTCCGTCTTCTGGTGGTAAGTATGGCTGCGGGGTGGAAGTTCGGTGACGAGGCACAGCGGGGTCATTGTCGACCACGTGCATGGGGAGCGTGTAATGGAAGAGTTGCAAAGCGAACACGGAGAAGATGCAGTGCTACAGGTGAGGCGGTTGCTAGTGCGCGATGCATTGGTGATGGGAGATGGGATGGTCAGATGCGGCAAAGGCGGGCTCGAGCGATCCTGGTCGGGCTGGCTGGTGCAGGGAGACTACTGGGTGAAACAGATGGATTTTTCGTCGAACAGGAGACCAATCGGGAAGCGGGCTGGGTGGAACATGTCCATGGGAGAGACAGGGCGACCTGACAGTGAGTGCATGATGGGTGAGATGGGTGAGTGACAGGAGAGGCTGGAGGAGGAGGATTTTGCCGAGCTCACCAGCAAACAAACAAACAAAGGCGGCGGTTCCATTGATACAGTGCAGTGGCCAACAAAGCGAAACAGGCAGCATCGCGTCGCATGTGTGCATGTGTGCATGTGTGCATGTACGGTGGCATGGCCCAGCTCAAAGTAACGGTAGAGTACGTACAGCAACGGCAGAGCAACGGCCACGGCGGGCGGGGGGCGCTGGGTGATGACCGCGATGATTTTCGTTGGAGGCAGCCCCAAAAATAAACCGCATTAGTGGCGTTGATTGGGGCGCGATGCCCCGACGACTAGCCCCAAACACGGCCAGTCCCCCTGTCGCTTTTCTCTTGCCTCCGCTCCCAAGCACACCACGCCGTCTTTCCTGAATCCTGTCCACCTTCACCACCTGCCACCCGCCGCCGACCACACACCTTCGTTCCCACGCCGTTTTTCGTCTTTGCTCCCTTGCCAGTCGCTCGTTTCTTGGGCCTGGGAGTTCCGCCTCGCATCCCTTTTCGTGTCCGCGTTCCAGCCGTGTTGACAGACAGACCCGAGTGGCCCCTGGACGACCCAGCCAGCTCCACATCGCACCAAAGCTTACCACAGCACACTTCAACGGTCGCGCCCGCCTTCCCGCTCGACTCCCGCTCGACTCCCGCTCAAGTCTCAAGCCGTTCCATCCAATCCATCATGAGGCCGTCCCAGCTACTCGCCGCCGTCGTGGCCCTCTCCTCCGTCACCGCTGCCACCTCCAACGTCTTCGACTCCATCAACGCCTTGGCCGGCGCCCACCACATGTTCGAGGCCAGGCAAGACAGTGAGACCATTGCCCCATCCCCTTTCCGCTGCTTGTACTAACCCAGACCAGACGAGGACAAGAGCTCGGCACAGGGGGACAAGACCTCAGCAAAGGACGACAAGGCTCCTCAGACCACCGAACCTCCCAAGGAATCAGGAAAATCCTCAGATAAGAACGACCAGTCCGAAAAGCCAACAGGGACAAAGGGCGATTCCAAGGCCACCAACAGCAAGGGAGACTCATCCGACAAGGCCTCAAAGACATCGAGCAAGCCCAAGGTCACCAACTTTGGGCCCGATGTCCAGCCTGGAGGCATCGCTATGATCACACCGAATGCCATGCTGGGTCCGCAGTACTACAAGGTCGGCGACTGGGTGACGTTTGCTTGGAACTACACATCTGTCTCCGTCATGCCCACAGCCATCGACATCCTAGCCTCGTGCTCTGTGAACCAGGCTACCTACACCATCTCTGTAAATCACTCCGTCAAAGCCACCGACACCATCCTGTGGGACACCGGTGCATATGCGAGTCAACATCCCAACGGTCCCAATTTCGTCTCTGAGATGTACACACTGCTTGTCTACGACTCCAAGTCGAGCGTCAGCGCGGTCCCCAAACCCGGCTATCTCAGTCCCTTCACTCAGTACCGTTTTGGCATGTATCTTCCGCAGCCATACGTGCCATTTGCAGGTAAGCATCACATTTCCAATTACGATACTTTTGAAACCGCAGAACTGACCCCACCCAGAATATGAATGCCCCAACTGCCTGAAGAACGACGCGCTGTCACTCTTGATGAGCCCCACGACAAAGGTCCTTTTCGTCACATCCGCCACAACCATCGCATCCTTCCTGTACTTTGCCAACGCCTTTGGCCTCTTTTAGAATCCGCACGCGCCAGCACCTCCGAAACCCCGCACACAACCACCCAGGCTTCGGCATCACGTACGATAACGGCATTCCTTCCATTCACACTTGTTTATATATTCACTCCTTACATGGATCTAAAAATGGGAAATACGGCGTCACAGGTACAGCAGCTATCTTCAGCATCATCATCAGATCGGGAGTTTTTCTCCTCCGCAAATTTCAATCATTAAAGGCATAAGGTGTTGGGCAGGCTGGGAAAGGATAGGAAGGGAGAAAGAAGGCCTGCATTGAAGCAATATACGCATTTTTTTAACTAATTAAAGGAGGGTACTTGGATACTCGTAATCTTCGTTTGCTTTTTTCTCGACTGGGATGGGATGGGAGTATGTAGAAGGGGATATGTGTGGGATGGGGGCGTGAGGCAGCATGGCTGGTTGCTGTCATGATGGTCGTATTTAGCGTTCAGTTGAGTTGATGTAACGAACGTGTTTGATCTTGAGTGTTTTTTTTTTCTGCTTGTGCTGTGGAATGTGTGTATGCGTATTTGACAAAGGAATGTTGGGATGGCCCCACTCCTACAACGGTATGATTACGCACGTAGTCTATCTACTTTTTCTCCGCATGCTAGTCCAAGCCAAGCAATAGACCCTTGTTTTCCGGAGAGATGGATCTGGTAATCTGCGGAGACGGAGTATGGAGTAATCGATCTAGTCTGCGCGTGGGTATGGGTGCCGTGCCGGGAAGGAAGGAGAGAGGAAGGGATGCGCGCCAAGGGGAGGTCACCTGGAGTGTTCCGAGTCCCGTTAAGCCTGCTTGGCTACTCTATTCTTCTGTATCGGTATGACGTGTGGAAAGTTACCCTGTTGTGCTATGAAGTTTCATGTAGGGGGGATAGGTGGTGTGCACTATGAGGGATTAAGTGGGAGATATAGGTGATGGGTGCGGAGGAAACACTTCACATTTTCGCGATTCACGCCTACCCGCGTTGTTAAACTGGTTTTCGAAGCAATCAAGCTCGGTGTGATGTTAGTTGTGTCAAGGAAATATGTGATAGGGTGGCGGTAATGAGATGTGGGAGAGAGATTAGGTAGCAGAGGGGGCTATTTAGACTTTCCTTTCTCATGCTTCTTCTTTGTTTCTAAGGATTTTCTCCTTTTTGCAAGGGGGGAGAATTGACGGTGATCAGTATTTCAGAAGAGATATTCAATGTTAATTGCTCGTATCATTCGTACACAGCACTTCATACAGCAGTATATGTAAACGTTAACAATATGAACAATGCTCCTCATTCAACACTCCTATGTATGCGTATCCAAGTTTTGCGCCTTGCCCTCCCAGTCAGTCCATCCACGCTATGTACCCATCCACAACAAGAACGCCGTGTTCACCCCCCAATACGTTACGAAAACGCCATATCGCCTTCTCCCTATCGATCCAAAACCAACAAATGAAACGTGATCTGCAAAGTCGTACATGAAAGTGAGATTTTCAAGGAGTGTATGTACCCATCAGTCGAACGAAAACTCATCGCCTGACAGCCTTCTTACTTGGGCTCCTCAAGGTGTCTTCCTCGTTGCTCGGCAGCGCAGGCATAGTGTGGGCATGCTGCAACAAGGGTCGGTTGAAATTCTCGTATGGTGCGGCATATGGTCCGGGTGTTTGCCAGTTATTGTTGTCGACCATGAATCCGCCGCTCGGGTAACGCTGGGGTGTTTGGGGGACAGTCGGGTATTCTTGATGCTGCTGGGGCTGGGGCTGTGACTTCTCGCGCCAGAAGCCAAAAGCCCAATTGGAGAGGTTGAGGGAGCCAAACAGGATGAGCGCTGTGAAAAGCTATTCAAAGCTCGTCAGTTTCGTCTTCAACTTCTTCTTCAATGTAGGGATGATGAGCAGGAGGAACAGTGGAAGGTTGACGGGACATGCAGTCAGATCGACTCTGCGCGTGGGCGGCAACAACTTGTCGCAGCTCGCGCACCTTGTGTACCACTGTGACTGTGACGTTGCCTCGAACCCAGTGGCGAAAAAGGAGAAAGTTGTAAAGGAGTAAGAGGAAAATAAATACCATAGACTTGTAGCTGATCTCCTCGACGAAGCTGTTGAAGATCATAGCAAACGTTCGGGCTCCAACACTTGCGCGCGCAACTTTGTACGCGTCGCGATCCTTGCACTGCTTCCAGTTCCGGCACAGAGGCTCGACTGCGGGGACAGGACGAGGCTCGCAGCCATTCCGCTCGTATTCCTGAGCGCATAGGGCAATCTCGTGCATGATGTCGCGCACCTTGTTTCCAGCCTCGAAATCGATGTCAGCCCTAACAGAGGCGATGACAAGGGATATAAGCCACAATGCTATCAAGCCGAAAACGGTGTTCATGATGAACTGCATATAGTATGAGAGCACGCTGGGCAGATTCGGGTGGGCGTCGACCCATGCAAGGACGCCGGGAATCTTGGCTGCGAATCCAATGGCTGGCGCTACCTGTCGAACTTGCACGTCTTTGGTGGGTGATTCGGATTCGGAATCGTACTCTCGCGAACGTGACTTGTGTGCCCTCCGCTTCATCACCTTGAGCTCCGCCTTCCTCGAATACGGCTTCTCCCGGGCGCTCTTCTCCTTTGACGGGCTCTTGTTCCAACCCAGGCTCTTCAGAAGGCTAGCGCGTTTCGAAGGGCTCCTCCGCTCTGCATGTGAAAGACCGCCCATGGTGAGGGCGAGCTGCGTGTCGGGCGTGGGGGCGTCGCTGTCCTGTGCCGGTGTATCGGTCGGGGTTTCGCCGCCGCTGCTATCTGCGATGCTCTGAGGTGTGCGTAGACTCCACAGCTTGGTGTTGTATGCTTGGGGTGTTTTTGCTTGTGGCGTCTGCGGCAGGTTCCTCTGCGAGAAGAGGAAGCTCTGGTTGTTTGGTTCGCTCAGCTTCGGGTGGTTTGGTGTCGCAAACGTGTTCTTGGACGGTGAATCGAAGACGGAATGTGTGCCTGCAGAGGATTGGCCAAAGGGCGGCCCTTGGTTCAGCTGCTGTACTTGATCCTCGGATTGGGGTTGGGACGTTGCAAATGAAAGTAGCTTACGCTTCTTGGCCGCGTGGGCGACCCAGGGTGATGACTTGTCGATGGGGCCGTTGCCGTTGTCGTACTCAAAGTCCATGGGCATGAGCGAACTACGCTCTTCTGGGAAGCGCGGCATGCTGTCGGCAAGCGTGCGACAAATGTTGAGAGGCAAGGTTGGGTGGACTGCGAGCGAGTGGTCGACTGTTGCTATGAGGGGTCCCCTCGTAAACAAATCGGTGCCAGGTGCGGAGTTTCGGGAAAGCGCCACCGAAAGCCACGCTTTGCGACCTGTGGCGCAGTCGTCACCTGAGCCTGCCTTGGCCCCGGGGCCTGGCAGCACGCTTCATATATCTAGCAGAGAGTGTTTTCCTGGTGAAGTTTTGGACAGGCAGAGAACCGTTCGTCACATCTCTCACCATATATCTGCTGCACATGTCCTAATGTTTATTTTCTCAGCCACTACTGCATCACTGATTTCTCAACGAGCACCTGGGCACCTGCACCAAACAGATCACGCGACACACGGCAATCCATATAGATCTATCAAAAACAGATGTCTAGATTCTACAGCGACAAACACAGGTGCACCATGGAACTAGAGTCACTAGACCCACACAAAAAATGTCGGCAAAAATCAAAAACATACAACAGTGGGGATTCGCTGCTGGTCACCCACGCAACTACTAATCCACCGGTACACTGCTTATATATGGCTGAGCGGACGGGAAGCCTAGTTCTCAGTGTCCTGTGGTCGTATGTGATAGATCTAACTCATAATCCAGAATATATTCATATCGACAACGCTCCACCGAAGCCAGTGTTTTCAGCTGCCGGCGAGAATGATTTGAAACAGAGCTTCTTTGTAGCTTCTTCATCTTGATAAATGGACATGCTTCTTAATAGCAAAGGTGTGTGATCAAGCCACATTTTTACATTATGCTGCACGCCTACTAGCGTTTCTAGCTCTCTAAACGACATTTACTTCTGCAAAATCATGTCCCCGATTCGGTCAGGAAGTTGGACGATGAAGGCCGGGCTGAGTAAAGAACTGAATGGAAACTCTATACACTCTTTTATAGCAATTTAAATACTGCCCCGAGGCCTCGCGCGACCGCTATCAAAACCCGAGTGTAAATGTATCTGTCTGTTAGGTCAACCTTCACCTTGCCTGCCTCAAGCAGCATCTTAACTAAGGCCTCGTGCCCCACTCCAGCTTCCTATACCAGCGGTGTCTGTATGTGTCTATCCCTTCACGTTAAATCTGACTTTGCTCGTCTGGAGCAGCAGCTTGAACACAGTCTCGTGCCCTCCCTTATCTACCGATGTTAGCAGTGTTAGACTAACTTTATTTCTCTTTGAATATGGACCAACATCATCCATTTCACATAGCATAAGTACTACAGTATCATACCCTTGCCTGAGACCCTCGATAGTAGTGTTAGTCCGTATCAATATTTCCGCGTACACCAACTCTCCACCCTAAAAGCTATCTAAAATCTCACAGCTGCTCTACAAAACTTCCTTTTGGCCTCTTGATGCTTTCCTAAATCTCCCAATATCAGTGCAGCATTTTGTAATCTGACCACTTTGTCAGATAGCCTTCAAGATCCGTTAAATGCTCTGGTACCCGGTCATGTCTTCGTATCAGGGTTTCATAATCTTTTAGACGATGAAACTCCTTAGTTGTTTGTCTCGGTTCCATAAAAGTACAAGGCTGTTCTTGAGTCCCAAATAAATCGACTATTTATCTAGAGGCTTAGCCGCAATCGTGACAATGCCAAACAATCACTATATGCTTTAATAGTTATCAGCTTTTAAGCTCCTTCAAGAATGCAGACTGTGTCTCCCTCTCAATGGGTTTTTTTTTCGAGACTGGAAGAATTCAAGCAACATCCTGCAGTCCACTGTGGAACACAACAATGACACCTTAACTGTCGCCTTAGCCGGTTCCAATTTCTACTAATAAGAGTTTATATGCAAGGATATAACACTTGCTCTCAGTCACTGCAATCTCCCTATCTCTGCCCCATGTCCCCACAGATGCATTTCCAGCAAGTAAATGCTTGAGCAGTCGCTGCAAGAGTTTCTGCCTTGGAAATCTGCACTAGGAATCAGGCCATAGGTTTAATTTGCTAATATCATCAGAACTCCACTCCCAGCAAGCCATACACATTGTCGTGCTAGTTGGTAGGCTACTGGACATGGAATTATAAATTCGGATGATGGGCAGATGATTAGGGAAGCCTGACCTGATTTATTTCAAGAGATTTCAGGTCTAAATATCGAGCCTCTCATTAGTTAGGTCATTGAGCGGGTTAAAGACAAGCTATCATGCTGTGAAATGCAAACTGTGCTGTAATGGCTTGGCACCGCAACGTCGTTGGTCACGAGGATAGGGATCTTGTAGTCTATCGCGGTCTATTTTGTCTAGTACTCTAGTCCCCTCTATCTTGGTGGTATCTAAGGATTTCTAGGATACTCTATGCGTGGTCACCATCCTCAGCCGTGGTGCTAGAAATGGCTGTCCTCGCTAGTCTACCGTCCCAACATACTCCCTAATCTTTCCTCAATCTCTTACTCATTCTTGGTAGACTATCGCACCTAACTTGTGTGGATTTTTTCGTGCGCTTTGATTAATGAACACGTTACGTGTTACTTGCCATTTGGCTGCCGTCATGATCTGGTCAGGTCTTTCACGACGTCAACAGAGCCACTGATCGCTTGGAATGTTATTCTGCACCACGAAAGTTGCAAAATCAACTTTGTTCAGTATGCCGGGCTCGGGATCCTTGTGCGTGCTAGGGAGAAAGCTGATCGAACGAGCGGCTAGTTTGGGACATTTGGCTGTGCTAACGGTGCCTATAATTAGTCTACCATTTGTCGGATAAGTTAGCAAGCCATATCAACGGCGCTCATGCGACCCGACGGACACAGCAGCAAAGGCTCAGTGCATGCAGCAGATTCTATGACAAATATACCAACTGCAACTATCTCGATCATTCTGTAACTTCGTAACCATTTGTCAATTTATCGCTTGCAGCTCTGCGCGCTTTCACGCATCTGAGTTAGCCAACCCTTAGCCGTAATTGTCTTCAGTCTCAGCTTCCTCAGCTTCATCAGCTTCCTCAACGTCGTGTTTAGCCTCGCCTGCTACGTAGTATCACAGAGAAGCTTCACTCTTCGGTCCTAAGAGAATTCAATAATGGAAAAGGCGATCGGTTGTGAGTAAAAAAAATATGGATAAAGGGTACGAGGGGAGAGGTGGAATTTCTCCACCAGCACACCCTCCAATGTCTTTGCTTGGAAAACGGGGGAGCAATATCTCTAGAGACAGCGGTTACGGCTCCTTACGCACGTCGTTAAACGATTCCGTGCGTGGTGAGCGACGTACGGGATCCTGGCTTGAGGAAGGGAAAGGAAATTTACGACAAGAACGCGAAGAACCAGAGATGTTCAGGCGCTACCCAGAATCACTGGACGGGGAAAGCATAGACGAACCCACGGAAAGAAACCCCCTTGTAACTAACTTCAGCTTTTATGACAGCGTCTGTACAATCGAGGGGAGACAAGACAAACAACCGACGGCAGAAAGAGCTACGACCATGAAACGAGAAGCCATCCACATAGAGCAACCTCCGGATGATATAATCGATATCACATTTGATCGGCTCATGCTGCGCAAAGGATGGTACGAGCTTGAAGACTATGCACAAGATGAAATGAAGGCTTATTCAACTTGGAGAAAATGGGACATCATATGTCGAGATAGGGCTGAAGGAGCTAAACGTAGATCTGGGCATGGTAATTCACGTGCCGTTCGATTTGCAAGAGTTCCTGAATTTATTGAGTCGCGTGGGATGTTCTCCGGAAGAGGTAGCCCGCATCCCTCTCGTGAGATGTCGGTGGATGATCCGGAGAGATTGAGATATGTATGTACGCATTGCTATTCTTCGTATGACGACACCAAATTTTCTAATTTTCTGGCAAGGATGAAGATTTGTTGAAGCGTCGTAATCGCACTCCTAGAAGACATTTATCTGAAGAAACAGATTGGGACTACGAAGAAGGTCCGGTAGGCTCAAAAAGACACAGATCTAATTTGAAACGTCATGATGGTCACGAACAGGCTCGAATCTACCACCCAGAATACAAGAGTTTGCTAGTAGATGCCAGAATCGAGTTTCAAGAACAGGAGCTAGAATTGATGCGCTCATTCCTTAAGAATGAGATGCAAAGCCAAAGAGCTGAGCTGGAGGAACATCATCGAGATTTGCATTTCAAAATCAATCGCCTAAGCCACGACGTCGGCTTACTGACAACAGGAGTGGAGCGCATAAGTTCCCAACTTGAGAATAAGCCACCGCCTAGGGAGTGGTGCGCACAGTCATCGCTGGTTGGCGGTATGGACCAGTCTCAATCCGCGCAGCATGAAAGTCGTCCCAGTCAGTCAATCGCAATTGACCTCGTGGACGCGAAGCGGCTAACATGTTCTCAAGAATTTCCTCCTCCGGTGACAATCGAAGACGAACAAAATATTCATGAAATGCAATCTTCCGATCGTGAATCCCACTCTGTGTTTGGAGCAGAGGAGATCGAAGATCCGATCACAGATAATGTACCGGAACTAAAGCTGGACTCTCGCAGCGGTAGAGAAATTCCGAATGAAGATGATCCTAGTGAATCTACCGATCCTGGAGTAGAAATTACAGATCTTCAACTGGAAATTTACGAGGATCGGACTTCCGCTGAGGTGGGGTACCCCGCAGTCGTTGGTAATCCTTATATTATGTCAGATCGTGAAGCTGATCTGCGAGAATCTTGGACGGACATACGTGATTCCATTCCCACATCAAAGACAGTAGATTTTCGATATGACACAGTCTATGGAACGTCTGGAGAGCATGGAGCCTGGACCTGTACCCCGATGGAGGGAGACAAATATGATTACCCACTGCAAATTGCCAGAGCTCCAGTAGTGATACCAGTACAACACCAATGGCCTCCAATAGCAGGTGTTGCTGCACCATCAGATCCTAGGGGAACCCGGCTCATTGATTGTCGAGCGGACTTGTCGATCGAAACGATCCGGGACATATTTACAACATTTGAAGGCTGCATTGGGGCCTATCTACTCGTCAATGGATATTTACAGGTCGTTGTACCTGATGACTTCGATATGGGATCGGCAGCTTCGCACTATCCGCACCAGTTCGGTGGACTCAAAGTCTCTTACATTCGCGACACACGCATGCCAACTATGGACTCGAATGTTTCCAACTCAATTGAAGAGATATCAAGCCATAATGCAAGTACAAAGATCCCCATAATAGCACCAGGGGGTCAGAAGCCAAGGTCCCCTGGTCATGCCGACACATACTCCCTCCATCTGAACGACATCATAGAGGCTCGTTCGACCTGGTCTTCGAAACTGGGAAGAAAAGTCAAGGTTTCTGGCAGGATCGGTCTACAGATAAAGAAAAACGAGGAACTGTACTTTATTATGTCCACACATGTCATCACGCAAGCGATGACTTACAAAAATCCATTCTCGGCAATATTCAGCCGTGGTCAGTTGCCAGTAGATTGGTTGAAACGAGTAAAAGTCTTCATCCGAAAGAAAAAGGTACGTGATTCCATTTTGATTAATATCTCTAAAGTGTCGTAATCGCTCAAATCCATGCACAGTTTGGCGCGCTCGAGAAGACATTTGATCCGAATGCATCAGTGTATCCAAAGGGTTTCGAACACGACGTCACTATTATCAAGCCTTCCAATGCTGTCCTGGTTAAAGACATAGTACCTCGTACCACCAACCTAGGATGGCTCAGCCATGAATCATGGTCCTTGCTATGTCAGGATCCATCAAGCATTGAATTCCTTGCCTCTACGGGACCCAAACGCAAGGCGAAAACGCTGCAGACCCACCTCCCTTGCAAGGTTGAATGTATCGGTAGAGGCATATTCCGGAAACAAAAAGAGGCGCTGGGGTCCAAATCAGGTAAGGGAATCGATCTGGCGGCCTGGAAAGACATGATATCCGTTGCGCTGCTGTACCGTGTTAACCCGAAATTCGATCGACCATACGGATACAGCGGCGCCGCGCTAGTCGCAGATGGTGTTCTTGAAGATGGCAGCAACGGACGAGGGGTCGTTGGATTTCAAAGCTTCGTTCAGCACAGCGACGTGACCCAAGTCTACGACGAGGACGGAGATATGCTCTATGAGCGGCTTAGTAGGGGCACAGTTGCTTTCTATGGAGCTTTTGAGGTACCAGAAGAGTTGAAACAAGATTATACTATTGTGTAGAGCTTATATAGATAGTCAGGCACGCGGCGCAACATATAAAAAACTATTTCCGAGCTATCACGGACTTAGATGAGCGAGCCCACTACTTGTGCGATTCCAAGTAAAACTTGGAGGAGCGTCATTACCAGGACCAGGACGGCAAATCTGTTCAATGTCAAAACCCAGTCTCAACCCAGTCTCAGTTCCTGGATAGTAGAGTAACTCACAAAAACGTCCAATACTGGAGTGTATCTCTGCGGTCACGAAACAGCATCCAAATGCTCCAAGGTTTAGTTGTGAGCTGGTGCTGGTGCACTTTCACAATGCGCGACCACAAGTGCGGAAACATACTCTTGTTCCATTGGTCCGACGGCCCCTCTTTGGCCAGTTCTGCTATCGACCCATCTATGAGAGATAGTGTCTCCCCATTAAACATCTCGCTTTTGCGCTGCTTGTCGTTACACCGTTTCTCATATGCCCTCAGCATGCTGATTCGATATCGAAACGCCGAACATGACCAGCACCAGCAGATCTTTCGTATACCGAAAAATCGCAGTCGACGCACGTGACGCGGATCCTTTGACCATGCATTGAACAGCATAGCATACGAACATTTGATCTCATTCGCTAGTTCACTCGGTAATCCTATGGTCTGAGCCATACGATGCGTACTTTCGAACATGCATGGCATCGCGAAGACTTTGAGCATGTGTCGACGACCGTTTGAAGGAGTAAGAATCATGTGTTTCGAGAGATTCTTAGTCCAGGAAATATCGACGGCGGCGTCAGTGTATAATATGAAAGCGTTGAGTTTTCTTGAGTCAATATTCAGACTCTCAAGATCCATATCATATGTTGGGTTATATGTTCCGAACGAGTTTGACATGGCAGAGCTGCCTTGGATTGAACCATGATTAGCTGCAGCATTATTAGTGCTGCTGTTGAAACCAGACACCAGATTGACGAGCGATATTGCCGTCTTGACAATTTCGCTTTGTATGTGTGCGAGATGCGATAGCGGTGGATTTTCGCCCGATCCCAAAACTCTACTCCCTTGAACAAGACTTGCAAGATTCTGAGTGTATGCGGATACATGGTTGCTCTGTCCCGAGTGCTTTTGATATGCCATGAGTAAGGGTCGCAAGCCGCTTCGAGGTTGGAAATGACTAAGTAACATTGTCCATCTACCAAGAATGCCCATGACATGGTCTTCTACCTCGGTCCGTCTTTTTTCTGGATCAGAGGCTGTGTCCTTGAATATTTGGAGATAACCATCCTTTGCGAGATTTTGCAATAGGTCTTGTATGAGGTCCGACTGAGGACCTTCGTTTGTTGAAGGATTATCTTGTGTAAAGTGCTTGATGACGTGTATTATGAAATCAAGATATTCTTTGGCATCATATTTCCCCAAACAGGCTTGCTGGATGTAATTCAGATGCGGCTCGGCATCACGAGTTTGTGGATAATTAGTGTAGCCGAGGGCTTGCGCCAGTTCTTTCTGCAGTTCGGATGGGGCATGGTGCTTGCGCCAGTTCGGATGGGGCATGGTGCTTGGAGAACTTCATCACTCGTGCTGAAAGCTTTCAATACTGTTCGATCCAGATTTCACGCGTGTGCGACCCTCGGTCTTTATTTCGGCCTACGTACAATTCAGCCTTGTCACCCCTGTCATCAGCTGGTTATCTAAGGGCCTACTTGCAGCTCTCAACCTTGGTTGACAATGGCCCTCTTAGATCTACAATAACGCTGAAATTCAGCACTAAACTATTCTTCATTCATTATCTAAGTGATTCACATGCATCGTGTAGACCTAATTTCACGCATCATTCATTAGAAATTGAGGGGCAAAGTCCCCAGATTCTTTTGCCAACAGGGTATGTTTTGAGTTGTTGCCATGCTCGATGTATTAAGATAGATTTCAGGAACTTTCCATATGCTACTGTTCACTTCAGTAACGAATAGCTGACCAGGAGAACTGTGTGCATATGGTGACAGAGTGTCACGGAGCTAGGATCGCTGAGGTAGGTCCTCGCGCGCGCTAAAACCAGCGCCTTAGCTCTCACCAGCTGAGAGCTCTCCACTTGAACAACCTTTGCACGTAGTTTTGTGCTAAATCCTACTTTTCTGTAAACGACCTGAGTCTGCTGTGATGACAAGTTATCGTGTGTCAAGAAAAGATATAATTCACGTTTTGTAGTATCCAGATAGCTTATATTGTACGCAACTTGTAATAGCAATCTGCGCGTTGACGTGACTCTCTGCACTCTTTTTCGCTACATACATGATTAACTTGATTTATTGGCTGATGATAGACAATAGTCAGGGTGGTAGTAGGAACAGGTGTATTTTATGTAGATATGAATCGCTGCTGGACCCTCAGCCCCGCAGCTGAACCTATATACCTAAAATCCACGTGATGAGCATTGCAGGGCTCAGTACTCTAATCAGGCCGGCTACGTCAACCTCTGACAGCTGATGATAAGACAATAAAGCCTATCCTCTTCTCAAGAGAGACAGAGCAGTAAGCACCACGGTTCACTGTGTGCCAAAATCAAGAGAACAATCCAAAGCTCTACACGGAGTAGCAGATCACACCATACCCAACCCTGCCACCAAATAAAAAATATCCCTCAATTACCCCGTCACACACCACGGCACACCGCCTACCAAGCTCATTAGCACACTCCCCAAAACCACGACCAAAAAAATCAAAGAAGGGCAGGACTCACTCTCACACCCACTATTCGTATAATAAGCCGTAACCCAACAGTTCCACCCCGGGATATAATCCCACACCTTGGTCCCGCCCACAGTCTCCCCATTGGCCTTGCACTTGACGCCAAATCTATCCGTCGGCTTGATCTTGCGCTTGAAGTCGTAGCCCGAGCCGGCGCCCGCGCGGCAGTTCACGTCGATGCTGGTGTTGGTCGTGCACCATTTGTCGGCGCGGCCTTCGAGGGCTTCGAGGGCGGCTTCGGGGGAGGCGATGGGGGTGGAGAGGGCGAGGAGGGGGAGGGAGAGGAGGGTGAGGGGAGTGAGGAATTTCATTTTGAGTGGGGATTGATGATTGTGGTTCTGGTTATGAGGCTGTGGGTCCCTGTGGGTGGATGATGGAGTAGGTAGGCTGGTGAGGGCTTTTATATTTCTGAGGTTTGTAGTAGAGACTGGGTTTGTAGAGACACGGTCACATTCGAGGTCTTCGCATTCATCGCATTCATCGCGTTCAGTTCTATACTGGTCCTGTGTTCTAATCGCAAAGCGTCATTTTCATCCGTGGAAAGAGAGCAAGTTACATGCATCAGGCTGCGAGACTTCTAAGCGAGCAACCTTGAAAGTATCACCATGAGTCCAGAACTATTTTGGAGGTCTTCCTCAGATGCTAGATCCGGTTAGACGAAGTGGCATTCGTATCATATCATTGGTCCGACTTCACCGGAACACAAAACATTCGGTTTGTGTTCGTATTCGGATGCAAGGCTGACCTCAGCTGTGCTCGAAACATACAAATACGAGGACTGGGGCAACGGTGCTAAGAAAGGTACGACGGTAGATTCTGGGGAGATACGAGAAGTAGATTATTCCCAAGGAGATCTCACCGGAGCTGAAGGCCTCAAAGGAGATAGCGCCAGGTACCATGTGCAGGTGGTGGATAATTTTACCCGTGGGATCTAGAGACCTTGAAATATGGCTGTATTGATGTGTAACCCGCCTGCGCTACCTATCACGTAATGAGCTATATCATTGGGTAGCAATCGGACGGTAATTAGAGCCTGAGATGAAAGTGGATATTTGCCTAGTCGTATAGAAACTTCAGGCGACGGTATACAGCCTAACACCAGGTTAGACATTCCATGAATGGTGAAGTGACCCATCTCAATCTTTCACGAGGATTTCACTCAAAGGTACTATTGGTACTGGACCAAGCCACATATTGATTGTACTGATCTGATACACCGTAAGTTTTGACGCATGCGCAGCAACCGCATCAGATGCCTCTAGAACTTCGATAGATCCAAGGCTATTAGAATACCATATCTCCACCCGCAATATCCCAACCTTACATCTCCACCCAACTCCCAGCACAACAGACAAACAAATTCAGCCCCCTCAAAAGAAAGTAATAACGCACATAATAACCCCCTCTCAACATCCCCCCTTCTCATCACTCGTACCCCCACCCACACCTATACCCCCCGCCCCCTCCCACCCCCCAACCTCTCTACTGGCCCCTGTCCCAAACTCCCCCCACTGCCCCCCCGCTCCACCTCGCACTTCCCATCCTCGTAAAACCTACACCTACACGCCGAATTCAGCGTAACCCACGTGATAGCCCCGGGGTGACTCCTACACAGCGCGTCGTTGAATTTCTCGGCTGTGCCCGCAAGGAAGAAGGACTCGGAGTTGAAGTTGGAGGTGAAGGTGGGGGGGGAGGTGGGTTGGAAGCCGGCGGTGCCGCAGATGGAGATGGGGGGATGGGAGGGGAGGGCGAGGGTGAGGGGGAGAGGAGGAGGGGGAGGAGGGTGGAGAGGTGCATGGTTGGTGGTGGTGGTTTGGTGGGGTTGGTAGTTTTATGATGATGGTGTGAGTACATATATGCAACGTGGGAGAATAAGTGCGAGAGACGTTGACATATAAAGTTGTACCTGCATTTGCAAATGTTGGTGGGATGTTCTTTGTTAGGATGGACAGTGTGATTGTGTTGATGGTGGTGTTGTTGTTCCCCAGTATCCAGCCCTTGTTGTCGTTTTCATTCGTTCAATGCGTGCCACTACTATTGTTCCTCAACGCTAGCCCATCTTGAACTTGCAGTTTGGACATCACTGGCAGTGCACCTACTGGTCGGGAAATTAGAGTAAGTTTACAGGCGTCATTGTCTGCTTGATATTGTTCCACTGTCAGGGAAATACTTTCATACTTTTTACTTATACACGTGCAGCCTATGGAGGATAATGGTAAAGGGTCTCACGACGAAGTAATCTTCACTTCACCAATGTAGAAAGCGCCGAACATCAGAACAAGAAATAGTATGTACCATAATTCGGGTAGCCATTACCCTCGACGTCCCAGTACCGATCTATATTTACTCCGAATGACACATTAAAGCCCGTAACACATGCCAATCCGTGACATGAAAGACTTGATTCACACCCCACCTCAACTCAGCTCGTCGCACTTTTCCAAACCTCTACCTCGTCAGCGATACCTGGCACCCATTTGCCGAGCACAGCGTCAACGTAATGCTCTCCTGCCAAACACCACCATTAGGATCCCTGCTCTCAATCTTGCTGAACTCCTGCAGCAAACGGGTAGTGACGTAGCTCGCCTCAGTAAGCGCATACTGCTGACCCAGGCAAATGCGTGGTCCACCGTTGAACGGAAGGTACTCCCAGCTAGGTCGCAAGGTCTCCCAGCGCTCAGGCTTGAACTCTGCTGCGTCAGGGCCGTAAAAATCCTCGCGACGGTGCATGGCGTACGGAGAGTAGCCGACGACGGTGCCCTTGGGAACGAAAAGTGGGGATTTGCCATCGGGACCTCCGCCAAGGGGGAGGAAGGTGTCTTTAATGGCGAAGCGGGAGTTTGATGGGACGACGGGATGGAGACGGAGAGCTGGGTGCGTTAGTATTGTGCTTATAGACGGTTGAGAAATAGGTGAAAAAACTTACATTCGTTAAGGCACCATTTGAGGTACTTCAGGTTCCTAAGCTCCTCGTATGTTGGCATTCTACCTTCAAGCGGCGCGATCTCTTCCCTGAGCCTCGCCCAAATCTCCGGGCGATGGGCAAGCTGGAAGAACATGTTGCTGAGCAGACTGGCAGTTGTGTCACGGCCGGCAAGAAGAATGTTGATCAGTTCGTTGCGAATGCGGACCTTGTCGTGAGTCTGTTTGACCAGCTCTTTAATGAAGACATAACGCTCATCGTCGACCTTGCCAGAGGCCTTCTCGGCCTGGTGTTCCCGTATAGCTTGGTCAACGAACTTGTCTACGTATGCATGGCAAATTTTCAATGCGTCTTCGCCTTCCTTATTGGTGCGCAGGAAGTTGAAGATGCTCCATCGTAGGCGAGTAATAATGTCGTCCTGGGCAAAGTTGAAAGCACGAGCAAAGATGGCGTCCTCGTTGTTGGTGTCACCCTCACTCATACGCAATGAGTTTGTGGAGTGGTTGAACAGGAATTCAGTCGCAGAGTCGATGGTCAATTGAAAGAACAGGTTTTGGAGATCGACTGTGCGACCGTCCGCCGGGATCTTCTTGAGCATGAGCTTGAAATGGCGCTCAAAGGCCTCCAAATCACCGATCTGGTCGCGGGCGAAGTTGGGCCGGAGGAGATGTCTAGAGTTTGCCCACTTCTCTCCATCGCTGTTGAAGATACCGTCGCCGAGGAGCGGAGAAAATGCATGGTACCGGTTTCCGAAGCTGTAGTCCTTGAACTTGAGAGCGAGGATAGTCTTGATGTTCTCAGGCTCGCATGTTGCGATCCAGGGTTGGTAAAGCATCCTGGTCAGGAAAGTATTGGTGCCCAAACCCTGGAAGCGGGCTTGGTTGCCGGAGAGCATTTTACGTGCTTTCTGGTTGCTTATGTTTTCCTTCAACACGTCCCATCCCAGGATGGGATCCTTGTTGTAACGTTTGGGACACGGTTCACATCCATGTTGCTTGATGAATTGTCGCCGGTTGAGGTACAGCTGGATGCGGGAAAAGATCAGATATGTGAGTAGCGCGCCGGCAACGACGAAGGTGATGGGTGATGAGACGAGGCCCATGATGTGCGGTGGTGACTGTCACAGGCGAATGCCCTGAAGACAGTTGGTATAGAGGCGTGGCGCGAGCGCTATTTTACGCGACGCGGGTCGAATAAAGCAGGCAATATGACGTAGTATCAATGCCAGAACAACTGGACTCTGAGAGTGGGAAGTGAAAAAGACCGCCCCTACTTTACTTAAGTAACAATGGCTAACGTTAGGGTTGCCAGCTGGACTCCAGAAACTCCGATGGTCAACGGCACTGGCTTGATTTGATACGCACGAACCTCGCAAGCAGGGCCCAAAAAGGAGATTTGCCCTGGTAGAATCCGTCTCGGGATAGTTGGACTAGGGTTATAGCACCGGTGACTCCGGTACTATGCAGCTACTTACAGTAGGGACGAGTAGCAGTTCGGTGCAATTCAAAGTGCCGCGGCCGCTTCGCTCCGACCGTGATCCGTCCACAGCTGCAGGTTTTAGAGTTGTGGGGACCGTCAAGGGCCGGTCGATCGCTTTTCTCCGGGTTGTTCAGCGGATGCACAAACAGACGTTATGACATGTGAGGCGAGCGACAGCGACGTAGAAGCCCAAAGCTGGGTGCGGCTGGCCAGCCAACTCCCATGACCACATCCTCCTCTCAGCTGTTGGAGTCTTGGAAATGATGTGGCGCCAGCACCTTCACAACATCGAGAGTCCTTCCCAAAGAGGAAAGTGCCGAGGCAGCTCGATTCACAGTCTACCTGTCCAATCAGAGGACGCATAGACGAGCCATCCAATTGGAAGGCAGGCGGGCGAATTGAAATCTACCCAATGACGCGATATAGTTATGACAACAGCGTCAGCAATGGAGTACGGGTGGGCCTTCGAAATTTATTGCCGAAGTCACAATCTAGGAGTGTTGCATGGGCGGAGGGCTGATGGGGGCGCAGGTCATGCATGTGCTTTCGCTTGGTGACTCGGATGCCCAAACAGGCACATGGGCGCCGCTGTGCAAATCATGTATGTAAGCCGCGTAGCAATAATAAGCACCTTAATCGAGCGGCACAGGAAACTGCAGTATAGAGCGGCAGAGTATACTACCTGCAGTATAGAGTGGCACGATACCCAACGGTATTCAGCGGCACAGAGGTATACCGCAGCATAGAGCGGCACAGTAAGTGTACCACACTACAATTCACGAAGTAGAAAGAAATGCATTTCATTATTCTAACATAACCCCCTCCTTCAATCCGACGATATCCACTTCACATGATTCACCGTCTCCTTCTCCAAATACGCATACACCTGACTATAATCCTTACACACATGCACCGCATCCCACCCATCGCTCCCACCCCGATCCTCACCCGTGACCGGATCCCCAGGAAACGTCGTAGCCGCGCCCTCTAGCGCCACATCCCCCGCACACATCATCGCCTGTCTGATGTAATCAAAGCAATGGTTTACATGCCAAGGCATTTTAATTTTGTTCTCGAACCCCAGCTCGGCCGAAAGCTGAAGCGTGTTGTACGCCTCTAGTATCGTGTACAAGCAGTGCAGCTGGTGCGTCATCGACGTCGTGAACACCGTTTGAGACGCGTAGTCGTGGATGGGACGCGGAAGGTTCGAGTACTTCCCTGGGTCTTTGACTTCGACGTAGCCGAGACCTTCCGGGACGATGTCGAGCCACGCTTGCTGCGTCTCCATGCTCCAGAAGTCGGATGCGTTTTCGGGCGTGAAGATGGGATCCATCTTGAAGCTGACGAGCTTCTGGGAGACTGCTGGGAGTCAGCGCCGTTATGGTCAAAGGTAGTTGGGCGCTCCTACATTCTGGCGCAAACCCTGATATGTCGCCTGCGAACTCGTATCTATGGCCCTTCAATGATTTCGGTATTCTCTCCACTAACAGTCCGATGATTACTAGTAGCAAGGCCGTATCGATCATCCACCGGTAGGCCTTGATCCTCTTCCATATTCTTGTGCTCTTTTTCCGCCTTGGCTGCGCGGTCTTGTCATCCTCCCAATCCTCCACATCCGTGTCTGAATCCGAGTGGTTGCCGAGATTCCGAAGCGCATCGTAGCGATGGTCGCTCTGCGTTTTTGTTGCAGCTCCAATCTTGGAGATATCGAGGGTAGATCGGAAGGGTGTAAAGCGGGGCATTGTGTTGCGTTGCTGTATGCTTCGTGAGATGGCTCCTGGCCTTCCTAGACAATCAAATGTACGAAAGGGCGGAGTATTTGTATTATGAACAGTTTCGATCGTTTTCTTGTCAAGAATCTAAATAAGGGGAGATCTGACAATGGCGTTATGTTTCCTCAGATGTCAAACCATTGCTGTAACGCCAAGGACTGGATGAGGCTCCAACCGCCTCAGAGACTTGTGTAGCAAGTTAACTAAAAACCGATCATCATCGCACTGTGGTACATCGATACAGCTAGAGGAACAGCAAACACTCGTGAAAAGACTCAAACTGCATCCACTGCGTACATCACAGAATTTGGGTTTCTACATTCATGCAACAGTCAAATGCGGTATAGTGCATGCGTCGTTGACTTTTGCCTGGCCAACGTAGGGTACCCTGAGGTTGCCTTCAACGATCAAAGTTTAAGGTGAAACGAATCATGAGCAATTTACGATGTTTCTATGGTCGTGAGTAGTGTTACAAGGTACTATGGAAGGTAGGTAGGCGCGTGAACATGTTGACGCGTTAGACTAGACTAATTGTCCGAGAAGACCGAGAGACCGACCATCCGCGATCGACCGTTTCACTAGGAGTACCCCTGCCGGCAAAACAGCAGCGATATCGCCTGGCTATCAACCGCCCAATTCCTTCGGTTCATCCGAACACATACTTACAGCAGATATCCTATCAGACGATTCGTATGTACACTATTCCAAGAAAAGACAAAGCGCTCGATGGGTCGTGCCATGTGCAAAAATAGGCAACACAGCAATGACTGCATAGAGGATTTAGCGTAGCGTACGCATACCGCATGCTGCATGCTGCACGGATTGTGTCCCAATAATCGTAGGATTGGAAGTCTACAGACGTGGACAGCGACCTTGGTTTCTTGGCTTTGCTCGGGCTATGGAATAAACCGCAAATCCCATCAATTCTCACCTACGAAATGGATATGCCCCCGCGGGCGCTCCTTGTGATGTACCGAGCCTGAGCTGCTCTCCATGAAATCCCAGAGTTCCTCCTTATCCTTCCATGAATCCGGCAAAGGGCATGTCATAATGGCAGCATCAAGAGATGCCTGTGGCTTCCATACGGCGGTCTCCTCGGCACTCGCAAACTCGCCTTCGGGCTGGGCATGATCAGTGACATGCGAATGCTTCTGTGCAACCGATACGGCGTCTTTGAGTTGGAATAGGTCAGGAGATATGTTTCTTTTCCGCAGTAGTCGCGATCGAGCAACAGTGAGCGAGTCGCGATGCCCGCGAAATCCTCCTTCGGACTCGTTTAATCCAGATAGGAAGCGCTTCAAAGGTGTGTCGATCGACTCCTCGGGCAACACAGCTGAGAAAGATGACTGGGCTCTTGGTTCCGAAGAAATCGATATTTTGGTGCTGCGCTGCTCTTCGCCGATCGAGTGGTTGGATCCTATACTGTTCGCTTTTCTCGAACTGTCATCTGATGTGGTGGAGCTGCTGAACAAGTGATGCAAGAGTACAGGAACAGGTATTGAGATATTGTCCGACGGTATCAGCGGTTCACTTCTCCTTGCTTGGGGTCTCGTTCGTAGTGATGTCTTCGTCGGACGCAGCATCGCCACCTTTGATCGTCTCGTTGCATCATCACCCTTTGCCTTATTCCTCCAGCCTGTAGTTTCGTCGGTATCAGGATGCGATTCTAAAGTCCATTCCTCTGGCTGAATTGAGTTGTCCGCGGCATCGAGAGGGTCTGGTTGTGCATCGAAGTATGGTGTTTCGGGCTCTTTAAGAGGTGTCCAGAACTGCTCGGGGGCTGGGTCCGACCAGCGCAACTTGTTCAGTATAGAAGGTAACTAAGCGTCTGTACGGCGAGAAGACATTGTTTCATAGTTGAGCACAGGCACGGAAGTTCTCAGAGGTGTACAATAGCCGGAAAAAAAGAATGTCGAACTCTCGTGTGAGGATAGTAGGGAAATGTGCAATCCAGGTGCCGAAGGTGGAGAATGGAGAGGATATGCTTGGCTGAGCCGCAAGCTCTTGGAAACACGATATTGGAGCCCCAGATTTCTTGGAAGTTTGAACGTTCAAGCAGGTCCAGCCATGCAATATCCAGCTGAGAAGGAGCGTCTCATGGTTCCGGGAAAGAGTCGTACTGTTGACGGGAGGAACCCTCAAGACCATGATCGAAATGTGGGACCTGGGGGTGTCTACGAATGAGAGGATTTATGAGGTCCTTTCTACGCTTTCAAAAAATTGCTGCCGAGGTGTGGTGGGTCGATTGCGACAGCTCCAACGACAATGCAACTGCCCAGGTGAGGTCGAAGTCATCTACAACATCGATGACAATCGTCAGTATCCTATGCACAATAGGAACACCACAATTTTGTGTTTGCATATCACTGCTTACAAGTAGCAGTGAACGCGTTCTATGACCAGAATTCAATATCTCCATCAGGTTCGTCCATCAGTCTTCGGAGGGTTAAAAACATTATCTCCGACTTCGTTTCCATACACCAGCTAACACCATGTCCCATTTTCATCAAACGCAAAAAGTTAACAATTACACAATTCAAAGACTGTAAGTCCCCAAAAAGAAAGTTACTCTTTACCTTTACCACCTGCCCTACCAGGACTAGTGGCACGCCGTCTCGCGCCTCGCTCAGCGACTCACAGCTCTGCTCTCCCCCCCGTGCTCTTCAATCTCCGCCTCCATCACGCATGCACCTGATCTCCGTGGAGCCCCATCTTCGTGTACATACCTCGAAGGAACTCCCCCCCACACTACCACTTCCGCAGTAGTCTAGCGCCCCCAATTATTCGGACAGGCCGCCAGCCCCAGCTGCGGCTTCGCCGGGGGCGATGTGAGAAGAGTGGCAGCTTTGCTAAACCAGCGCCAAACACCCTTGCACGTGTAGACTTGATGGTACTGTAAGGGTAAGGTGCGTTCTAGCGGGTGCTCGTATTCCTCACGCCCGGGACTTGCGTCATGCCCCTTGCAGGATGTTAATATATGTATGCACTGTACCTATGGAAGTGTTGCTGCGGAGTGTGAGCACACGACCACATCATCCGTCGATATGCTGTCCATCGTGTCTGTCACTTTGCTTGCTGTCCTGCAGCTCGGGCGCGTCGCTGCGTCTCCAGCGTCCCCAGCGGGCTACGCCACACCGTCTGTCAACGAGACGACTTGCAATGGCAAAAAGTACATCTACGAAGGACTCGCAGGCTGGGGAACCTTACCCCACGATGCCCGCGACAAATTCGGCGACACAATAGGCGGCATCGGCAGCGCCATTGCGCTCGACAAAAAATCCTGGAAGAAGAAATCTGGGAAAAAAGAAGCATACGAAGGCATTTTATACGGCCTCCCTGATCGAGGTTGGAACACCCAGGGCACGCAGAACACTCAGTCTCGCATCCACAAATTCAGCGTTTCCTTCGAAATAGTCGCCGCCTCCAAGGAGAAACCAGCGTCTCCAAACTTCCACCTCAAGTACCTGGATACCATCCTCCTCACTGGTCCGGACGGCAATCCAACCACAGGGCTCGACGCAGACCCCACGGGCCACGCTTCATACCCTGGATTCCCCTCCCTCCCCGTCGCCACCTACACGGGTGATGGCTTCGGTAGCTCCGGCCCAGGCGGTAAACGCATCTCCATCGACACCGAAGGGCTCGTCCTCGGGTCCTCAGGCTCCTTCTGGATCAGCGATGAATACGGTCCCTACATCTACCAGTTCGACAAGCGAGGGAAAATGATCACCGCGCTGCGTCCCAACGATGCACTCATCCCGGTTCGTAACGGGTCGGAGAGCTTCAACGCGGCATCGCCTCCTATATACAATCCTGATGTGGTCATCTCACCCGAAGACCCGGATAGCGGTCGGGGCAATAATCAGGGACTGGAGGGCCTCACCGCGTCGCCTGATGGGAAGTATCTCTACTCTTTACTGCAGAGTGCAACGATCCAGGAGGGAGGTTCAAAGTCGAAAAACAGACGGCACGCGCGCTTGCTAAAGTACGCACTCAAGGGTAAAACCGCTACCTACGCCGCCGAATACGTGGTCCCGCTCCCCGTCCTCCCCACCGAAAAAGTAGCAGGCCAGTCGGAAATCCACTTCATCTCTGACACGCAGTTTCTAGTTCTAGCCCGGGACTCGGGCGCAGGCCATGGGCAGGAGAAGGCAGAGAGTATATACCGGAATGCGGATGTGTTTGATATATCGCTCGCTACTAATATTAAATCTGGGGAGAACGACGCGGCTTCAGGCGCGATCGCCACCTCCAAGGGCGTTCTCAACGCGGGAATCACACCAGCTACGTACTGCCCCTGGCTCTCCTATAACAACAACGACCAGCTAGCACGTTTCGGCGCGCACAACGGAGGGGCGCAAGATGCCTCGTTGTTAAACGAGAAGTGGGAGAGTCTGGCGCTGATCCCAGTCGATAAGAAGTTCAAGACAGAGGGGAAGAAGGGGGAGGGTGAGGAGTATTACCTGATTTCCGTGTCGGATAATGATTTTATTACGCAGAATGGTGAGTGCGATCCCATCTTTGGGTTTGTCAATCGTATCGAGATATCGAAACTGACTCGATGTTCTTAGGGTATATCAATTCGGGGAGGAACAAGTATGCTGATGCGTCGGGGTTTAATCTCGATACGCAGGTTTTGGTGTTCAAGGTTAGGCTTCCGAAGGGGGCGAAGCCTTTGTAAGGGTGGGGGTGGGGGTGGATGTTCTTGGGTGTGTGGATGTTTGTGTATGTAGTGTTGTTGGTTGCAAAGATAAACATTGTACATTGTGGTTATATATCTGTCTGATCCACACACAGAGCCCGTTTCTTCTCTCACTGACATAGCTGCTTGAACATATATTTGATCGAATAACAAGGGTTCCATGACATGATAAAGCAATGGGGACTTCAATCGAAACCTCGGAACCTTGTGCTGATTGCGTGCTATTGCCCATCCTCTGTGGACCAAACCCATAAGATGCGTCCATCGCCCTGTAAATCTTCAATAACAAGTGAAGACCTTTTCTCAACCAAAGGCACGATCCACCAACAATCCATGCACGATCATAAAACGACACAACAACACTCAAACACACTGAAAGCATACTCATCTATAACTGACTCGTCGCTCTACCAATGTCCACCCACCCCAGACATCCATAAATCAATCTCGACCCGCGAAGCTTCCCAAACCCGACCCCCACCAACATCACACGCATCCCTTCAAACACCCAGCTATACACTGTCCAGACCCCTCATACCCATGCATCTACCAACCCCACACATACCCACATACCCGCCTAAAACAACAAAAACACTAAGACTATGGAATAAAGCCCGCATGGTATACATGCGGACTGAGTGGACTTTATAAGATAGGAAACCGAGAAACCAAGATCCCAGAGCGCCATGCCGATATAGTGCGCCGAGAGACCCTCCGCCCTGCCCAAACGCCTTGATGCAAAGAGAGTGGTAACAAAGGAAAAGCTTTTACTGTGTAGGTTGATGTTGTTCTAGATGATCCACCATGCTCACGTTCCCGATGTGCTTATGATCAAGGTCGGTGGCGTCATGTTTCACGGATTCGATACGGGGCGCAGGCTCGATCCCATCTTCGCTGTCAATGGAGCGGTCACTTTCGCTTGGTCGAAGCGTGGCTATGCTCGCATCTAGCGGGGACATGGGTTCCATCTCAGGGAGCATAGGAACCTGTGGTGGCTCTATTTCGATCTTGGGTGGAAGTGGGCTGGTGCGGTCACCGTCGACCGGCGCCGGAGCAAATTTATTGAGGTTGGGAGAGGAGGTGCTGTCCCCCTGCGTCACATTTTCAATATGTTGAGCGTTTTCACCTTCCGTTTCTTTTTCTTTTGTCATGACCTCTGCGAGGCTTCGAAAGTTGAACATGGACTCTGTACCAGGCGTTCCTTGGGGTGGTGTTTCGTCTGCACCGCCCAAGCTGACCCCTGACGCGTTAGGGCTAGGACCGAAAGAAGAAGTCGAAGCTCCAAAATTGCCGTGGCTATCGTTTTGAATTGACCCTTGCAATGATTCGGCGAACGAAGATGTCGAAGACGAGGGGTTTGAAAGGTCACGCAATGCGGCGCGATGGGATCCTTGTTCACCTCCAAATCCAAGGCCTTCAGCGGAGTGGGACGTTCCTGTACTGCTGGTTTCCCTCTGTAGCGAGGTGTTCAGTGTGGATCGACTCTGCTCCAAATGCTTCTGGGGGTCATCTCTGGAGGAAGAAGCATTCAGCGTGGATGTTGGTTCGCTCAATGGATTGAACCCTGCGTAGCCTCCCGATCGGTCGGCAGCTTTACCTTTTCCTGTGATGGAAGAGGAGCCACTTGCCAGGTCATCTTGGCTTGGGCTCATGAAGAAACCACTTTTCCGCGCAGCTTTATCAGCTTTCTTCGCTTCTTTGGCTCTTTTCTTCTCCTCCTTTTTCGCCTCTTTTGCAGCTTCTTTTTCTTCCTTCTTTTTGCGTTCCTCTTCAGCAGCAAGAGAGAGTCTGATAGCCTCCATCATCATGAGATCTTCTAGGTCCTCAAGTCTGTTCCCACGTCGCGAGCTTTGTCGATTCGAAGTCAAATCACTCTGCCCTTCATTACGGCTAGACGATCCTGGTGCCACTAGCAAAGGGATCGCATCTCCACGCGGCGTTCCATTGCCACTGGTACTGGCGCTGTCACCTCCAAACATGGTCCGTCTTCGCCTTCCGAGGCCGAAACCTCGGCTATCTGACTGGATGTTGCCCATCATGTAGGCAGCGTTGTGCAGCGCCGTTGCTGCAGCGGCCCTCCTCAGAGCATGTGCTCTTGCATCGGCCAGTTTCTTTGCCCAATCTGGTCGGACGCGATCCGTCGTGATGACCGAGGCGTCCGTTGCTGCGAGTGACCCTGCTCTTCTCCGCCCGGGCGTTGTAGCACCTTGTGAAGTCAGGGATGTTGTTGAGGACATAGCGGAAGCTCCTCTTCCCAGGGAATTCGGTGAATTCCCATATACCAAACCCCGCCTAAAAGGTGGGGGCTCGTATGTTATGCCGAACTCTGGTTGTACGCAAAAGGGACAACAAGCTGGTTCTGAAACTAACATTCCATCCTCTTGAGGCTCAGGTGGAGGAGCCTCTGCATCGTTCGAGTCGCCATGATGCTCCGGGGGATGCGGATCCGGTCTTTTGATCTGTACGAAGCACTCGGAACAGATGGGTTGGTCGCAGCATCGGGTCTTGTTTAGGTAAGGAGGATAGTAGAGAAAGCAGATGGGACATTCGGACGCGTCCTTGTACAAGAAGACTTCAAGGCGCTGACCATTCACATAGGGGTCTTTGGGGAGCTGGGCTTCTTGAGGTATCATGTCGGTCTGTGAGGCGTTACGAGAGCCCGAAGTGAGTGCTGCAAGGGTCTTGGCTCGGCCGCGGAAGAATGGGGTTGACGAAGTCGAGCTAGCAATTGGTGATGTTGGTGAAGGCAATGAAAAAGCAGGATGTGAGGCAGTGAGATTTGCAGAGCGATCTGAGGCCTGTGACATGGTGCGACCCCCGATCGGGACGGTCAAGCTGTTGATGTTTTGGTTTGAACTGCGCGGATTCCACTCGGTGCTAAGGTTGTTCGGACGCGGAGGCTCTTCTTCTGGAATCTCGTCGGGTGCAGGCAGGGGTTTGCCGTTGACCACGGATACCAACTGGTGCTCAGTCCATGTGTCTTCGTGGTCGTCAAGGCCCTTCCAAAAAGGAGCCAGGCGACGCTCTATCTGGATGCATGTAAGCCAAAGACGATAACACGGTTCTGATCAGCACATACCTGCAATTGGCGGACTACTGCTTTGCTGAAGTCCTCTGGGCCCGTGTAAGTGCCCAAGGTGACCAAAAAGCCACCATCTACACCCTCCTCTTTGATACTGCGTTCCCGATCCTGAGCCCGCTGCTGCCGTTCCTTCTCCAGCTTCCGCGCTTCTCGCTCCGCCTTTGTCTCGCGTCGCGGCTCCAAGGCCGGGTCCCGCTCAGAGCTGCTTCCGATACCCAGGAACGATAGGTCGGGCCTACTTCCCCGCGCACTCCGCGAATTGCTATAAGGGCCGCTACCGGATCTGGCGTGGCGCGAGGATTCGTCGGGACCGGATGCGGTGGGTGAGCTGGGCTGACGGCTGTTAGACGGGCGCCCTTGGCCGCGAGACGAAAGGGGTCGCGACTCCTTTGCCTGGCTGTTACCCATTGCTGCGGCGTGCGGATGCGGTTCAGGTGTACGCAGGGTCGGGAGGAGGCGGGCGGCACTCCGAGGCGAGTAAATGTGCTCGAGGGCAGGAGAAGCAGGTGCCCAAGCACGCGATTTCCTTCCTTATCTGTTGGTTGGAGCGAGTGTAGAGCGGTCGAGGGGTGCGGGAGATAGCGCGTGTCACAAGGACATGATATAATGGCGTGTATGCACGGCAGCAGTGAGCACTGCTCACAGGGTCAATGGAGACGTTTGGGGGGCCCTCCAGTCGTACACAGGGCGGATGTGTGCATGTGCATGTGCCTGGGGCGGGCGTGTGTAGAAATGGGGGACAACAACAACAACAACGGGTGGAGTTATAGTGCTGGGAGCGGGCGAGGCAGAGTGGTGAGGGCGGCCTGGATGATGTATGCGCACTTGGCAGCGACCGTACGGATAGCCGCCATAGGACCGAATGGCGGCGGGGGAAAGCGTGGCCAGCTCACATGCAAAGGCACCACCACGCCCCTGCTCAGCGCTGGGTGCCCGCTCGCTCGCTCGTTCGCGTCGCCAGCTTCGGGCAGCCCTGCGCTTCTGCACCCTGGGCAAGACAAACGCGCGCTGGGAACCTGGCACCACGCCCTTTGCGACGCAGCCACCCAGGCGGTGCGACTTGCTGGAGCTTGTTCCGCTTGGTCTCTCCTTGGCCCCGCACCTGCTTTCTGCCCACTAGATATCCCAGGCGCCTCCAACATCACCACCAAACGTCGTTGCATCTGCTCGCTCAAGGAATTTCACATTAGATAGACACCAGAAACATCACACATCCCAACAGCCTTGCTAGCAGGCATCTCGTTGCAACCCTGACGTGCATGAACCGACCCACAACGGGCATCCAGTCGCAGCCCAAAATGAGGCTTTGGCCTTTCACACATCGATGACGAGGGACACTAGCCCCTTAGTAAGATAGCACACCCTTCGGCGAACACTTTTGCTCTTCCCTGTCCTGTCCATCATCTGCCCGCCTCTGCCAGGCAATTGCACTAGATGGACTACACACTCATTCCTGCTGGGCGAACGATGCGATGAAACTTAATTTTCTTTTTCCGGCGGATATTAGAGTATGTACTTTGCAAGTAGAGTACATGGCCCCTTGGGTCGCCTTGATCTGCCCCATTTTCTCCACATTACCCTCTAGATGGTACCAAACTCCCAAGACGACGCCCAGTGGTACTTCTCTCCAGGTCCCGTGGTCTGCTTGTCGAGACGGCCCCACTCGGGGCTGCGCAGGAAGTCAGCAATGTGCGGATACACAGTCTAGAACCACTTGTAGACTACAGGGCTGGGTGACTTACTGGTTGATACCGTCAACGTAATCCTGCGCTTCAATTGCGATGCATCCGTCACGTGGGATGAACTTGTCCTGGCCCTTTACGCCCTGGGTGCTCTTGAACTCGGTCTTTCCGTCGTTCCAGTTGCAAGTATACAGGACCACGGCATCTTGGTTGGTGGTAAGCTCGGCCTTGATGCCGCTGAATTCACTGCTGAGAGTGAGCGCAACATCCTTCTTGTCCCTCTTGTCGTTGAACGCCAGAGCGCCGTTATAGCCGTGGCAACCGTTTCCGCAGTGGTTTTCGAAGCCCGAGTTTCCAGATGCGAATCCAAGCTGGTGAGGCTTGCTCCAGAAGTCGTCAATATCATTCTTGGGAATCTTGGCGATTTCTCCTGTGGGAAGGGCGTTCTGATCAGCCTTCAGCGCCCGCTTAGCCTCAGGGGCGTACAAAGTGTGGTTCCAGATCGTCCTGTTGGTTGGGTTCTTGAAAGCATCAAGCTGGAAGTACGTGTGTTGCGTTAACATCAACGGTGTCTTCTGGTCTGGCGAGGTAGCGTCAATGACGATGCTCCACTTGTTCTTGGACACAGTGTATGTCACAGTGGCATCGACGTCGCCGATCATCCCAAGCGAGGAATTGGACGGGTCGTGAATCGAGAAGGTTATGGACTTGTCCGTTACAGCTGTGACGTTCCAGAAGCGGTAGGACCAGTTGTTGGTTCCGACGTGAAGAGTGTTCGGGCCGTCGTTCTTCTGCGTGTTGTAAGTAACACCGTCCAGAGTGTAAGTGGCATTGCCAATCCGGTTCACATAGCGGCCAGGAATGGCATTGTAGACTGGGTGCCCGGGATCCACAGCTTTTCACGGTCAGAGAAAGAAAACCAAAGCCAGCCTGGACACGTACGGTAGTAAGTTGTGTTGTCGTAACCAAGCACAACATCCGTCTCAACGCCGTTCTTGTCTATCAAAGTCAGTGATCGTTCGTTCTCCGAGGGCGATCAGCATACCCTTCACGAATAAGTTGGTAAGAGTGGCTCCATAGGGGATGAATTGAGCCTTGATGCCGGGGGCAGTCAATGTGTATCGGCCATCCTTGTCCGGGAGCGGTAGCGGCTTGGGCTTGCTGCTTCCAGGCTGTGCAGCAGCAGAAGCCGCAATGGCAAGTATGGCGCAAGTGTACTTCATATTCGAATGTGACTTGGGTCCCCGAATGCGCGTAACAGTGGAGCAATTTTCCCCAGAACCAGCTCCCTTGATTATTTATATGTATGCCGAGATGGCCATGTGCGCATCTGCCAGGGCAAGATTCATCCGTAGAAGCGCCTCATAATTGCGCGAGTCCACGAACTGGGGGTGATATTGCCCTGTCGGACCGACCGCCACAATATGTTTTTTAATATGCGTGAGATGTATCCCAGTACTTGCAGGCAAAGATGAGGTGAGAAGCTCTGCCATTGGATGGGTGTGGTCCACAACGCAGGAACACTGAATTCTGGAAGCGAAGGAATAGGCTCAATTGTCAAGAATGTGGAGGTGTGGAGGAATCCTTCGGTGTGGTACCGGATATGATTCCCTTCAATCCGTGGGGAAAGCACGTGGTGGGGTCTTGTAAATACCTAGAAAGGACTAGCGGTCGCTTCTCTGCGGATCATACCATCGCTCCTTCCCTTCTTCTACAAACTCTTCGACCACGATACCAGCATGGCGTCAGCAACCAAGACTTTTCAGCTCGGCATTTTGCATTGTATTGGTTATCTGATGCATCCTTCCTGTTACTAGTGCAGTATAACGAAAGATCTCTCGACGGGCCGCCGTTTATTCCTTCCGCCTATCGGAAAGACCGGTCTGTGGAGTTGAACGTCAGGAACCTTGGGGGTGCTAAAGGGATCCACGAAAAACACGTGGTCTGAATGCTACAGAGCTTGGTATGCTTTGTTCAAACTGGTCTTGGATTTAGCTTCCTGTAGACAATTGTCGTACGTATAACATGGGTTTGTCGCACGGGAAACTCACGTTCTACGTAAACAAGCCAAGTTGAATTGGCCCCAATGCGCGCAACTCAGAGCAGGCATACCCGGATCTGACGTGCATCAAACACTGTTGGTTCAGAGATGAGTACGAGATTCTCCATGCAGCATCTCTACCATACCGGCTCGTTCCAGACACCGCCTTCGTATGTGCTTATTGTGAAGATGGACATCGTGGCTGATACTCAGGTAGCAGGGTAGGGGTATTTTAACCGTGCTTATTGAGCACTGCCGTGAGGAATGGTTGCATTAGCTCTAAACAGCATATAGCAGAATTTAAATGCCATGTATGTACTGTAGTAGTACATGTTCCCTAGATACTATTCACAGCAAGCTTCTTCCTCGAAAAGTCGCGCCCATGGTTCGAAAACGAAGCCATGCAAGTATCCTTTGGATGACCACATTGCTAGAGTACAAACTAGGTTTTGACGAGCTTTCGAAGTGATTCGTAATCTTCTTCCAAGCTGGCAATTGCATGCTTTCGGGTGCATAGTGTAGACTATGCTGTCATGGCGCTGGTCGTTAGTCAACGTGCGCCACCGTCCCAACATGCTCCACCATTTGGTCTCGTCGCCACCTTCATTATGTTTGACAGCTTGAATTTTTTTTCATTTCGGTTTGCTGTCTTTGCACAGTCTAGTCAATTTACTCAGGACTCCTTTTTTGAACATCTGAGATGTCCTTTGCCTACTCTGCGGTTATACTTTACCGTCTTTGCACGCCTCTCGAACGCAATCGTCCTCCATGAGCACATGCATATGCAACACAAACATAATTGTTGGCAGTTAGTTCCACCGTAACTCCACGTTCTCAGATGACGCGGTGGCGGACCAAAGTCTCAAGCGTAGCGCAACTTTGTGCCGTATGCTTCGAGTCAGCGTGACGGCACGTGAATTCCGAGATGCCCGACTTTTGTTCACGTAAATGCTTTCAGAGCTTGGCCACTAACAGTGTTGCTTTTTCCTCGCATTAAAAATATGCTCACGCGGCATTACTCCATCTCATCGATACCCAGAGGTGATTGTTACGTGGAGGGTCCACAAATCTTGATGGAGACAGTGGGAAAAGTGGGAAGATTTGCGATCTCGGGAGATGCACCCAGGCATGTTGTCAGGTTGAGGCGATGCCAACGCCATCAAACTGACTATTGTACATAGTTTTCTTGCAGTCACACCGTCGACTTAGATGCAAAGGCAAAGCTGCACAATTGCTGCAATTCGATTCCTCTGGCTTGGGTCCAAATGGACTTGTTCTAGATGTCTCACGACTGGAACCCCTGCAGTACTTAATGTTGCTGCAGGGACAGGCTACTCGGCGCATCCCGCCAATTGTCTTGCAACGGCTTGTGGGGTTGAGCCTCTACATATGTTTAAAAAACAATCTTTAATTTTGCGAGCTGTTGAAAGTGAGCGATAGGTTCCAAAGCATCTGAAGGGATCCCATAGCCAAAGACAGAGCCACTTCATCTCGTGAGATTTGTGGCTCGAGCTCAGCGTGGAAGGGCTTCTTCAGATCCCAGCTGCCCGGTTGCGGGTCAACTGCCGGGAATGACCTCTCTCCCCAGGTTTCGAGCAAGATGACAGCCGACGGCGTCCAGGTTCCCACTCGGTGTTGTAGACGTCTCGAAGAGGGAAGTCTGTAACGCGTACTGCACCTTGTCTTGGTCGGACTTTTGAGGTGCTGCCCTTCTGAGGCGCATAAGCACCTAAGGTAGGAGCGACGAACGAAGCAGGCATGCCCGAGGTCGCAGAGTCCGACCGGGAGGGCGGCACAACGGGTGGGTTATCGATAAGAGGGCGACGTCACGTCCAGATCTGATGCGCTCAGGGGTGCGAAATGGGGCGTGCACTTCACCTTCTGCGCCTCCTGAAGCGACACCCTCCAGGGCTTGGGTGATTCGGTGGATGCTGGGAGGCAAACATCTGAAGATCGACAGCGGGCACGTATCATCGGCACGACCATGGCGAGAGACGGCTCTTCAACGGCGCCGTGACAGTTCAATCGCCAGACCAAACCGAGGATTGGTTGGCGAAGGCGGTGCAGCGGCGGGCGTGTGATTTGCTAGCTGGAGTCCGCTAGCCGTGTTTCAGGGCCCTTTAATAGCTAGCTGTGGCGCGCGTACCTGCATGGAGCATGGGTATTGCGACGAAGGAAACACATTCTCAAAGAAAAGACTCTGCTCCCTTCTCATTCCCTCCTTTGTTGCTTTGTTGCCCTTTTTTTCTTCCTCGTCCCGACTCCCGACCTGTTCTGCCTCACTGTGCAGACTCCCGGGGCCCAGCCACTCGTTCACATATCTCGTTATTTTCCTATCTGTAATCGTGATACCGCACTCACCTCCGCACTTGGGCAGTGTGGATAGCCCGTCTCTCGACTGACGTTTTACCTGTCCCACCTTCCTCCCTGTGCTTGACGCACATTTCAATACTTGCTGTACCCTCTCTCTCCACTTTTTGCCTTCGCCGGCGCCTGTGGGTTGCACCCGCGGATCGCCCAAGCCAAGCTCCCTGCCTGCTGCTTCCAGCACCCACCTACCTAGTGTGAAGGTCACACGCTCGACCCCTCGCTTTGATGTCGGCAAACATCTCTAAGCGCTCCTCCCATCGTCTCTCCCGCCAGGGCTTCCAGCCGCTGCACGATCCCAACGGTAACACCATGTCGAACCCCGCCGACATCCCCCTCCAGACTGTCGTCAGTCACACGCCCTCCAACGCAGGCACCATCCAGTATGAAAAATCGCGCGGATCCGAAAAGGAAAAGGCAGGCCTCTTCCACGGCCGCCGCCGCATGAACAAGGTCGACTCCAAGGGCAACGGCTATAATTCTGCCAATGGCAGCGACGACGGAGAGGAAAAGACTGCCCTCAACAAGATGGGCAAGTTCTACATGAAGGTCCTCAACTTCAGTATCGTCACACGCTATATGATCTACGTCGCGCCCTTGGCCCTGGCGCTGGCCATTCCCATCATTCTTGCTGCCACCGGAGTCATTAAAAAGGATGCGAGAATCGGAGGAAAGAAAGGCGCGAACCCACGCTTGTTCTTCATCTGGATTGAGATTAGTATGTATGCCTTGTTCGACCTGCTCACCACTGATCACTGACCCTTGACAGTTTGGCTTTCTTTCTGGGCCTGCAAGATCGTTGCTCATTTCCTTCCCCGCGTCTTCGAATTCCTCGTCGGCGTGGTGAGCCCCGGTGTGAAAAAATACGTCCAGCTGCTCGCAGCGCTGGAAAAGCCTCTGTCATTTGTCTTCTGGATGATCGTCAATCAAGTCACTTATCAGGTCTTGATTGTGCGAGGAAAAGGCGACGACGACTCACCGCCGTGGATGGACAAAGTGGGATCCGTGCTGCTCGCCTTGCTAGTGTGCACCTGTGTCATATTGGCAGAGCGCGTTCTCATTCAGTTGATTAGTATCAGCTATCACAGAAAGCAATTCGACACCAAGATCAAGGATTCCAAACGCAACATCTACCTCCTGGGCCAGATGTACGACGCTTCGCGTGCTCTCTTTCCCGAATACTGCAACGAGTTTGCTGAAGAGGACTACATCATCCAAGACAGCATGCCCTTCGTCCTCGGCAGCAAAAAGACCACAATGGGACATAACCGCTCTGGATCTAAGGCCCCCATGCGTCTCTTGCAGAACGTCGGTCGCGTTGGTGACAAGGTCACCGGTGTTTTCGGTGCCGTCGCTCAGGAAATCACCGGCAAGAAAGTGTTCGATCCAAATTCCGCCCATTCCATTGTCCTGGAAGCTTTGGAGAGCAACCGCTCTGCCGAGGCACTCGCTCGACGAATCTGGCTTTCTTTTGTCGTAGAAGGCAAAAACGACCTGTACATGGAAGATCTTGTTGAAGTCATGGGTAACGGCCGCCATGGAGAGGCCGAGGAATGTTTCAGCGCACTCGACAAGGACGGCAACGGCGATATTTCCCTGGAAGAGATGATCATGACTGTTGCCGAATTTGGACGTGAGCGCAAGTCCATTGCTTCCAGTATGCACGACGTTGATCAGGCTATTAATGCCCTCGACGCCCTCTTGTTCACTATCGTCTTCGTCGTCTGTATCTTCGTCATTATCTGTTTCCTCAGCCCTAGCTTCACGACAACTCTTGCAACTTCCGCCACTGCCCTACTTTCATTGTCTTTCGTCTTCGCCGCTACCTGCCAGGAAGTCCTCGGTTCCTGCATTTTCCTGTTTGTCAAGCACCCGTACGACATTGGCGACCGTGTCGATGTCGGTGCCGATCAATTCACGGTGGAGCACATCTCTCTTCTCTACACAGTTTTCAAGCGCGTCAACAACGGCAAGATCGTACAAACTCCTAATATCGTCCTCAACAACTTATGGGTAGAGAACATCACTCGTAGCAAGGCCATGAGGGAGCAAGTTTCTATCTTCTGCGATTTCGGCACCTCATTTGAAGACATCAACTCTTTGAAGCAAGAGATGGGAGCTTTCGTGCGCGATCCCGCGAACAGCCGCGATTTCCACCAAGATATTGAAATCGAGGTTGTTAGCATTGCCGAGATGAACAAGCTCGAATTGCGCGTTGAGATCCGCCACAAGAGCAACTGGTCCAATGAGAGTCTCCGTGCAGGCCGACGTTCGAAGTTCATGTGCGCACTGGTCGTGGCCCTACGCCGAGTTCCGATCGCCGGGCCTGGTGGCAGCGACGCTGCTCTCGGCGATGCGAACAAGCCTTCATGGTCGGTGGCCATTTCCCCAGAGCAAGCACAAGCCGTCCGACAGCAGTATCTTGATGATAAGGACGCCGGTCGCATGAACCCCACAAAGAAGACTTGGGTAGAGGAAGACAAGGGCAAGTCTAGCTCGACGGACTTTCTCGGTATGGATTCTCAAAGTGCCGCCATCAACCAGATCAACACTCGCAAGCCTGGTGTAGATACTGTTCGTGACGATACTTGGGGTGCGCGAGATGATGCCAGCACCATAGGTCGCCCGAGTATGGATGGACGTCCTAGCATGAGCGGTAACCGACCCGATCTTGAGGAAGTACGCGGTTTGCTCCATAAGGCTAGCAGTGGAGGCCGTCGCAGGGGAGGCGCAACACTCGCACCAACAGCTACTGGCTACAGCTCAGAACCTCGACAAGGCATGCCTCCGTTGCCTCTTGCCGTGAACCCGGTCCAGAGCTTCGCCAGCAACCCGTACACGCCGCCACCTGTGTCTGCACCACGCACGCCAGGCTCCCCTAGCTCTATCTCCACTGGACAAGTAGAGGAGTACCAGTATCAAACGATGGTCCCGCCGCCTCCGCGCAACCAGGGTCCAGCAATTCAGCTTCAGCAATCACCACCATCGGGAGGTTTGAGACCATCGGCATCCACAGCGTCCACGAACCCTTATCGAACAATGTCGCCCAACACGCCATCATCACCCGAGCAGCGCCCGTACCGCCCATAGTTGAAGCGCAAGCGCAGCGTCGTGCCATTGCTCAAAGACTCCGGGATTGAGTAATACTGTGGAGACGAAACGAGTGGAAAGTGCACTATCTCGCACATGTATTTATTAGCGACATGATGCATGGTAATGAATCTCCTTGCCCGCTCTAAGAGCATCTGCATCGGATTTGTCTTGGGTATCCCGTAATGTGTTTTTAGAATTTTGCATCAGCATGCGTGGGGGTTTTGGGTTAGACACTGGAAGTGTTCGGTTTCCTTTCGGTCATGTTTAGTAGCGGGCTGTTCCTGAGAATATAGGGGGCAGGTTGGCGAAAGACGATATTATAAAAAGTATTTTTCATATTCGATGTGCTTCGTTGCGTGATTGATGTGATGAAAGTGACTATGGCTTGAAAGGAGACGTGGGAGGAGCTGTTCTCGTGAATTACGTGGACAACGAGAAGGGTCAACGACTTGATAACAGTTGACCGGAGTACATGTCAAGATGCAAAGAAAAAAACAAAGTTGAGAAGCTAAAACAATTACTAGTACTTCGTCAAATTCATCCACAGTATACACACCATGGCAATTCGCCCACACTACTCATATCCCCAACCCAAGCATCATCTCCCCTAGCTTACACTAATATCTACAAATCTACAAAACCACCCGCCCACCACTCACGTCTTCCCGAAAACAAACACCCCCTTCCCCTCCCTATATCCCTCCAACGTATCCCTCACCTTCGCCACCAACTCCTCACCCCCCGTCTCCCACTCCCACGCAATCCTCTCCACCGGCGTATCCTTGAACTTCCCCGCCCGCACCAAATCCAGCACCTCCGCCACCGTGCTCTTCTTATCCTCAGGGTTCCTCTGCGCCCACCGACTCACCCAGAACCCATGGAAATGGATGTCCTTGAAGATGAGCATACTCGCGGGTATCGTAAGCGGCTGCTTGCTCATCGCGCCGTACGTGACGAAGTGCGACTCGCTCGCTAGGAGCTTCGCCATCGCGGTAGCGGCCTTGCCGTTCACGCAGTTGAGCGCTAGTTTGATGGGGGATCTGCCTTTATCCGTCCACTCGGCGGCCATGTCCTTGATGCCTTGGGACTGCAGCTCTGCGTCTGTGATGACGACGTCGGCGCCGATGTCGTAGAGATCTCGCTTCAGTTTATCCTCTGCGGCTTTGTCGTCTCGCCCCCGGATGATATTGATGCTGCGGAGACCCCACTGTTTACCTAGTTGGATAGCGGCGCGGCCGACGCCGGAGTTTGCACCGTTCTGGATGAAGAACTCGCCGTCCTTTAGGTGTACGAAGTCCCTCAACATGCGGTACGCGGTGCACGGATTGATGGAGACGGTGCCGGCCTGGACGGGGGAGATCCCCTCGCGCATGGCGTCATCCAGCTTGACGACGTCCTGTGTGCGGGCCGAGGCGTGGGTTCTCCAGGTGCCGAAGCCCGGCCCGTTCATTATGACCCAGTCGCCCTTTTTGAAGCCCTGCTCCTTGGGTTTCGAGCCCAGCGCGATGATCTCGGCGACGCCCTCGTTGCCTGCGACGGCGATGGGGTTTGCGGTGCCGAGGGAGGTGGTGAAGGTGGGTTTTGAGGGGTAGACGCCTTGGATTTGGTTGATGTCTGCGGGGTTGATGGGGGAGGCCAGGAAGCGGAGGGTCATTAGGTCACCGTGAGGTGGGGAGATGGAATGGCTGTGGAGGGAGAGGACGGAGGGAGGGTCGCCGTATTCTTGAAAGGTGAGAGCTTTGGCTTGTTCGTAGCCGTAGGCAGAGATGGCGCGTCGTTGATGGAGGTGGGTGCTTGTGGGTGCGGCGTGACGGAGGGGTTTGCGGAGGCATTGGATCGGGGATCTGGCGGCTCTCGCGATCCGTGGAGCTGTGGAGAGGGATGCGGATGCCATTGTCGTGGACTGGGAGGCAGACAGGCGGTAGTGAGTGAGAAACTCCAAAAACTGCGCTCGTCTGATGTTTCAATGAGGTCGGAGCTATGACGTCTAACGTGCCGAGGTTGGTGGGGACAAATACTCAACACCAACTCTCTATTCGTCAAGACATCGATGTAGACCTTAACATACGAAGACGTTGCGTAGCATTCGTCTGTATAGGTTAGGCCTTTGGATTGCCATACTGCTTTAGACACGATATTCACTAGTTTTTCGGTTGTACGGTTTGACAATTTTACTTATATAGCTCCTCCTTATCTAAGCTTGCGTTGTTGAATCTCATCCAGCTCAGCCATCTCGTCGAGTAGCTGAACAGTTTCTGCCGGGTTGGCTATCCATGCTGTGGTGCAGGCTAGTCGGGCCTTGAAGTCGTTCGCCCCCGCAGACAGGAATTGGTCACCGACGTGCAATGTTTTCCCCCCTTCGATGCCACCGAAGAACTGCTGGCAGGCGAGTACACCCCATGACTTGTCCCCAATATCTACGAACACGTCGTTTCCACCATTGAATGCACAGAATGGAAGGCGATTGCCTACCTCGGACATTTCCTGCTCATTGTCAGTTTTTCTCTGGGTCTTAGCTGTGATGGCAGTGCTTACTAATATCTTCTGTGCTATCAACACAGTCTCTTCAAGCGTCTCACGGCAAAATCTTTGCCCTGGCTGAGGGATAATACCAACTGCGCGCTCTTTGCGGACAATCGTCGCGTCCATGCGCATGTTCTTGACTGTATCTCGCAAAGAAGCTTCAGCAATATCGAGCAACGCAGTGATGTCTGCCTCATCCCACAATACCATCTCTTTGAGCAGCCACTCTTGCTTGGGCACCAACTTAAGCATGTCTGGAACATTTCCATCGTACTTGAAGCAGTAATTGCTCTCCCCGCCCATGATTATCAGTCCTTGTTTTGCCGACTGTGGCAAGTCGGAGGCATAGATGGCATCCAGCAGCCCGTACAGTCTTTCGTAGTATTTATGGGCTTCCGTGTAGCCCGCAGCGGTAACAATGCCAATCCTAGACCCACCACGCATCAATTTGAGGATGCGTGGGATAACGGGGTTATCAGGCGTGAGACACTGGCCATCGTCGTACAAGGTAACATCACCATCAAAGGTGACAAGCTCTAGAGGCCCATTGCGGACTATGCTCATTACCTGAGCTGTGTTGAGGATGAGTCTGACGTCGTTGAAGGATGGTGGCACAAAACGTCGCATGCTGATGAAACGCCGCTGATCCTGCCAGATGAATGCATCGTGTAGGGCTAATGGCGTAAAGAAATTTGCAACGGATGGTACCAGCAACTTGAGCTTGGAACGGTGTTGTGTCCCGGCTTGTTGATGAGCGACTGGGAAGGTCGATCAGTAAGACGGCTCTACAAGAATCCAACAGGGCGTCTCACTGTGATCGTTCACAATCTCTTCGACATCTCGCATAATCTCGGCATAACGTCTTTGGGTCCTTGTGGCCGTGGCATCTACCGACTCGCCAGCGGGCTCGAATACGGCAGTGGGCTGGGAGTGCAGCACAAACGGGACGGCTAGCAGACCCTAAGAGAGGATTACGATTGCATTCTAGATTCGATGTTGGGTATATCGGGTACCTTTATCCACTCAATCTGTACTTTGTGTTAGGTTCATCGATGCAATAATAGATAGCATACTTTCACGCACCAGTTGATCTCTTCGATGGGTCTATTCAAGACATAGACGTCAGCAATGGTCCAGCTACGTGTATGGCAAACAAACCTTGAGAGCATCTAAAGGTGAAGGGGTCAGCACAAGTAGCTCAGACGAGAGAGATGGGACCAGATGTAGACGGATCGCTTACATTCCACGCGGTATCTGGTCGTCATTGCGATCAAATGGAGAGAAGGTTGGAAGGAGAGTAGGTCTGGGTGTGAGCTGCACACGTAGGTGGGAAGGAAGAAGGCACTAGGCTGGAACAGGGCAGAAAGCACCACGTGAGGACCTGGGACTCCGCCAAGGTGGGTTCAATTGGGCTACTGTGGGCTTGTCCGACATGCACAGGGTGGTGGTCTAGGCATTCACTGGGACACGGAGCCTTTTTGCAGGGCGTAGAGTCAGCGTGGATGCGGTGAAAGAGTCCCGCAGCAGTGCAGCTGCAGGGGTAGCTTAATCGATAGACCCCACCAGGAGGCTCCCTAGCACGACTAGCACCTGCGAGCTGCGGCCGCTTCCGTCCGCTTGTTTAGACCCACAACTGCCTGCATCTGCATCTGCCCAGAACCGTCGACGTTACTGGAAGACGCGCCTCCACGCGTTCCCAAACCACTGTTGCACTTCGAGCAATGGCTCCTCCTGACGCACTGGCCCAGGTCGCGCTGCGGCCATTCCCCGCGCCCGCCAAAGATGCCCTGACCAAGGAGGACATCTTCGCCCAGGTCGCCCAGCTCACCACCGAGCGCAAACAGTACCTGCGTGACATCACCGAGAAGTCGCTCCTGGAAGACATTGCAGCCGGCAGAGATGGCCTGGTCGACTCGGTCGAAAGCGCAGGCCAGAGCCAGGGCCAGGACAAGGACGACGTGGTGCTCTCCCACGCCGAGATGATGGAGAAGCTAGGCAAGGCAAAGCAGGAAGTGTACTCCAAGCTCGAGTAAGATTTCTGCAATTCTGTAAAACATCCAAGGCTAAAATTTCTGGAAACAGGTGGGCCTCGTTCGCGGCCGGCAATGCGCTCAATCTCGTCTCCCTCATCCTTTCTCGCGACATCGCGAGGTTCGCGAATAGAAAAGAAAACGAGAATTTCTACACGCCCATGTTCCAGCAGATGAAGGTCCCACGCGCCTCTCTGGGCCTGGTCAGAGAAACAGTTCCTGAGCAACCGGATCCGTCGCAGTTGATGCCAGATGATGCCAAGAGAGGACAACTGGAGTACATCCAAAGGAGGAAGGCACTGGTCATGAAAGGCTCGCGGATGGAGGCTCTTGACTGGGCCACGGATGCTTTGCTCAAGGCTGCTACCGACCTTGAGTCTAGCATTCGCAAAGAGACTAAATACTGGGACGAGATTCTATCAATCTCCGACAAGGGCTGGTCGCTGCAGCGCGCCCGCAAAGGTGTGCGCAACGCTACCTACGCTGTGAAATACGGCCCGCCAGAAGGTATACCTGCCATTCCTACGTCCCTCCATGCATAACTAACAATCCTCAGCTAGCAACCACTTCAAAGCGCGCGGCGTAGCACCCCTTCGTATGGACAACGACGGTGACATTATACTCGACCCTGCTCTCGCTCTCAAACCAAAGACCCTGCGCGTGCGAATCAGCGACGATGAGAAAATTACAGGAACCTCACAGACAAGCATTGACGGCGCCTTGAACGAGCTTGCCATTGAGAAGTCGATCCAGCTTGCTCGAGCTTCACTCTTTGAAGAAGAATTATTCTATGAGATGTCGATTGAGAGCCGTCAATTGCTCTCTTATGGTATCGAGCTCCGCGACACTGTCATCCATGTTGCAGCACCCGGTGATCAACACTTGCACCGAAAGATACTGATCGACTGCGTCCCACTGGATGACAGCAGAGTTTTCTCCTCAGGCGGCGACCAGAACCAACTTGCCCATAATGTTGCCGAGGGTCTACGAATATTGCTTGCCCATGAACATCGCATGCGATTGTTCAGGCGCACCCGATTGCCGCCCCCCATGTCACAGCACAAACGTCAGCAACCTCCACCCCCGCTCCTTCGCTCGCTCCTCGCAATGCTCAGTCACTTGACTGCCGTAAACTCCCTCCACGCTCATCTGAGTGCAACTGCAAATACCTTGAAGAATGCGGGACTAGAAGTAACCCTGGAAGCAACCAGGGAAGTGACATGGGAAAAGCTGACGGACACACTCAAGGACATTGACACGAAAAATCTCTCAGCCACAGATCAGCTGCTGGCAACATTCATTCGTCCATTTGAGGGGAGGGCATCGATATCTCTTCCATCATCAGGCGGTACAACCTCGCCGGAAACCATTGTCATTGGCACAAGGACCTACATTGGTCCGCCACACTTTGGCACAGAGCAGAAGATTACTCTGCCTCCTTCACTCCTCAAAGTATTGAACCTCGAACACGATTCACATCAGCAACTGAAGTTTGCATCGACAGAAGAGGTGAAAGAGTATCTCGACTGGATCCTGTCATTAGACATCTCCCACACCTTGCTCTCTGAGGAGTACAAAGGTCGGTCAGTCATCAAGTCAACGGAACCCATTATTTCCGTCATTTCGAAAGGGAGCAAGAATGGCTTGGTCAAAGAAGACGATGTGGAGATTGCATTAGAGAAGGCGGAATTAAAGGCAACTGCGACAGCCCTTGATCAACTCGCTACTGGCGTGGCAGTTGAGTCTTTTGCATGGAATGGAACACCAGGACAATCGTCTCTAAAGGAGAAAGTAAAATCTTGGCTTGGATGAAATTCCTTGAAATTTATGACTTTGCTCAAGCGGCGAGCGATTGCGCCTTGCAGTAGACTCAGGTATTCCCGGCCGATGATGTGTGGACGGGTCATGCTCGCTGTGACGGTTAGTCTAGCCTTTGCGGGGTAGCTCACCCCATTTCCCGAGGTCTTTACCAACCTAAACAAGAATGATCGCAACGGATCAATTCAATCAAATGCTTGTCGCTTTACCTCCGACTTTCATAATGACGCGATGACTTCTCGGTTCTGCAAGGGACCATGCGGGAAGAACTTCCACAGCCCCCGCGTCGTTCACATGTGCTAGTTACTGGACTTGTATAGCAAATATAAACCCTACGATATTCACCAGCTTCTGCTCTACTTCATGTGTGAATATCAGTGACCTTCATCATGTTAGATCTTGCCCTAATAACTACCTTGCTCGTACCCACGCTCTCTCACGCGCAAATCATCCGCGATCCAGGGGTGTACGGCCCTCCCCTCGAAGTAGTCCATCTATACAACGACCAATGGCCCACAGGTTCGACAATCTCCCATAGAAAAAACTGAAGCACTAATCCTCTCCCCCAGGAATAACGGTCTCCCGCTCTGGTCGAAAATTTTCAAATTACCCCCCAGGCCTCGACGCCAACAACACCAACACGGGCTCAAACAACAAATACACCGTCGCTGAGCTCCTCTCCAATAACACAGAGCGCCCCTACCCCAGCGCTGAAATAAACAACCCCCCGGCGGCGCCATAAACTACACCACTGTCCCGCCCTCAGGCGCAAATTATGAAAACTACCTCATCGGCGTGCAATCCGTTGTCCTGGATGCTCTGGATCGCCTTTGGATACTGGATACAGGGAGGGCTCTCACGGCCGAAGGGACGCTGGTCCCAGCCACCCCTGGAGGACCAAAGTTAGTAGCCGTGGACCTTTCCACCAACGAAGTAATCGACACCATCGTTTTCCCTCCCACCGTCGCCTTCGCAGATAGCTACCTCAACGACGTACGCTTCGACTTGCGTCCCAGCATCTCTTCCTCGGGGAAGGGAATCGCCTACATCACGGACAGCAGCACAGAAGGCCGCAACGGGATCGTCATCGTCGACCTGGGGACACACGAGTCGTGGCGCCATCTAGACGGCACGCCGGAGGTGCGACCAGAGCCCCGGTTTGTCGCCTCCGTTTGGGGCGACCCGCTGTATTCTGTTCCGTCGCCGGGACAGCCGCTTTCGTACCTGCAGTTTGGAAGCGATGGGATAGCGTTGGGGGCCGATGGCGGGGATTTGTATTTTACGGCGGTGGCGAGTAGGATGTTGTATAGTGTGGCGACGGAGAGGTTGCGGGATAGAGGGTTGGATAGTGAGATTCTGGCGCAGGGGGCGGTGAGAAGGAGGGGCGAGAAGGGGGTGAGTGATGGGTTGGAGACGGATTCGAATGGGGGGGTTTATGCGGGGGATATGGAGCAGGAGGGGATTGTGGTGTTTAATCCGGGGAATGGGACAGTGTCCAGATTTGTGAGGGATCCGAGGATTAATTGGGTGGATACTAGTATGCTATTTCTCTCTAGTATTTTCTTATTCTTTTCTTCTTTTTGGCCCTTTTTGAGGGGAGTGGGAGAGGAAATATGCTGACTGATGCAGTGTCTACTGGTGCAGATGGATATCTGTATTTCACGGTTAACCAGCTGAGCTTTTCGTCGTCATTTTACCCTGGGACGGACCGAAGGGTGAGACCGTTTGTGCTGTTTAGGGCAAAGCTTCCTGGGAATGGAACGAGGGCTTCCTTGCAGTAGATGATTGGAAAAGTAGCTCTGTATCCGAGTGTTCCGTTATAAGTTGGAAAGAGACGATCTAGTGGCTGCATGAAGGAGCTACCACTCGTCCAATGCGGTTTACAGGAGCAGCTTGCAGTCCACTCTTTAGTTTTCATACATTTTGACTTGCATTTGCTTCTCCTTTTTGGTGACGAACAGAATGATGAACTTGCGTATCAAAACGCGAGCAGGAACACACATCCCGGGTATTCTTTCTCCGAATGCAAGCTTGAAGGTGAGAGACCTTAGAACCGTCGTGAAGGATCTGACTAGATCAGTGCGACGGTAGCCAAACGAAAGATAAAATACAACGTAGTATGGGTGCGACAGTGAGGATAGCCATACGCAGCAGCAAACTCTTCAATCCATTTGAACTTTCCTTTTATAATAGGTAATCAGCTCACATTTCGTTAGTATAAAAATAGACACCATCGCATTGGGATAATTCCTTATGAACCAGCTCCGTAGGAAAGGCAGAAAAATCCTATACATGGAGTCTCGAACTCCGTGTCCGATTATTTCCAACCAACAGATATTGCAACTCTAGTACCTTTATGCCGGCAGCCTCTTCAACTTCACCCTCGCTTTCGTATCTATCCCGCCTAAAATCCTCATCCTCCGTGTATGCAGTGAGGCTCAACCGCAAACCCGCCCCCTATCACCATCGGAGCGCCCGCCCACGCACCGCGCACTACTCGTATTCGCGCCCCCATGTACACCACGCGATGCTCCCGCGCGCTATACTTGTCATAAGAATCTACTAGCATCGCATCCAGTAACTGGATTTACACATTGCGGAAGTTCCTAGACCGAATCCGTGGAGCAAAGGACTAGACCGTCGTGTGGCTGGCCGCTAGTCCCATTCGCCAATTTCCCCTTCGCTGTAGCGACGACAAGCGATGTACCGTTGGGGGAAAGTTGACGCCACGTGGGTTTGGAGGGTTCAGCGTGAGCTGAAGTGTTTATTTATTGAAGTGGAAAAAAATGTGTATATACATAGTGGGATTGTCTCTTGAGAAGAGGAGGGCGTGGCTTGTAAATCACCCTGTCGCTCTTTTAGTCCTTTGCGTTTTTGGATCTACACGATGAGGCTCCAGACGGTTTCGTTGCTGTTGGGGTTGGCCCATTTGGCGCTTTCGACGAGTGTTTCTCAGAATGGGAAGTGTGGTGTTGCATATGGACGGAGTTATACGTGTCTTGGTTCGAGTAAGATTTTATAACTGCGTTGGCGCAAAGATGTTTGCTGATACGAGGTACAGGCTTTGGCAATTGCTGCTCGCAGTATGGATACTGGTATGCTTCGATCAAGAGATGCGCGGTCAAAACATACTGACAAAACACCAGTGGAAGCTCAGATGCGTACTGCGGCAAAGGATGCCAATCACCTTATGGATCGTGCAGCAAGGCCCCCATCAAGAGTGTAAAGCCTCACACCACTACAAAGTGCACGACCTCCACCAAGAAACCTACTCCTAAGCCCTCTACAAAGTGCACTTCTTCGTCCAAGAAGCCCAACCAGAAACCTTCTACCCTGCGCACATCCTCCATCCGAACGTCACCAGTCCGAGCATCTTCCGCCCCTAAACCTACTGCCTCTACCAAAGCGAAAGTTTCCAAAGATGGGAAATGCGGGAAAGGAGTTACATGCTTGGGATCCGCGTTCGGTGACTGCTGCTCGCAGTATGGCTATGTGAGTTTAGGCTTCACATTGAGAATGAAACAATTGTACTCATCACTTTTCCCAGTGCGGTAACTCACCTTCCTACTGCAATGCAGGATGTCAATCTGCATTCGGAAAGTGCAAACCCCAGGCTTCTTCTAAGACCTCGAGCTCTTCTCGGAGGATCTCGTCGTCTACTAGCTGTCCTCCGCGTGCTAGCTCTACCAAGGCGGTCACACGGTCGACATCAACGGCGGCGAGGTCTTCGTCGGTCAGGAGTTCTGCTTCTAGCTTGAAGGTCACCACGACCTCGTCGAGTGTATTGGTGGTGTCGACTGCAACTTCTGTCGCTAGTTCAAGTGCTGTGAGCAGTTCTTCGGGCGTGTTGCTTCCATCGACTTCGGTGGAGATTCCTAGCTCATCCAGCGCGATCATCTCTTCTTCGAGTGCGATTGAGAGCTCTGTAAGTTTGACGAATTTAGGGCCGTGGGAGAATGCTTGCTAATCGGGTGGTTTGCAGTTAGCCACGTCTTCTGTCATTACAACGACTTCTTCGCTGGAAGAGACTCCTACTTCATCAACTGAAGCCACGCTTACTTTACCGGTTGAAACAACGCCCGTCTCTTCGCTAGAAGAGACACCAACATCATCGGCTGAAGCCACACTCACTTCTTCATCGGAGGATACGCCCACTTCGTCACAGGAAGCTACCTCTACTTCGCCGCCGGAAGAGACTTCTACGTCATCAATCGAAGTTACACCCACTTCTGCGCCGGAAGTCACGCCTACATCATCGACCGAAACTACGCCTACTTCATCACTAGAAGAAACTCCTACCTCGTCAGTGGAGGTCATTACCACGTCTTCCGTAGAGGAAACGCCCACCGCAACGCCCACACCCATCCCAACTGGCCCCACCTGCTCAAGAAACCGCGTCGTAAATGGTGATTACGAGAACCCCGATATGGTGACTTCCAATTTCGGAATCCGTGTTACAGGGGGATCAGGCGGCATCTATAATACCAATCGTCTCGGCGCCATCACTGGCCCTGCCTCTGGAAGTTTCTTCTTCGCCTTCACCACCAACAACAACATGAAATTCGAGATGTTCCAAAACCTACCGGATATAGTTGCGGGGACGAGCGTCGACTGCAGTCTGTTCTACAACTTCCCGGGAGACTCACGTCGTACTTACGACGTGGATATCACGCTTCAGGTGGATGGTCAGCTTTGTGGGTCTGCGACTACCAGTTTTACTGAAGGGTGGTCTTCTTTGAGCCCTGGCACGGTTGTTGTGAGTACGGATAATCCGCGTGTGATTATTACGGCCCAGTATAGTAATACTTCTGGAGAGAGAATTCCTCTGGCGTTCGATGACTTGAGTGTGGTTCCGACGAATGAGAGGGGGCTGCCACGCTGTGCTGCTGAAGCCCAGCAATAGATATAAAGCAAGTCGATTGCATCAAAGTACCTAATCTGTAATACTAAAGCTATGAAATTATCATGAAGTGTATTCTATTGTAGTTCCTTGCATTAGTGACACTTCAACCGATTTAAAAACCGTTGCAATCATGCAACTTCATTTGTATCCATAACACAACTGTGGGCATCAATCGACACCACTAGATGAGCAATTCATCACGACCTGAAACACACCGACACCGTGCCTTTTCTCGAAATATGACCAATCAATCGATCTTGAATTCAAACCCAATCTATCTCAGCAGAAGCTATTCCCACCTCTTGTTCCCATTGTCTTCCTCACTTCTGCCAACATGGCGAGTAAGAGCTTTCATAATCTAGTTATCCAAACTGAACATCATACATTCTCGACACACTACTCATCACACATCCTCCTCAATACATCTATCCCCCTCTACAACCCCCTCCTCTTCCCCTCCAACCCCCTAACTCCCCACCAACTGCGGCCCCTCAAACACCCTCTTCGGATCCCACGCCGTCTTCACCCCCACCAGCTTCTGATAATTCCCCAACCAATACCTACTATGCGCCTCATCCTTCCCCAAACTCGTATCCGCATAATTGATATACATCCCATGATTCACCCCAGGACTCGCATCGTTAATTGCCTTGATCCACCCGTTCAGAAACGAAAACCAACTAGGGTCGTAATTCCCATTGTACACCCGGTCGTAAAACTGCATTTTGAACGTCGCGTTGCGGTGCGCGTACGCCGTCGCGTCGGGGGCTACCTTCGAGATGGCGGATCCCTTGCCCCCGTGGCAGTCGAAGAGGAGATACCACGCGCGGGACAAGCTGCGGGCGTTGGCGTTCCAGTAGTTGGCTAGGGCGGTGATGGCGGCCGGGGAGAGGTATTCGGGCATGAGGGATTTGGCGAAGAAGTTCTCGTGGGTGTCGTAGGGGGTGGATTGCTTGAGGGGGCCGTTGGAGAAGGAGGTCAGGGTGTTGAGCCAGGTGTTTGTGGAGACGGAGCCGCTGGAGATGCCCATTTGTTGGAGGAGAGGCGTGATGAGCTTGTCGTAGTCGGCGCGGGTGCCGTAGTAGACGCCGCTGAAGGTGGTGAAGCCCGAGAGGAAGAGGCGCATGTTTAGCTCAGGGGGTTGAGAGTTGATGGTGAAGTTCTGGAGGGCGGTCAGTGCGGTGGCGAGTTGGGCTGCGGAGGATGGCTGAAAGTAGTAGTTGAAGACGATGTTGCTTTCGGGGGCGGTGAAGGTCTTGAATTTGAAGTTTGTGACGATTCCGAAGGCTGCGCCGGCGCCGCGGAGGGCCCAGAAGAGATCGGGGTTTTGGGTGGCGGAAGCGGTGACTAAGGTGCTGTTTGCGAGCACGACGTCCGCAGAGATTATGTTATCGAGCGTAAGCCCTTTGCTTCTTGAGATGAGACCATAGCCTCCATGTAGCGAGAGACCGCCGACACCGACTCTATGGACTGATTAGCACGCTCGACCCAGACGTATACTTAGGTATCAGTGATAAAGGTACACATACCCTGGACATGTACCATGACTGATAGCTTGCTTTCCCTGATTGTACAATGCCGTAGCCACGTCTCCTAGTCTCCCTCCAGTTCCAATGATAGCCGTCTGCCCTGTCTGATCAACAGTAACATTGTTGAAATTGCGCATATCAACAATCAAATGCCCATCTTCACCACCCAAGCCATGTGATCCATAACTATGTCCCCCCGACTTAGCAGTAACCTGGATACTATTTGCCGCACCGCACGCGACTGCGTCCTGAACATGCTTCACCGTAGTCGGTACCGTGTAAGCAGCCGGCTTGAACGTAACCCGCAAGTTGAACGGCTTCAGCGATTGTGTGTAATCCGCGGATCCAGACACCAGCGTAGGAACAGATTTCGACTTGAGACAGTCGTCCAGAGCAGCACGCTTCGATATAGCACCCGCATATGCTGTGGAGGAGAGCCAGAGGCCCAACGAAGCCACCAATATCGTGAAGTGACCCATGACGAAGCGCTTAACGGGAGGTGTGTGTGATCAACGCACTGGATGTAGAAAAAAACCGCTGGCCAAGCATTCCCATGGCTATAAGTACGTGTCACCTTCCTCCTAACTTGCTCTCTACCTCAAAAATAGATTACGCCTTGCCTACCGAATCCACACCCGTGGACTCACGCAGTAAGCATCTGGTACCTCACGCGGCTCTTCGCATATGAAAGGACTGGCAATAGATAGTGCGCCTACCGCATGATCCCACGAGCGCCTAGCTGCTTCCAGGAAGCTTCGGTCTTTCTGCTAGAACAGCAAATTAATTCTCGCAGGATCAAAGTTCTCGACCCTGCACGTTCTCATTCCTGCATCGTATACATGTACGGATGTATTGGCTCGTGCGTCTGAGGCGTGTGGCTGCATCTTCCGAAGCCACATTTGCACGCGGGTAGACGGTAATTTCGGGACGGGCTTGCGGGAGGTAGCGTGGGCTGGGCGGGCGGCTTGAGCGGCGATCTTGATGTTGCACTGCACATTAGCCGAGCTGGAGATGGAATGTGTATGTATAAGATGGACGCCTGTTACGGAGAGCTTCCGAGTTGTTGATGACGGCCAGAGATAGGGTATTCTGCGGAGTTCTTCCACGCCACTGTACCTGCAGTCTTACATACACGGATGCTATTTAGCCGGGGGAGTAAAAGAAGAATATGGGGGACTTGGATGCCCTGACAAGAGTTGTATAATCGGGCACTATACAATCACTATGTGAAACTGGTCTACGTGGGTCCGCCATAAACTAACGACACTCTGATATGGGCCGGTTGTTAGCCCGATCCAAGTGACCACAACTGGTATCCCAATGATGTCAATCATGGCATTTGCAATCACAGTCAAGCCGACACTTCCAAAACCCATCCCTCAATATCGACTGCAAGCTTCCGACCGTTAGCGTCACCCTTTCGACCGACAATGACCCCTTCCTAGCCATCGTTCCTCGACTCGTCCTCGCCGTCTCGACCGAACCTGCCCTAGGGAGACAATGGCACCTCCTCAACGTCGGACTCCATCGAAACCAACCATGGCACCTCCTGAACGTCGGGCTCCAGCGAAACCATGAGCTGCGCTTCCAGCCGAGCAATACGATTGTCCATAGCCTTCATATCCTTCCTTGCCGCCTTCAACTTCTCCTCCAACTCCTCCCTGTCGGTCTTCTCCATGGCCAGTCTAGCCCTGACCTCATTGATCTGGCGCTGGCTCGTGTCCTGGTAATTGGACACCTCCTCGTGGAAGTTCTCCAAGAACTTGAGGCGCCTCACGTCCTTCTTCGTCACCATCACCATCTCGTTGTCGGATTCGCATTCAGAGTCGAGGTCGAAGCCGAAGCCAACATCAGAGCCAGAGTCGGAGTTGTCGCGGGTCATACCGCCAGTGGCGAGCTCGTAGATTCCCTCGTCTATGTCGGGGTTGTCGACACCTTGCAGAGCAGGGTTGAGGACTTGGACGACCTGGATTGGATTGGAGATGGCGGCCTGGGGTGCAGCTTGAGATGCTGGTGGAGGACTGGAGCTGACGGCTTGGGGACTTGATTGAGAATCCGGCATGTCGAGGTCGTCGCCGACGTGGACTGACTGGATTGCCATCTCGATGGTCCTTCCTGGTTCTGCGGTTTCGAATTTGTTGTGTGGCAACCGGTCGCAGTAGGAGCTTCTCTGCCGTACAGCAGGTCGAACTCGATAACAGTATCCGGGAGCAGCTTATCAGGTAGGGAGAAGATCTCAGCAGTACTGCTTTCGGATTGAGTGTATGCCGGCTGGTCGAAGTGGTAGCTGGCCGCAGTAGCAGCTGGTCAAAGAGGTAGCTACTCGCAGTGTGAGTGTCTCCGCAGCAGGCGAGGTCAACCCAATATCAGTCTCTGTGGGCACCTTATAGCGCCAGCAAACGCGCGCCCTCATCTCAACATTAGCGCGTAAACACGCACAAAACACACTATGTGAGCGGTGGAAGACACGTGCAAATTGGCAGTACCCTCTCACCGTGACGACACGCTCGGCAGTCATGGTGCTCAAGACCTGCAAAGGCGAAAGTAACAGGAAAACAAGGTATGTATATACTGCCGAGTTGTCCATTCTAGAGGTGCTCTGGAGGCAGGATGTATATTGCAAGTGTAGCCGAGGAAGTGTTGTAAACGAAAGGTGAAAGACGGGTCCGAGTCTCTGGCCTGCAGTCTTTGCGGAAGCAACCTCTTGTGCACCTTTGCCAACTGGCCTTTGTCTTTTGCCAAGTTTGTTGCCCTCAGTTTGTCAACGTCGGTGCAATCTGTCAGGTCAATATACGATAACTGGAGAGCTGAAGAGCACAGCAGAATACTTTGCAAAGAAGATGTTGGTTAAAAAATAAAACAATTTTGCCAAGGTATATCCAAAATAAACGAGAGTATGGTAGGTGGTATCGTACCGGTGTAAAATCTACGTGTATGATCCTAAAACTCCCTTCTCAAACAACGGTCGTCCGCTTCGGTGCCTCGAAGCTGTTTCTCCTTCCCCAGTTCCTTGGCTGCCTCTTCAAGAACGCCCCCACTGCTCCAAGATATCCTTCGTGTCTCAAAAAGTACGCCTGCTTAGAGCCTTTCGACCAGAACCGAATAGCATAAGATAGTGTGTGCATGGTCTGCGCGTGTCCACCGATGAATGACCCGCCAAAGTAGATCTTCTCGAGATTGTGCTTCTCGGCGTGTAGGTACGCAATTTGGCCAATGTTGTTGGATACAGCGTACAAAAGTGATCGCGAGATGTCCTCTGAACGGAATGGAGCGGGCGAGTGAGGAAGTTCGGAGGAACCAGGCACATGGTCCTGTTCTGAGTAGTGTGAGGAGTCGCCGTTGCACCCATCTTCTGCTTCGCGCTCGGCAGCACGCTTCATCTTGTAGACTTTTCCGAAGGAGCTGGCAATGTGCGTGCTCTTGAGACCAATCTTGTTGTAGCCAGCTCCGTAGATATCGCCGACCAGAAGGTCTACAGTGGCGTTGTCTCCCTTCTCGGCCAACCTAAGCATGTCGTCGAAGTTACGGGCCCCCGTCAACAGTGACAACAGCCCCCACAGTGTTCCCCCACCGAGCGATGTGCCTCCGATACGTTCGTATTGGCGTGGACCCGAAACTTTGACCATGGAAACACCGGACCCGATGTTGACCAGGAGATATGGGTATATGGATGGCGGCTGCGGCGGGAATGGTATGAAGTCCATCGGAGACTCTTCGCGATATGTGAAGACTTCATTCGGAATTTCGGTGATGAAGAAGTCGAGGCCTGTGATTCTGCGTCAGCTGGCTGTACGCCCCGCATTCGCGCAATTCGCCGCACCTATGATGAGGCACTCCATCTCGTCCTCCCGTATGACTTCGACCCCTGTTGCTTCGCGTATCTTGTCATAGAACTTGAATGCGCCTCCGCCCGTTGCCATGACGCAGAGCTCTTCCGGCGACAAGGCATTGAGGCGGCGGTGGTCGGCCTGCAGCTTGCGCATGAACTCGATGCATGAGTCTATTCTGTCTGTTTCGAACTTGAGGAAGTTCAGACGGCCGCCATTGGAGGCCTCGTCGGGTTCGCGAGAGAAGTAGACGAGTTTGGCGAGTGAGCCTCCGATCTGCACATGGTTAGCGGAGAGCCGCAGGGCGCAATGGCAAGGGGATTGCTTGCATCAACGGCCACATGGCTGACGACCGACGTGTGATTAGGCAGGCGGATGTCGCGCGGGTCGTGCTCGTAGTCTTCGCTGCGCGGCGTGGTGGGCTCGTCGCTCACGATGAAGGCGCCCTGCACGTTGATGCGCACGTTGCCCGGGTGCAGGATGGTCTCGTGTATGTCCGACTGGGCCGTGGTGCGTCGCGGACGCGTCGACAGGCCATTATACAGCGCATATGCAGCAGGCGTGGCTCCCTCAGTCCCGGAATCGCCCGTCGTCGCGGGGTCCGGGTGAGTGCTGCTAGAGGGCGACATGGATGCGCTTCTGCGGGGGCTTGGCTGCAGCCGCGCCCTTTCTGTCCCACGGCGATGAAGGTCGCTCAAACGACGTCGAACCCGTTGCGCTTGCGAGGTGAAGTAGGATGTGGGCAGGAAAGGGGTGTTGGAAGACGTCGCCGATAGCGAAAACAACGTCCCCACGGTTTCCATTTGCTCGCTTTGTCAGAGGCCTTCGTGCTGGGAGAAACGTGATGACGATTTCTGCGTAGTATGAGGTCCTGGAGCCGCACCGACAAAAATCCAACCTCGCATCTGAGCAACTGGCCTGGCTTTAAGTAGGGAGCCCATGGTCACCGAAGCATGACTCCACACGCCGTACAATGCCCGGTAGCCCGGCGTGGATCGTCTGCTAAGCTCGGTAACCGTGGTAGTGGAGGGTTGCTGCACCTCGGGTCAGAAATCTGGGGTAGTTCGGCGGTTCCACAGCCGCGCACTCGAGTCGGACCAAAGGTCTTCATGGCGGATGTTCTGAAGAACACCATCGTCCGTCAATTCAATTCGCATGGCATGTTCAGCAAGAGCACTCGTCACTCAAGACAGGCGCAAAGTGCAACCAGGTAAGAGCGCACTTGCTTACCCAGACAGCGTGGGTGATTTATCGGGTGAGGTGGGGCGCATGCATCTATGGATCCATGGAATGGTACACCGACATATCTAGATGCAATCCCAAAAACCCTTACCCATTGTTCGCATCAGCATAAGGATCTCGTGTTTCGTGACGAAAACACTGCTCAGCGTCGTGTGCGCATCCATCATACCTTCTGCGCCGAGATCATCCAGAGCAACAACCAGCTCTCGTACCTTTGCACCTTCCCATTTGCCCTCTCTCGTTGTCCAGAAAACTCGCTTGATACCTACAGAATCCATGTATTGGATGCATCGATAACACGGTCAGCTTTCCGAAACCGAAGGTTCTTGCTCAGGTGATGACACCATGGTGGCTGCTGTCGAGACAGGCGTAGGACCCGGGTTGAGAAGCTCATCATGCAACGAGCCTGTACGCAGCTCCGGCGTAGTAGTTTCTAGCGGTCCGGCCCGTTCGGGTGTATTACAGCAGCCGCTCGGATCATTCTTTGCAGACGCTTGCCACCCCAGACGAACCACATACATATCAGCTCCGTGGAAGCGAGGTTGCTTCTTCCAATCCGGGGTATTTCGTGCAGTCCTTACAGGCAAATCATTCAGCAAAAGCGCAGGATTCATCCTTGGCGGAGAAGCTGGGGTGGTTTTTTTTTTTAGATGTCTAGTCATGTAAGCAAGTTCCAAGCATGCCGACAAAGTAAAAGTTACCTTGCGATGAAGCGTATGGATGGTTTTTGACATTGCTCCTGGTACTTTGGTTTTTGTAATCTTCTCAGACGCAGAACGGTCGTTCGAGTTTCTTTTGAGTATTGAATCATCACATGGGTCCATGAGAGTCTTATCAAGCGGTCTTTCACGGGTATACGACCGACGCTGTTTGTTGTTTCGTTCATCTTTCTTATTGTGATCTATCTGTTTATGATGCTTCTTCTTGTGACCTATATCGTTGTTGTGATGGTTCTGCTGATTCTTCCTTCGGTGATCATCCACAACTTCCCCTGTAGCCACCTTGAACGCACGACTTTTTGTAGGCGGCAATGCGAGCTTCAGAGAGATCTGAATGGGACGAACCACCTTCAAATCGCCACTCCTGAGTATGCTCTGGGCTCGAGGATTGGATCGTAGCGGATTGCTGGATGATGAACTTATATATGGTCTCGATGTGGAACTTAATGGCTTTCTGCTGCAGTCGAGATTCTCATTTTAAGTCACCCGATAGCGCAGAGTGAATTGCCATCATCTCAGAGTGCATTGAGAGCGGTGAGTTGGTAATTTTGCTGCCAATCATCGCCTTGGATGGTGTAAACTATAATTCCTTTCTTGTTAGGGCTCTTCGAGTCTTGCCTCAGCTTCTGTTTCTTCTCCAGCTCAGCAATAGTAGCCGCATTCAAAGAGCGGAGAGGGAGACGTCCTGTCTTCAAGGCGCCACCGTCGAAGCCGGAATAAAACCCTGCCCGATGACTTTTCCGCCCCGCACAATTATACACCCATGGCGATAGCGAAATGAGGAGAGCACCGCCTAGTCGAGACGTAAATTGAGGTAGTTGTCGGTCTTCATGTTGATGTTATTTGTACTTAAATCGCAGTGAAGTAATGTTTGTGGTGAATGATGTCTTTGTGTTTGTTCTATATTTACTGTTTTGACTTGGTGACTCTTCACTGTCTACAGAAAGCGATAGTTGCCTATGTAAGTATTATCCGTGATGCACGATGATCAAAGGATGCGGATGGGGAAGCGGCCGGGGAAGCGGCCGGGGAAGCGGCTATATCGTAATTGACTCAGGTCCCCAACGTGGCGCTAAATATAGCTAGCGTCTTAGCGTAGACTCAACACCAACATCAAGCTGTTCGTATCATCGTCATGGCGATCAATCGAAGCATATTATGCGCTATTCGGGCAAGCTGGATGCAATGAAATCTCTTGGGCAAGAAAGCACCAAAAACTTCGCAGAGGCGAGGAGACCACCACTCGGCAAATGATCATGAGTAACGGCTTCAGCTGGATCGTCATCGTGAATGGCCTGACGGATTTTGCCCCCATCTATATGGGTCACTTCATGCGTCATCAAACAGCCCTCTGGTTCTGTGTCAGCTAGTCATCGTTCGTCATCGTTCGTCATGCCAGCTGTGTAGAATACTGGGTGTAGCAGTTATAAGAATCTCCTTAAACTTGGCTCTGTCAGTAATGTTTTTTTAAAAAAAAAAAAGGAGACAGCCGATGCCACCAAAAGGACAGAAACTACTCGGTAACATCAAAAGAGGTATTCAAAGAACTGAAAGGCCAATCTCTTCTTTTTTTTCGAAAAGAGTGCGGTTATCATCGTTGCAAACTGCTATCTTTACAAGCAATTTCGATGGAGATTAAGGAGAAACCGCCGAAGTTTCCTTATGGAGACCTGCTATTTAAATTTCTTTCCAATCAGGCGATATTTCAAAAACTGATACTGGTCAAATTCAGTTATAGAGATCGGCTGGCTGCAGTCGCCATCATCAAGTTAGGCCTTTCACGACGATAACAGTATCACTTACGAACGTATTGACCAAAAAGAAGATATCATGATACATATTCTACGAAAGTAGCCAACGGTGGAAATTCTCAGCTGAACGTGCCGCTGACACGGCTGACGAAGACATTTTAGTAACTCCAAGTCTCCTAATCAGGATTAAGCCCATCAAGGCCGTCCATAAAAGTAATCTAGACTAACTCGCATCTCCTTTATCAACCAACCATCCCTGAACGAGCAAGCATAGGCACCCTAAATTAAGAAGTGATCTCCGTCCCCAAACGATGATATCAAGCCTCTTAAGTCCCTGCACCAGGCGTCACAGCGAACACTCCCAAAACGGCACAGTCACTCATGCCTCTTCGCACAGCCACAACTATTGTTCCCGGGAAGATCTGTTTATTTCGCACTAAGTATCTAAAAATTACGCACTAAATATATGTTGTACTAAAGATTGTAAGAATCGTGACCACATCATCCAACCACCATCTCCTTCTTAACCCCTCATTATCGCACCCCCTCGGTTCCTCCACTTTTATAAGGTAGTACCATCCATCTAGAGGATTCGCACAGACCTGACGAGCTGAGAGTAGCAGTTGGGAGTGGTGTTGGGCTGGAGCTCAACGTAGGGACCCTGGCAGCCGGACTGGGAGTGGAAGCGCACTGATTGGATATTAGTCTTGTGGAACCATGATGGAACATCAGGGAAAGGTACGTACCAGTGCGGGTCAAGTCGTTGTGCTCGACGAAGAAGCTGTTTGCGCCGGCGATGGGCGTGACCTCAGTGCAGACACCTACAAGGCAAACGATACAGTCAGCAAAAGCTCGGAACTTGTGATGCGGTGTGATTCGAAGCCGCTCAGAGGGTGGTGATCGAATTTTACGTACCGGTGCCGGCGGATTGACCGACGGCGCTGTCGTCGAGCCAGGCGCCGTGGCAGCCGTTGTCGCCGTAGTACTTCCAGTAGACGTACTCGCCGTCGCGGGCAGCGACCTCGTTGGCAGCGTTGGGAGAGCTGGCCGGGAGGGCGAGGGCGGTGGCGAAGAGGGGGAGGAGGGTGAAGATCTGGGAAAGCATCTTGATAGTTGGTTGTTTGGAGGTTGGGTTGGAGGAGGAAGTAGTTATGAGTGAATGAATTAGTGTTGATGAGATACTGTTTGAGTGCTGGGTGAGGAGTTTAGGAGGTTCTTGACGACGTTTATATACGTTCTTCGAAAGGCTCTTGCTGCATCTTGCAGAGGCATATCCATCGAAGATGCGTGATGGCGGGCCGTTGTTCCTGTGATCGGATACACTGATGTGAGGATTCTTTCAGCCCGTCAGCTCTATTGGGCCAATCGAAGTTCATGGTGGTCTGTTCCAGGAGAACATGTATACACGATTCATGGCTTACGAAGGAGCAGTTCTTCTGCTGATCCAGCCACAGTTCCTCTGTAGGATAATACGGATGCATAATGTTGGTGATAGTGGCGTAGATGACAGCACGCGTACGATGGAAGTCTGATCTGAGTTATTGGGTTCAGACATTGGTCGTAGCTTCGATTTACTAATGCATGGAACGATGCGGCTGACCAATGGGGTGTCGACGTGGCTCGGTGGGGGCGTGCATGTGTAGGATTACGATATCAGCATGCTGAATCCTTCCAAGGGCGCCATATTCTTTGCTATTAAGACTTTAGCGTTAACTCAAAATCCTGGATGTACGTTATTGGGTGGCTAAGTACAACTCAGGTGCACAGCATCGCTCACCGGACTCCAATTGACTGAACAATAGTATCACAACGTCTTCAACCATGCAGTTCGATCTCGTAAATTGTTTCAAATCCTGCGTGCCTGGCAGGACGCATCGAGCACCCGTATCCCCATCTGCACGCCAAGGGTCGGCAGGACCACCTCAACAATATTTCGAGCGTTCCGAGGATCCTCCTTTCGCACTCCTTCATGTAGGTGCCTGCACGCCCAATGGACTATACATCGCTATATCAGGAATGTCACTGCTGCGCTACTTAACGACGGATACGTGTCTTTCCCAAAAAAGCAAAAAAGCATTGCTGAGATACAAAATATGCCTCCGATAATGGGTATAGTGCTATCGCGACCAAGCGCCAGAATGTGTTATACATCGCGATGAAGTAATGGGTACTTCCAGCTATAGAGTAATCAGGATAAGCCGAAGATAATAGTAATCGCGCACTGTATTGTAAAGCAACTCCGCGGCGTATCAATCAGCAAAGTGTTCACACCGTAACTGTTTCCCTGCTCCTGAGCTCTGGTCTGTACGTAATTTCCATAATCGTGACCGGACTGACAAGAACTTACAGGCCATCTCCTTGCTGAGCTGGTACCGGCAGAGGATTTCTCCCTCGCAGTTCCATCAGGCTGCCGTGTCTGACTCACTCCATCGACTCTCCATCGTTCCTAATTCAAGCTTTAGGTCGTTTCGAGCGACTGCGCATCAGCAAGTGTCCATCTTCATGTGTACTTCGTTTGCGTTTAGGTGATACCGGAACATCCGGAAGACTGGTACCCACAAATCCGACAAGTGAAGGCTTGACCGCCATTTCCATCAAAGCTGGCAGACAAAATGCTGGCGAGGTCGGCGTAGGTAGTTGCCAAACACGTTTGTCAGGCAGCTCATCGCCCATCTCCAAAAAGGGGATGATTTCTACCCTCTTCTTCGGTTTCGGCCGGGATGGAGTGACCAAATGAACATCTTCGTATGCACTGTTCTCATCTTCGTACGTATCCCGCATTCGTTTCAACCCTATGATCATAGACGCACGACGCGGTGGTCTTCCTAGTGGACGCTTGCTGTCATTGAAGCCATGCATTAGCGACAGTGGCGAAAGAGGATCAGGGTTCAGCTTAGTCCCTTTCATCCTGGGTATGATAGTCTTCTTTGTCATAGGTGTCTGTAACGACCCAGTTTTGAAAGGTTCAAGCCGAGAGTGGCGTTCTTCCTTCGGCGGCGTGTACAGACTGTCCAAATTGGCGGTGAGTCGCTGGAATGTCTTATCAAGGCTAGACGCTTCAGTTATACTTTCTGTTGCCCAGAAGGTGTGGGTGTCGGACGATGGGGTTGGAAGAGGAGAATCATAGACCTCCCCGTGGTCAAAGATCGTAGGGATGTGGATCAATCTCGACTCTGTTGTCAGGCTGCATGTGGAAGAAGAAGAGGAAGAAATTGAAGAGCCGGAACCATGGAGCCGTTGTATCATGTCATCAACAGGCGGCCTCAATGCCTTCATTCTGATTTACACGGAGATAGACGGATTCGGGTGTCGCTTCAACGTTCGCCGTTTGTTTCTTCCTGTTCGACTGATGTCTCGGCCTTCTGTAATCGTGGACAAGATGCATAGACAAGACCTGCTATAGACGTACACGAGCGATGGTCATGAACAACATGGATAGCGATTGATCAGATGTGCTAGGGTAGTAAGGACCTCAGGAAGCCATTGAGATAACTCACTGGAACGGAAGGCGCCAAGAACGCTAACGTTGTGTTACGCCACAAATGTTAGGAGCTTGCAAACAGTGAGCAGTCGATTTGTATATTTTGCAAACCAATGGCCGGCCGCGATCATGATTTGATCTACAATGTGTTTTATTGGCAGCTGCAGAGACCTGTCTTTGATTGCAAGCGCAATATGAATGAGGGGCAAACGCACACGTTAAGACTTACCTCCTAACCAAGGTAGGCCTAGCTCCATGTGACTGGCACGGGCACCTGTGAATGTTTCAGGTCACGTTTAAGACGACAATGGATTCTTTATGGGGTTATGCCATTTCCCAATGTGAATAAAATCAGTTGCACCTTCTAATATCATTTGCAGTTCGTTTGTAATAGTTTGACAGTACATGGAAGGTGCATTGTAGTGTAAAGTACATTTAATTCTGTATTCTGGGAAAGGGCGACTACCATAAGGACGTACCTGGGTGCAACGGCGTTCAAGGGGCTAATAAAAACTAAAATATAGTACAAACAATTCTGAAAGTGACAATAATATCTCTAAGTCACGATCGTTGCTCAGAAGAAAGGAATATTGAAATCACATCTGTAGTGATGGGAAGGATTATAAAGAGCATCATATCTCTCATTGAACATGAATATAGTTATCCATGTCTTCGTCTATCATTTACATTATGTGCATCAAAGCAAGGGTATTCGCTATAATCCGACAGTTCCACCAACTCATCAACCACTCATACCAATATCGACTCTGTCGTTACATTTACTCTGCGCCACGTCGGTTGTTCTGGATGAACACCTTGTGGAAGCGGAAATGAAGCAAATCATTCGTCACACCCATCGCACTCTTAGCATTCTCCTTAACCAATTGCCTCGTAGGCTTCTGGAAGAGCTGATCAATCTCCTCAAGCGTCTTATCCTTGGTCTCAGGCATGAAGAAGATCTGGTAGAACCAGCCGATCACAGCAATACCGCCATAGAATCCGAGAGATAGACCAGTCTTGGTCATGGCATTCTGCATGCCGGTGAAGTTGTAGGTAACGATGAAGGAAGACAGGAAGAGCCAGCCAGTGGAGGTGGTCATTCCGTAGGAACGGAGGTACGTGGGGTAAACCTCGGAAGGAATGACCCAAGTAAGAGCAGCGTAGGAACCGAAGAAAAGCTCATAGAGGATAAGGCCGGTCAGGTAAACTCCAAGCTGGGCGGAAAGGGTGTTGAGCTGGTAGCTGACACCGACGAGGACCAGACCGATGAAAAAGCCTGGCAACATAGCAATAGCCCAGAAGCGTCGTCCACAGGTCTCCATCAGGAAGATAGCAGGGATAGTACCAATGAGGAGCGATCCACCTCCTACAAGCGACATGTAGGTAGCATCGTAGGTGTCGAATCCGACCTGGTTCATGAGGACAGACATGTAGTACATGATAGCGTTAATTCCAGTGAATTGTCCCAAGAAGATCATGACGTTGGCGTAGATGATGGCGCGACGAGCACGAGGCTTGGTGAAGAAATCCATCCAGGGGAACCTGTTGGTACGGCCGGCGGCGACCTCAGCTTGTTCCTCCTCGGTGCTGATTTTCATAATGAAGAACTCTTCACGTGCCTCTGGAGTGTCGACACCTCGGATTCGTTTCCACACCTTGAAGGCCTCAAGTGTGTGGCCCTTGTGCATCAGGTATCGTGGAGACTCGGGCATGAACAGGATACCGACACCCATGATGGTACTGAAGATGAGCGAGCTACCAAGGATGTAGCGCCAGCTACCCTTGACAGTGATGAACATGGCGGCAACAGCATAGCCAAGGACTTCTCCGAGCGCAATCATGAACTGGTAGAGTGACACAAGGTTGCCTCGCATGCGAGCCTCGACTGTCTCAGCGACGTAGACGGGAACAGTTCCACCTTCGAGACCCACACCAGCACCTAGAATGACGCGACCGGCGACCATCATGCCGAAGTTGATTGCGCCGGCTTCAAGCCCTGCACCAATTGTGTAGAGAATGCAGGATATGATGATAGCCCATCGACGGCCAAAGTACTCGTTGCAGGGTGAGATCAGCAAGGCGCCGGCGACAGCTGGTGAAAAGTTAGTGAAATGCTTTGCAACAATGATCGAAAATATACTTGCTTACCTCCAAGCGGCATTCCAGAGTTAACAAGAGAGTTCTCCTGAGCGGTGAAGTCGAGATCGCGCGGAAGAGTCAAGTTCGCACCAGAGATCAAACTCTGATCCAGACCAGACAGCAGACCTCCCATAGAGGCGAAAGCGACTAGGATCCAAGTGAAGTGCTTCGAATTCTTGAACTCCATGTCGAGAAAGCCCTTCTTGTAGCCACTGGCTTCAAGTTCCCTTTCCAAATCGTGGATGAGGTTGTCTGATTCATCGCCACGGGCATTCTCAAGCTGCTCTGCCTTTGCTTTGGGAGCTTCATAGCCCTCCTTGGGAGCAATCTCGATCTCGCTCCTAGAGAGATTGCGAGGGGTCGTAGCCGTGCTATCGAGGTGGGTAGTCTTTTCATCCATGATGGGCAACACTCAGACGAAGTGTGATGGCTTGAGGACAAAAGGGAGCGATAAAAACGCGACACATCTTGTGTAGGTCTGACAACTCCACCTTTATACTACCCCGAGGGGAGGACCCACTTCCGACCATCAACCCTGACCGATCCCCATGGTGCTCCTCACGTCACCCCTCGTGACGAGCGCGCGGAGACTCCAGAGCATGGGCAGCAAAATTCTGCTCTCCAGATCTTGACCGGACGTCGCAGTTTCACGCTGCATGCGACACAAACGGAAAGGCTTGGTGGGTCGATAAGCATCGGACCGAGACTTGAGGGCGCTCGATGTGGAGCTTGACAGCGATGAAGCTTCTAGTGGCCCACATGAGGCTCTGTGAAGATCAGTTTTGACCGAGATTCTCGCCGAACATGGGATGATTGGGCCATCTCCAGATTACCCCGGCCACTGATAAGCGCGTAAAAGCAGTATTGTGTTCAACAAAACTGTACATGTGCTCTGTGTGCAGATTCTCCGCATATCCTCCGCATGCCCTCCGCAAATATCGTAAGATTCGGAAGGGTGTACGTTAGGAAGCTTGCGTGCATTGCGCGTTCACGGGTAGCGGACGTTCCCGTGGTCACGAGAACGGTGCTTTCATGCGGGTGAGTTTCCGGTTTAAGCCGTTAGTTCAGCAGGTACACAGCGCTATGACGTCGGCATATTGAACGTTGTGCGGGAATACCGGGGTTGACTCTGCGATGTCGCGATGTCGAACGACCAGGTATTCCATCGAGTCATGTGCTGAAGAAGTAAGTACTCCAAGTTGCGAAGTTTCCATGGTCGTTTTTTAAACCCTATGATGATGTTGTACTATGTATCACTGCTATAAAAAAGGCAAAGAAATTCAGTGCACTGTCTGTAGCTGAGTGGTGCATTCGCTCTTGCGAGGAGAACTAAATTTCGACGTTCGCCCACGCTTCTGCCGACGCTATCCCACGCGGGGAAAGAGTGGGCAAGCGCCAGAATCCACTCCAGGTTCTCTAAGGTCACGTGGTTTGTAGCCTGCCCATATCCGGGGCTAGATAGTGGGGCATGATCCCAGTAAAAATTTCAGGTTTCCATGTTTCCTGGTCCCATATCCAGGTCGAAAATCTTGAAGTGTTGGTGAGGTAAATTGCTTGGGCATCGTGAAATATGGGTTTCCTCGTCGGGGAAATTGTGAATTTACCTAGATACCTACCAAGCTTTGAGATAATCTTCCACAAGGAAACGGGCACGTAATTGCATTCTAATTCAGAAGTTTGTTCGAGCTTGAACGATTCGGTTCGAAGCCACATAGTCCCCTATAATTTTGACCAATAATAGCAGATCAAAGGGATGAACAGGTACACTTGAGGCTCTAACGCAACTATAGCATTTTACGCTTTTGCATAAGCGATGAGTGCTGTTTTTGCAGAATACGACGGTAGCAGTTGATTTTCTGGGCTCACACCGACACATATCTTACGTAAAGCTCGAAGCATTTTCAATGATTCAAACACCATTTCGCACGGTGACAATCTCCACATGGTGCATGATGCCTGCAAGTACGGAATATCCAGGGATTTCTGCACGACCAGTACCATGATCTCGGATTCTATAGGGTTACTCATCTTTTTGTTTCCGATGAACGATAGATTACCTAGGAAAGGTCTGTCAAGCCTTGCTCAAGACATACAATGGTATGAGAGTGCATCAGCCAGTTTGTCGATCATCTCGGCAAACCGTCCCGAGTCATTCACTGACACATGTACTCTATACTTAACATGAGGCCTCGCAAATTTCCATTTGTGGAGATGGAAGCAAGGATGGTACCTGCTAGGAGGGTGAATCGCAGTTTCGACCAAAACATGGCGACATGGTGAATGTCCGTTCCCGCCACGAAAGTCGGATGTTCGAAGGTGAACGGACGGCCTTAATTAGTTCCAGAACGGTCGCCTTAGCGAGCTCTCCATTGCCCCATGGTAACCGACTCCGCGGACATCATTGACAGTTTCTGAAGCTCTTGTGGATGGCTAAGCAACCTTTCCGGATAGAACGGGAGAAGAGGCAAATGGTTCTGAGTCGATGTGATTGGGTTAATACTGTGGGTTCGTGGTAGTAGCTTTCATGATCGTAAATACAGTGGTGATGGAAGATCGCAAACATCGAAATATCGTAGAAAGAATAAAGCTAATATTCGCTATGATTATTCCTACATCTAACACAACAGCCAACGCCAAACAATGCATTCAACGGTACGAAGTCTACACTACAACCTCGCAACTTCCAAATCCCTCTCCAAACTATCCCTCGCACTATCCTTCCTCATAACACTCCTCTTCCTCAACTCCTCAGCCTGAGCCTCACCCTCCATATCCAAATCCTCGATCATCTTCCTCCAACTCTCCCCCGCCCTCTCCGCCAACTCCTCCACAACACCTTCGTCCTTCCTCTCCATCACCCGGTTAAACAACTCCATACTCACCCACCCTTCAAACCCCACCTCCTTGATAATCGCATGCGCCACCTCCCTCACAGGTAAATACGCCCCGCGCTCGCTCTCCCCATAGAAAAGCCTACAATTCCTACTCCACGACATTCTCGCCGGCTGCTCTGCGTTATAAAACGGATGGCCCTCTACCAGCGGTGCCCCTAGAAATTCCGCATCCACTACCTGGAAGAAAAAAATCTTCTCTTTATGCGGCCCTATCTGATCCACGAGTCGCTGCATCGAAGCTTTGACTTCTTCCTCGGCATTGGGATTCCGTCCGCTCTGTGATGTCGGGTCCGCATAGATGCGACCCAGGATGTTGAAGCTATCGAGGCAGATTCCGAAGTTAGGGCGGTCCACGCGCTGCACGATGTCCCAGCATTGTTCCCACTTGTCGACGTGTGTGCCCCAGCAGAGGGACTCGTATGCGAAGCGTATGGTGGGCGATTGCTGGAGACCGATGTCTGCGAGTTCTCTGAGGTCGGACACGATGAGGTTGGTGTCGGAGGAGGTTTCTTCCTTAGAGAGAAAGGTAGAGGGTACTTGTATGAGGTCTGTGTCTAGGGCTTTCGCGAGTTGTATCCAGAGGCGGATTTCTTCGATGCGGGTTGTGTGTTTGGAGCGGTCAAGGAGACCCTCGTAATGCATGAAAGGTTGGAGACATATGATTTCGAGGTTGAGCGATGTGCAGAGGGAGCGGACGTAGGTGGCGGCGGAGAGGAGGTTTGAGGGTGTTTGTGGATGTGCTAGGTCGGCGAGGTCTTCGTAGAAAAGTTCAATGCCTTGGAGACCGTGTTTTGCGGCCATAGACAGCTTGTGTTCGAGGGAGTGGCCGGCGTAACATCTGCCGAGGGACATGGAGGATATTCCTGGACGGCAGACCATCTTGATGGTGGTGGACGCGATGGTGCGTAGGTATCAGAGTAAGGGTGTATAATATAGGAATGATTCGTTTGTGTAATAATATTTTGAAGATTCTACACCTATCTAAGTTGTACGATTGAGGTATAGTATGCAGTACCTAGGTACGGATGATGGTGAATAGTAGTAGGAGAGTCGCCTGCTGTATACATTATGGCTATCTTACATTACCAGAATGTGAGCGGGTCCCATGTAGATACTGGAAGAATGTTGTGACTACAGGGACCTCGAGATGATCGATAGTTGTGCCAGTTTTGGGTTAGCTCTATGACGTATCGGCGGAACAGTGTTTATCCCTCGCCTCCTACTCTCCAACCAGGGTGCAAGCATACACGAGTCGTGTCTTTCCGTGCTGTGCCGGTGTTAACCATGGAAGAAGTCTTATCACACTAGTGAAGGATAACTGCGGCGGTAAACATAGACCCTTGATACGCCACGTGTTGCCCTTTGACTTCACCCATTGCTCCGGTGTATAGGGAGTGCTGCATTTCCAGCCTAACCAGATTCAAGTACTCCGGTTATAAGCTTATTCGAAAGATTGAGATCTCAGTGTCCAATGGTCTCACATAGAATGTACTCTTCCAACCGTGAAAACAGAGATCATACTTTGTATCCTGACCATCATTTGGCGCTTGCGATAACGTGAATGTCTTCTACTCCTCAACCTCTCCTTAAAATAGCCATCATTGGCACAGGATTGATAGGTCCTCGTCATGCTGAAGCTATTATACGACATGCAAATACTGAACTCATCTGCATCGTTGACCCTAACCCTGCGGCCCTGGCCATAGCAGACAGGTTCAGATGTATCCATTACAATTCTGTCAAGCAAATGTTACAATCTTGCCAACCAGACGGCGCTCTAGTATGCACACCGAACCACACACACGTTGCAATATCGAAGGAATTGTTGAAGGGCGGCGTGCATGTGTTATGCGAAAAGCCGATCTCTGTTGACAGCGCAAGTGGTCAGGAACTTGTATGCAGCTTCTGTTTTGAAAGATTATTTCTGATTGTAGCTAGGTAGATTGTGCAAAAGACACCGGACGACATCTTCTTATTGGACATCACAGACGGTTCAATCAGTATGTCGTAGCGGCGAAAGACATTCTTCCTTCTTTGGGTAGAGTCGTCGCGATCAGCGGGCTTTGGACTATATACAAACCGCCAGAGTATTTCGACGCGCCCATGGAGTGGCATCGACTCGATTCCGCTGGCCCAGTCTTTATCAATCTCATTCACGATATAGACATCCTGCACTACTTATTCGGGTCGATCGTTCGAGTGTTTGCTGAAAAGACGGTGGCCCAACGCGGGCACTCAGCCGAAGAAGGTGCCGCTATCACACTCAGATTTGGAAGTGGAGTTGTAGGCACCTTTGTGTTGTCGGACGCCGTAGTATCGCCCCATAATTTCGAGAGTGGTACCGGCGAAAACCCCACCATCCCGAGGGAAGGTCGTGATTCTTATAGAATTTTCGGGTCAGAAGGGAGCTTGAGCTTTCCTGACATGACAAGATGGACGTATGCGGGTAAATCGAGCTGGACTGAGCAGCTTGTTTCGGAATGCATCGATGTGCCGAACTTGAGAACCCCCTTTGAACTGCAGATCGAACACTTTGCAAGGGTCATTAGGGGTGAAGAAACACCAAATTGCACAGGGTCTGATGGCTTAAGGGCTGTTAAAGTATGTGAAGCGATCAGAAGATCGATGGTTGAGCAAGTTCCGATTGAGATTCCCGCAGAGACATGAATGAAGCCACGCATGTAGCTTGGTATGTGCCTTCTTTTCAGTTGACTAGTCTGAGGAGCGAGTGTACTGGTATCAAGTAACCTGCCGTACTTCTTGACACCTGGTAAACATGATATTCCGAGACGCACTTCTTCATTTATTAGGATCCATCGAAAAAGGCCGGATCGAGATGAGTTGGATCGTTACTTGGTGGCAATAGCGTACTTGAGTTTGCTGGAATGAATTGGCCCAATTCTAGAGCTAAGAAATCGGCCATATTTGCATCGGGTGCAAAACCTAAATTTTGCATAAATTGAGGCTGATTGTCCACCATTTCAGCACCATCCAATGAGGCGAGCTCGTCGAAGAATGTTTCCAGGTCTCTAGATGCCGCGGAATTCCTATGTCGTAGAGAAGGGCGACGGAATTCGTGTTCTAATGGCGGTGCTGTGAAGCCATTATTCACGGGTGGATGTTGATTGACTGAAACAGTGGAGTTCATGTCCGGAAGTAAGTCTTCGAGAAGCGATGTACCAGCTGGTTCTCGGGTGCTTCGCGAGCTTGGCGTGAAAGTCGGATTGGGAGGCACTTGGATCGATTCGGGTGTTTGGACCTGGTATATGGACCCTGACCGTCTGGGATGTGTGGGAACAAGTGCGGATGTCGACCTTTGAATCGGACTTGCTGACCATGCATAGGCGAGGTCGGCTTCGAATTTTCGGATACGTTCTTGCAGTCTTATGTTCAATGTGGCGAATACCCCATTCGCTTGGACGTGCGTTAACAAACAGGAAACAATCGGCGGTACAGCAACGATTCCGACTTGAACGATATATTGCTCTAATATGTCCAGCATACGTTGAATATATAGTGGAGAGCCGACTAACAAAGATGAACAGGAATGGTAAGCCAGTTGAAGCAACATTGCTGGAGGATTATGAGGTGTTGCCTTTTGGTCATCGCCAATGTAGTTGAATTTTAACGGTAGTGAGGCCGTCCAGGATTCCAGTCGGTGTAACACTTGCTGAGGAGTTAGCTGGTGATTGATTATCCCTTCTAAATTGCACAAATTAAAGATTTCCACCAATTCAATGAGCTTGTTGAAACTGCTGATGCTCAACGCTGGCGTCCTGGCGAAAACACCCGAAGATGTATGCAGTGGGCCGCTCCAGGGTTGCCATTCCTCGAGCCCGTCTTCTTCGATCTGTCCGACCCTGAGAACGTCAGATCTAAGGATATAAGGACGCCGGTGTAGCTGAAGAGAAAGGAAGCTGTCGAGCATGAAGCAGCTGGCAAGAAGGTGTTTCCATCTAGGAGGCGCGGGCTGTGAGGATCTCTCCATTATAAGAAGTATTCTTGATGCAGAGCCGACCAGCAGCCATGCTACTTCCGTCTTCAAAGAGAACATATTCACTACTGCGAGGTTTAGAAGCGCTCGAACATGCCCTACGGCGAAGGAGCCACACTCAGTCGGGATCAAAGTGCGTGCAACATTGTAAAGTTGTGTAAGTTCTCGGAATGCGTCTCGTCTTAATTCCGGGTTTGTCATCTTTTCTTGGACGGCTGCCACAGCCAAGATACTCCAAAGCTCTGCGTGATCCGCGCTATTGGATAGCTCTTCGGTTGAAAGCACAAGCCCAGCTTCAGGATACGAGTATGAAACTCTCAACATATCGTGCTTCTCACAAATAGGCAGCCACGGTTGTGTGTAAGCAAAATAGACTTCGAGTAATCGCCATGTACTGCTCGGCAATGTCGTAGCTGCGCCCGGCCGAAGAGGCAATGATGTAGGAATTTCAAAAGCCCTGTTCTGTACAAAAGAGGACGTCTGGTGGGTGGGAGGCACTATAGAAGGGGATATGAAGGGTGCGCCAGGCGAAATTTCATCCTCTTGGGGTATCGCAGAAAGCTGATCCTGTAGACCCTGCGGTTCGCTCTCTGGCTCACTGTCTTCATCATCGCTTCGGGAAGATGGATCATCGCCAGTTCCAAGCTGTTCGCCCGAGAGCAACTTGTCTACGTCTTTACAAAATTTACTTCTCCTCCAACTTTTGTGTAACTTATTTGACTCCTTGGTATCACGGCCAAATAGAACGGAAGTGCCTCCTTCTTGTGCCAGTTTACGATTGAGTATAGCTTCAGTATCAGTGGTCTGAAACAGCCATGTCAAGGCCAGCTCCAGCGTTCGAATATATCCTTTGAGCTGTCAGTCATAGAGGTATCACGTAAGCTACCGGCTCACCTGGTTGGATGCCGCGTTTCTTGGGTGGAGCTGTGTAAGTGCAAGCTCTGCTAGAGGCAGAACAGGTCAAACATGATGGTTGAGTGCCATCACACTTCTCTCGAGCAATCCGGCATTGATCGCAAGCACGTGAGACTCGGGAGCGTTTTGCAGGGCGCCCATCTTTGGTCGGGCGCTTGTTCTGAGCCTGAGTCGGCATGAATGGTGAAGATAAGAATTGCTCCGGAGGAGGCCTAGAGGCCCACAGCCCCTGTTCCACGTCTGTACCGCGCGCAGCGGCTCATCGATCGATGTCCAGCTTCAGTGTTGTAGGGCGTATGTCTCGAGCATATGGACTTCAAGATGTCATGGTTCGCTTAGACGTTGTGGGAGCAGATGTGAACGAATCTGGAGTGACGCAACAGAGAACCAAGCCTGCAGCGTTTCACTCAATTGCAAGTGAACAGCCAACCCCACGCGATGCGTAATATCGCGATGCTGAAAGGCGTGTTGAAGGTGGAGACGGAGCTCGGACGTATTTCGTGTTTTGCTTGCGGGGCCCCACAAGATTCCCCGAACCTGAGCCGAGGGATAAAGATTCATCCGGGAGGATTGGCAGCTGGGAGCCATTGCGCTGCTGCGCTTCCATGCATCCTTCCACAGTACCGCCTTGCGTCTCGACTGCCATTTAGGTCTCCATTGGATTACACCTAGATACCAAGCCGCGCTATATTGAACAAGCGTCGCGTGTCTCGGAGACCCCACAGAGTGCCGTGCACAGCAAAGATTCTTTGTGTCTTACGGACTCTTACCGTGCTTGCTTGGTCGATATATACCACTCTGTACCGTAGCCAGCATATGCTCTCCAAATTGACGGCGGTAAAAAGCCATGTCGTCCGTTGTAGTCGGCACGAAGCGCACTTTTTCTGCCATGGTCGGAGAATCGCCTCGAAACAGTGATTGGGCATCTCCGGCGAGGTCCCCTCGTGTCCATGGACAGGATCGTTCGCGCATTGGGGGCAATGACGGAATCTGTAAGCGATGACTATTTTGCTGCACAAAGTGTCAAGGCTATAGATAAAACAACTCCTAACAGAAGATCAGATTCACTGCAATCAAGTGCGCGATCAACGCCACGGACTACACCTACCCCCATCCCCCCGGTGCAGTCTCAGCGTGTATTCGAATCAAATGCATCCATTGTATTAATTGGGATTCGGGGAACTGGAAAGTCCACATTGGCCATCATGGCTTCGATAGCATGTCGCCGCCGCGTCGTGGACGTGGAAAGTATGTTCCAGGAAGCAACGGGATTCTCTACTTCAAAATATCGAAAACAGTTTGGAGCTTCCAACCACAACCTGCGGCAAGAGGAGCTCTTACGTAACATACTTAAAACACACGCGAGAGGGACCATCATAGTCTGCAACGGTAGTTCACTCGAACGCAGTGGGCAGATACTGCTGCAGGATTTTTCCAGGTCTCACCCAGTTATACATGTTCTACGCGACCTTAAAAGCGTGCACGATTATCTGGAAGTGCTCGAGCTCTCGAAACTGAAAGACATTGTGGCTTTCAGCGCACCCATGTTTCGTCGGTGCTCTAATTATGAATTCTACAACATTTCCGAAACAAAAGCTGCGTTCTCTGTGGTACCAGCCAACCAACCTTCTGTTCCTGCATTCCTAACATTGAAACGGGCCGAGAGAACCTTTCTCAAGTTCCTTTCACAGATAGTCCCAACTCAAGCCGAAGAAACTTCTTTGGAACAAGATATTCGTCTGCCGTCAGCGGCAGAACGAGCTGGATTCCCATTGTCTGGTGTACCAGTAGAGCTGCGGAAATATACTTGTGCCGTGCAGGTCCCGCTCGCTGACCTGTGCTCGGAAGACGTTGATATCGAGGATTTGGAATTTGGATCAGACGCATTTGAGATCGTGGTCGAGGCTGGAGATGTTGATCTCTACCAATTCGACAACCCTTCCAGAGCAACAATGATCAGCCGCGCCATATCCAGAGTCCGAAGAAGCACCGTGGTGCCCATCATATATCATGTCATGCCTGCGAAGCCTCACCAGTCGACAGCGTCTTATCTCGACCATGTACACCACGGACTTCGCCTGTCGCCAGAATTTGCTACTGTGGACCTACGGCTAGACGATGAGACAGTGATGAACGTAATTGAAACGAGAGGCTCGGCCAAGATCATTGGACATCTCCATGCTTCCACCGACTGGTACGATAAATTCTGGGTCGATAATTACGATAGGGCGATGCGCTTAGGGTGCACTGCTGCACGATTCACTCGGCCTGCTAATTTCATGGACGACAACCAATCCGTTCAGAGCTTCCGCAACAAGATATACGAGAAGAGGACCAGGATACCGTTGATATGCTTCAACACGGGGCGAGCCGGTCGTCGCTCGGCGTGCTTCAATCAAGTTCTGACTAGTGTGATCCCAGAGTCCGTACGAGAAAGAACATCGTTTGCGGAACGAGTGGCGCAGAATTCGGAGACGTCATGGCTTTCGGTACGGGAAGCAACACACATATTGTATGCTTCCTTTACATATGATCCTATGAAATTTTATATCATAGGTGGGAGCGTAGGTTACAGTCTGTCGCCCGCTATGCATAATGCAGCATACAAGGCATGTGGTATGCCTCATCATTTTGAGAGACTCCAGACATCCACCTTGAATACGCTCCAAGAGCTAGTGCAGGATGACAATTTTGGTGGCACGGCGATAAGTCAGCCATTCAAACTGGAAGTCATATCCCTTGTACATTCAATGAGCCGGCATGCGCGGGCTATAGGTGCCGTAAACACGTTGATACCTGTAAGGCATGTTAATGAAGACGGGAGCATCCCAGGCGATCTCGAATTGTTCATGGAGCGCAACCAATCCGGGCCGATCAAGGCTTTGTACGGCGACAACACGGACTGGATAGGCATACGGTCCTGCATTCGAAGAGGCTTGTCGCCAGCCAACGCTGTAAGATCGACTACCTGCGGCTTGATCATCGGTGCTGGAGGCATGGCTCGCGCCGCGGTATACGCCATGCTCCAGATAGGCGTAAAGAACATCATCATCTACAACCGCACCTACGCAAACTCGGAAAAACTAGTGGCACACTACGAACGTCTTGTTTCTTCAGCATCAAGTACTGGTTTGCTGCCTTCAAGCAACGATGATACGCACCCAATATTTCGCATTCTACACTCTCTCGAAGACGCATGGCCGACAGACCTTCGTCCTCCGACCATCATACTATCTTGCATACCTACGCACCCCGTTGGAGATGCACCTGCACCGAGCTTCACGCTTCCCAAACAATGGCTGCACAGTCCCTCGGGTGGTGTGGTGATCGAGCTGGCTTATCGCACGCTCAACACGCCGTTGATGAAGCAGATCCGGGAAGATACGACGAGCGCGTGGGTGTGCATGGATGGGCTAGACCTGCTTCCAGAGCAAGGCTTTGCACAATTTGAGCTATATACTGGAAAGAGGGCGCCAAGGAGGGTGATGCGGGAGGAGGTGCTCAAGTCATGGACGGATGAACAGGGCCAAAGTGATCCGGCCATGGTACAGACAAGGCTGGAGGCGATAGACGACCAGGAGCCATGAAGTAACGCACATACATAGTGTACCGAATACGAGTTGGTAAAAGCATAATGTATAGTGTTCCAACCAACCATCCCTGTGCCGATCAACACAGCTGTCAACGGCCACGGGCACCTGATTGCGCAATGCACGTGCCCTCGAAAACACACAGCATAGCGACGCGTCTGACAACAAGCAAAACAAAGACGCAGATAAGACTGCAGAACAGTCCCACGCACCACCTCCTCACGCGCCGATATTTGTAAAGAAACCCTCGCTCGAACATGCGCGGGCAAGCGCGCTAGTACATGCCAATGAGTACGCGCCGGAGCGGCAAGCCCCAGCCCTTCTCCCCGCTTTCGCCCAAAGCCTCCCACGACTTGGACTTGCAACGCACCCATGAACGTCCCGCCATGTCTTATCCGGCGCAGGTTGGGACGCACAATTCAGACAATTCGCTATCCTTGACATCTCTCGAGAGCGGCGCCGACGACTTCGAGCGGCGCATGATCGAGACGGCGCGCGAAGAACGCCGTCCAGACAATGCGCGGACGCCGAGAATTCACGCCTTCAGCAAGGCCCGCACACATCCACGCGTCGGCGTGACCATGGAGAACCTGGAGCGGCTCAATGCTAAGAGCAATGCCTCGCTGGGCCCCAATGCCCATGCGCATGCCAGACTCATCAGCCCGCCCAGCAGCAGCGGCTCGACGCGGTCGGATCCCGCGCTGAATGTGCCGAGCGGATGGGGGAGGAAGGCACGAGTGAAGAGGGACTGGATGCGCAGCATCACTGCCGAAGCCAGCAGTGGGGCTGACGCACGGGATGACACGCTGGACCGCATTGCGCCAGACTCAGACGAGACGCCCCCGCGCAATCCCGATGTACCGCGTCCGTCGATAGAGGACAGTCCACTTTCGCACAAAAGTTTTTCGTACGGCACGCCCGCCTCCCAGCGCCGCCGAAGCATCGACGATTGGACCTTGGATCTGAACCAGGCCTCGCTCATCGCGTCCACGCCCTATCGCCCGCGGAACATGGCCCTGGACGACATCAGGCAGAGGGAGATAGAGTCTCTGGAGGAACAGGGCGTGCCGACCAACGGGCTGGACAAGATTAGGGACGGCTCGCCGGAAGGAAAGCGCCGCCCGCGTTCTGCGTCGTCCAAATCCGCAAACGACCAAGCAGTAGATACAAACTCTAGACCTGGAACTTTGAGCTCATCAAAGAGCTCACTAAAAAGCACATCGGGATCACGGCCCCACAGACGGACCAATTCGTGGCAAACGATCGGCAAAGCGACAGCGGTGACCGGCGAGAGTACTGGGACCACACCCATAATAGTGAACAAAAAGAGCTCGGAGACAATTGGCACGGTAGACAGCCGGCTTCTGGCGAACCAGGCTACTCCGGCGAGGCGTTTACCAAACCGGAGAGACGATTCGCATGACTTGTTGCGAAGATTGGCAAGAGCGTCGAGTACGCCAAGTCCAGGTCCCAGTAGAACCGAAGCTTCGCGGCCGCAGTCGGCATCCAGCAGACAGTTCGGTAGCTCTTCACAGACGGCTGTCAATGACACTTCCCCTCCCAATCCGACTACGTTGAGAGAGTCCTCGAGCGCAGAGGGAGAAGATCTTCAAACTTCTTCCAATGGACGCCCAGCAGCCGGTGTCAATGCGACCCCAATGCCGGCTGAGCGTACAATACTCAACCCAAAGACACCAGTAGTGACAGGCGCATGGGTAGACACAATAATAGAAACCCCAGCACCTTTGACTGACCAACGGTCCACGAGGCCGTCACAGTCATCCGTTCGGAATCGAAGTCCTGTAAAGAAGACGGCGGAAGTACCCCAAAACACAGAACAACCGGAAGAGGAGCAAGAACGACCAGTTCCTGTAGTAACGAAACCAGACCTTCCGCGATCAGTACTAGACGCCATCGTTGAGGAAGCACGGGCAAGCGGACGACATCGCGCTTCCGACTACGGAGAATCAACCATCAACTCGCTCGAAGAACTGATCATGCCCATTCCCGGTGCCTCCGAATCAGGAACACCCGACGAAGACACCATAGGCCTCGAAATACCCACGGCAGTCCCTCGCAACGAAGCCGAACGACGCCGACAAGAAGAGCTCCTCCACATTCAGCAAATGGACCAAAAGTTGCGGTCAACGCGTACTTCGCTCCGCGACACTAGCCGTGGCATCCGCAGAGTTGAGGAACAAATCGAGCGCGGTGGCGAAGAACCCAATGGTCAGCTAGATGCCGGTGCACCCCGTACTGCTAATGGGAAAACCGTTCGCCATTTGTACGAATGTCCCTGCTCCGAAAGTGGCCATGCACAATTCTCCCTCTGGACCGGGTTTAAGCGTTTGTTCTACGATTCTTCTCTTAAGCCCAAACGGCGGGGCTGGGGTCTCACATGGCTCAGCATTTTGCTCCTCGCCGTATTGACCTGGTTCGTGTTAGAGAACATATGTTGTGAAATTTGGGGTCATCGTATGTACGCGCGCTCCTACAAGGGGTACGGCGTGGTGTGGGGTGCACCAGAGTACCCGTATGTTCTGCCCACGATGACGTATCGCGCGTTTGTGAGGCCGTGGTGGCGACCTCTCTATTCCTCTGTCACTTGGACGTGGAGAGCTGCTGGATTCAATGGTGGAGACGCGGTGCACGGTTCGGCTCGGACGACGGCGGTGAAGATTGCGGAGAGGATTTTGGTTAAAGATCAGGCTAGGGTGAGGTTTGAAGAGGAGGCTGCGAGCGTTTTGGGTATGACTGCCGATGAGGTTGTGAGATGAGATTGGATAGAAATGCGGGTTTGGAGTTTGGCATTGCTTTGTGCATCTAGCATTTTCGGATCATTAGCGCGGCGTTTGTACACTTGATTATACTGCGGTTGCAGTAGTGCTGCAAATAGGATACCTCAAGGCCCTGTGCCATTGAATAAATACATTGCTAGCTCTCTACCACGCTTATGCCTCCAAAAATCAGCTCACGGAATCTCATACCAACATCCCAGGTATGTGCAATCCCACCCAACCCCCAACCTCATACATCCGTATAAGTAGGAAACCCCTCCCTCCCCCCATCCATCATAGCCCACACCCACGCCCTCCCCGCCTCCCCACAAAACAACCCCCCCTTATCCTCCGACACCTCCCACTCCCCCTCTGCTCCTCTCTCCGCAAAACTCAATAAATGCTCCCTCCTCTCCCCAGCCTCAACCGCCAACGCATTCCCCACAACCCCATGACACAAACACGGTCCCTTCCGCAACACCCCCTTCTCAAACACCAGTTTCTCACCCTTTTCCACCGCCTTCCTAATCCTCCCCCTTACCTCTCCCTCGAAGAACTTCTCCACCGCAAGAAGCGAAATGAGGATCCCCGAGCCGCCATGACACCACTGCATGTACTCGTGCTGGCGGTCAGTCGTAGCGTACCAATTCCCGTCGTCTCGCTGTAAATCGAGGAGTTCCAACAGCGGGCGCTGCATCAGGGATGCTCCGCCCGAGAGACACACCTGCGTTATTATGCCTGCGTTTCCGTGGACGGCGCCCGTGAAGGTGCGGGAGGAGAGGAGCCAGGGGGAGGTCGTGATGTGGTTGATTAGGCGGGATATATGTGGTTGGATGTCTGAGCGCGAGGAGGGGACGGAGGTGGATACGAAGCGGAGGAGGGAGAGGAGACCCGCGGAGCCGAGCAGGAAGTCTTGGATGGGGGGGGGGGGAGGGCTTCGATGGTGGAGAGGAAGAGTGTGGTGTTCTGGGTGGAGGCGGAGAGGAGAGCGAGGTAGCAGATATTCTCATCAATGATACCCGTGTGGGGCGGATCTTGATTTCCCTCCCTATCTTCATTTTCGTCTTCGAGTTTAGACGCGGGAGTTGGAGGGATGAGGTATGCAGTGAACCATTGGGAGGGGGTTTTCCCTTGGATGAGGAGTTGGGGATGGGAGTGGGAGAGGTGGTAGAAGAGGTAGGCGATTGAGAGGGGGCCTTGGTATAAGCCTTTTCGGGGGCCGAGGGCAGCGGTTTCCGGGGGGGAGAGAGTTACGAGGTTGGTGAGGCTTTGGAGGAGGAGGGTGGAGGGGGGTTGGGAGAGGGTGCGGAGGGGGAGGTGGTCGTGAGGTTTGAAGGTTATGGTGGCGTCCATTTTGGTGAAATTGCAGCTTACTGGTAATGTACATGTGTAGTATCAGAGGATGTGATGTTTATCTTTCAGACAATTCTAAGCCTTCTATAGCTTTCTCGTCAAGCGGTGTACCTGGAAACATGATAATAAGGTATCTGCCTAGATAACCCCTGTATCTGTCGTGATTGGTGGACTTGACGAGCGTATTCTAGACGCAAGCTAGGAGCTGTCTGCCGGAACTGATAACGCTCAAAGAGGCAGCTGGAGATGAAAGAGTTTTAGTGTCAAGGTGGCTAGTCCCGGATATAAAATCATTGCTCTGAACAGTAAGTCTATAATCGTCGTTAAAGGTATAGTTAGATCATACAATAGCAGCTAGATAGCAAATAGAACGAATTTTGTTTAGATGTCAACTAAATATGACCTGTTTAAATAGCAAATATAACGTAATATATCTATTGATCAAGGCTAACATAGAAATGCATTTGATATGTGTAAGTGCGATACCAATCAATAGTGAGAGGTGAAGGAGCTTACTGAGAGGGCGTGCTCAAAATTGCCACGGGGATCTCGATGTCTAAATTTCAGGGCCCTGCTACAGTGATGTTTATGAACTCAGGAAATTGTTTCTCTTGTGTTGCAAGCGGGCAGGTAGTATGGTCGTACAGCTTTGAAGCTAGAGTTGCAGTGATCTGGTCAGGTCTTTCACGACGTTGACAAAGTGACTGGAAGATGGCTAGATTTGCAAGACCTTGAATGCGATAACAAACGGTGGGGTAGACAATTAAGCTGAGGATTCAGTTTCAACGGTTCAATTGGCAGAAAAGGAAAGCACAGTTTTATTTCCTTTGTCCTGGATGAGCTCGGCACGGTTAGTCTCGAACGTCCACACATTTTCAGCTGTGTACGTATCCCCTTGAGTGTACTTACTATGTTCTACAAGTTGATCAAGCCTCTCGGCTAGTTGATCTTATTTTGGCAAGGTTATCGTTCAGGACTTGGAATTGATATACGGGAGGGGCCGATCAGAGCGCATCTGCAAACGCTCTGAAAATACAACATCCCAGCCTCGCTGCGCCCTCGCAAAGAATACGAGATGACATGTGTAAGATTGGACAAATTGGTCAGCCTCGCTGATTCATTAGCTTACTATAAAGTGAGCGTCTTCTCTATCGCGCGCGATCTTATCTTCATCCCATTCTTTACTTCAGCGTCCTTTAAAATACTGAAAGTCATTGACGGTTTCGGCTGTGGCAAAGTATATAGCAGAAGGTTTCTTGCCCAATAAATGCCTGGAAGAGGGCTTAATCTTTATCTCTCGACGAAGGTGGTATTCGTGGGCTGTCTAGTCTACGAGTCCTGAAAAACATTCTCGAAAAGGTTGCACAAGAGCAAAGGCTTTCCAAACCCCCTAAGCCATGCGAATTCTTCAACATGATTGGCGGGACCAGTACTGGTGGGCTCATCGCGATGATGCTTGGTCGCATGAAGATGTCTGTTGACGACTGCATCGAAGCATACATCGAGCTTTCCGACCAAGTTTTCCGAAAGAAGCGTTTCCTTCCTCTCAGAATGACGGGCAAGGTTCAAGGAAGATTCGATTCAAAAGTACTTGAGGATGCCGTCAAAACATATCTACGCGAACGTAATTTCTCCGAAGATTGTCTCCTCCAGGATGTGGAGCCGAAATCATGCAAGGTTTTTGTGTGTGCAACCAGCGGGAGCACGAGCAAAACTGTTGTATTGAGCTCCTACATTACAAAGCGTACCAACACGGATCGGCTCAAATACACCAAATTCTGACAAGTGGCTCGAGCGACATCAGCAGCATCTGCCTTTTTCGATGCTATAGAGGTTCAGTTTGGCTCTTACAAGGAGTCATACACCGATGGAGCCACTGGCGCAAACAATCCAATAGATATTTTATAGCAAGAGGCAAGAGAAGCATTTCTTGAGCCCGGAGAGCAACTCGAAGACCATGTCAATTGTGTAGTATCTATTGGTACTGGGGTTCCATCGATTGAGCCTTTTGGTCATGATCTCAAGACTATCGCAAAGACCATTGCCGCCATGTCAACTCAAACAGAAGAGACTGCGAAGAACTTTAGGAGGAACCACGAAAATCTTAAAGAATCCGGACGATACTTCCGCTTCAACGTTTCGCATGGTCTAGAGAGAATTGGACTGGAATGGACAGATCGCAAGAACGACATTATCAACATCACTAAACCTTATCTGGAGGAGGACGAGACTGACGAGCTATTGAGGAAGTGAGCTAACGCGATGAAAAAGCACAACGGTGCGTTGGAAACTTGAAGCGATATTCAACCCTCCAATATGGCGCTAAGATGGACAGGTGAGGCGGCTTCAAATCTTCGAGGCGGTGACACAGTCGCTATAATATCCCGTTACGGGGTGAATTTGCGCAATCGACCGACAGCCCTTAGCACTAATGACTGGAGTTTGAATAGAAGAGGTACTAAATATGACGCTTTTTGCAAGAGGTATCTGTCTGATATGACCCTTTATAGGCACAAATGAACTTTTGAAGAGCATATCTGCTTACGACCATGAAACCCGTCTCAAAAGTATATCTGCACGCGTAATGCCGGGTACAACAAAATGGATTCTATCAAATGGTGTTTTTGTGTCCTGGGAAGGTAACAAACACCTTATCTTCCTGCTTTGTACTGGTATTAGTGAGTAGAGCTATGTATCCACCTATTCAAACTGACCCTAACAAAGAAAGTCGGGTCTGGAAAGACGATGCTTGCGTACGCATTGCATTCCTCTTCGGAGATGACGCATGTGTGACTAACAACGTCTAGATCATCGGCCGTTGAAGAGCTTGTTCTTAAACATGATGGCTCTGAAGAGGTTATTGCGCATTACTTCATAGATGCAAGACACCCCGAAGAGCTTAGTACCACGGAGCTACTCAGAGGGATCATATGACAAGTGGTTTCGAAACTGACAGCCACTGGTCGCACATCACAGTGGCTTGATGACTTGCTTCGAAAGCATTTTAATTCCAAAAACAGCTGTCACGGTGATTTCGTGGTGTATGATGTTCTATCACAGCTTCTTTCTGCCCTAGAATGTTCGGTCATTATTATCGATGGTTTACATGAGTTTTCTGAGCACGAAGCATCCACGTTGCTCAGCATCATTCGAAAGCTGTCTGCAGCACCGAAGTTATCTGGAAAAGTGAAATTTGCAATATTTACTAGGGAAGAGATTGGACGTAACGTGAGCATTACTACGGCTTTATCCGGCGCCAAGCACCTTAAATTGACACTGTGACTGTTAGAGAAGGATATTTCCTTTCTTATTGAGGAACGCGTCCGTCAGAAAAGGGCTTTCGAAAACATATTGACTGAAGACGAAGATCTGATTACAGAGTTGCATTCGGTCATACGTCAAAAAGAAGAAAAGATGTGAGAGGAGCCTACATACAGTATATGTTCCACGTCTACTGACTAGGAAAACAGGTTTTTGTGGATTGAACTCCAGCTCAACACAATTTGGAATACCTGTTCCAATGACGAAGACATCAGGAAGGTGCTTAGCGGCCTGCCTCAGGGCATCGAAGAAACTTACACACAGTGTTTAGAGCGTGTCTCGCAGGATCCAAAAGCAATCAACTACGGCTACAGTATTATTTATTTAACTGCATTTGTACAGCATCCACTGAACCAGGCGGAGCTGCGAGAGGCTGTGAGCGTTTCATACATGTCTGATCACTTCGACGAAAAAAAGCTTGTTAATGGGTCTCTACTACGGTTCTGTGCGAATCTCGTTGAACAGGATCATCTAACGGCCACAGTTCAATTTGTTCATCCTTCTGTTAAACCTTTTCTCCAACAATACTTCTTTCCAGCTCAACGCATTACCTTGTCACTCGTAACTGGGAAGGCCTATCTGCCAGCTACAAACTTTAAGACGGTGGGTATGGAACACTGCCGTGATATATGCTTCAAATATATATCAATGAAGGACTTTGGATCAGAGCTTGTGCTACATAGCACAGTGAAGAAATCAGTCGACACATATTCGGTTGTTGATGGAACACGAAATCTTGGCAACAAAGTGATGCAACTGGCGGTACGAGCATGTCATTTGAAGCCCAAGAATCGGCTTCACAAGACTGAAAATTCACCAATAATACTTGAAGCGAGAGGTCGGGCGCTTCCGCCTCAGAGCTTCCAAGACGATAGACCCTCTGTTCAAGAATATCACCTTCTCAAATACGTACAAGACCACTGGCCAGTTCATACGCAAGGGCTTACACCCACTGATCCAGCTTGGCCTACTTTTGTGGCCCTAGCCACTAGGGACTGCAGTACCTACAGACTGAATCCTTGGATCGATTCAAAAACGAGTTCGTTGATAGCAAGACAACCCTTCCTCGTATATGCGATCTCTAAGAACCATCTCCCTTTACTGTGGACGCTCCAGGAGCAATTGAATCCTCAGCAGATGGTAAAGCTCATAGAAATGCCGATAAACGATGAGAAAGAGCAATCCATCTCGCTATCAGTAAGGAAGTCATAGTTTGGCTGATCCGGTTCGGTGGAAAAAAACAATTGACCTTGAAAGACATACATGGCGATACATCGTTGCACCTTTCAGCCGCAAATGGCAACACTGAGATTCTAAACGAAGTTCTAGTCGATCCATCCGTGACCGTTTTACTCTATACTCGGAATAGTCGCGGGGAAAGTCCAATCACGATAGCTATCAAGGGTGGCTGGGATAACTACCTCGACAGGGTAATGCAGGCAATGCGACTGCAGATCGATAGAACACCATTGGAGAGAAGGGATTCGGAAAAGCTATGTTCCACGACGCTCAGGAGTATTTTTGAAGCTCGTCCGAATCACAATAATAGACTTTCAGTGGTAGAGCCGCACATCAGGAAACCGGTCAACTATCACCTAGCAGTAGGCCATGCAGAATACTGGTCCCAGTGGGAAATCCTAGCAATAGTGGATTAAAATTTCGTCTTCTTTCATTGTCTACAGAATCGTCCAGAAGTATGGCATAAAATTGCGGACGCCATCCAAAATGCGCCTTCAGGACTTTCAATGGGAAATTCCATCTTGTCAAAAGCTTGCACAATCTCTGCAACAACAAAGGTGGATCGAATTGGAATTTTAGAACCAATTTTGTATCACTTACCAGAAGGGATCCTTTGGTATACCTATACCAACCGTAAACCGAAGAACCCTGTCACGCAGTCTGAAAAACTGTGGCTTTTTCCACTGGCCATTTCGCAAGTTTCCGTGTCGATTGTTGCTGTTGGTCTTGTACGGGTCTTGTCTGAGGAATTGTTAATACGGTACTATCGGAAAAAGTATATACCGCTCATGATTGAGGAATGTGACCGCGTACCTGGCACAGAAGTGGAATACACGGAGGTTTTGAGCCAAATCGATCCGAAATCGGTAAAAGATCTCCTTTTAAGTGGTTCACTGAAACTCTCAATACGATTCAGGTCTGTGCTTAGGACAACTCTTCTTCGCGTGGCTGCAATGAAGGAAGACCCGGCCTTGATCGAAGTAATTTCTTTCTACGCTTCGGCACGCAAACCAGACGATCTCGTATATTGGATAGCTGCTAAGGGTAACGCAAGAAAGTCCGCCCTGAGTCTAGCATTTGTGGGAAATCGGCCCCGCCATGTGCTCTGTGTGTTGAACATGATCAATACGTGGCTTGAGAAGGGGATTAAGATCGACAGAGATGCGCTTAAGCATAGCTTGAGTCCCAGGCTTGAGATCGAAAATATGCTCACTGATACTTTCGAAAATTTGGTGCGTGCCTTCAGAGATGGGAAGATACAGAAAGACAAGACAGAGGGCGTGAGCAACATAGCTGGCAGGTTGGCAAGCAAAATTCGTCGAAATGAAGCGTACTTTGAATTAATTGCAGGCAAATACCTCAGCGAATTTTCTCTCACGATAACGAAAGAGGAATTGGAGAAGTTGGAGAAGTTGGCGGAACTGAACGAGTCACCGCAGCAGCTGAACGCTTCAGAATCAGGATCTGCCCAGCTACAGCATTCTACCATACTCGAAACATCCATATACTCCGATTCTCATATCAAGAACTTGTGTGGGGAAAGCCATGGATACCCTCTCAAGACATCAGCTTCGGAAGAAAGTGTATACCTCAGCGCCAATGAAGAGTCAATCGCGGATGTTTATTAGAACATTCAAGCGGAGGGTGCCACCCATATTCTGGTTCCTGGCCACATGATAGAGCGTTGAAAGAAAGAATTTCTGGAATCCCATTTCGTTTGCTGCGGTAGGTTCACTGCTACTCTAGTCTACCTCGAACGTGGATCTGCTAAGACAGTGGTAATCACGAGGCTGAAGAAATCTCGCATTTGCATTGCTGTTGGCACTAGACTAAGGCTTCCAGAATTGTGACGTTAGATGGCGTTCTCGATCATTCAAACCTGATGGCCGCGTATGCGAGGATGCTGGAGGTGCGTTCGGTGCAAGGTCCGCGTTGTTTTAGTTGGATCGTATGCGTAGGCCAAGCAGTCTGGGTTACCCGTGGTGGCGGTTACCCCACAGAAAGCTACATGATGCGCACGCTAACCGGCAAGCTCGGGAACGCTTTCAGACCTCGCTTCTTCGGTTCCTTTCTTTGATACTTCAGGGCGGATGTTTCAGGTTAGTAGACTACCCTATGAATCTCGAAAAGGAAGAATCGACCAAGTTGGAAGATTGTCGATAGATACCGAGATGTGATCCTTGGAATCTGGGAAAAACTCTTGAAGCCTTAACCGGCAATCAGATCGATCGACGCATCTGGAAGTCATACTCTAGACACAGCCATAGTTATAGTGTGTTTTCAAAGAAACTGTAGCTCCACGACCAAAGGCTATCTACCAAAGTGGAAAATCTAACCGTTCTCGATACCACGCGGCTTGTCTGCAACTTGGAAGAGTCTTGGTCAAACAAGTTCTCGCTGCTGGCATCGTCCCACTAGCCCCACCTTGCCAGCATCTTACGATCTAGCTAGACAGCTCTACCCATTCTCATAGGATGCTCGTTCATGTTTCGCCATCGCCAGGGCATCGCCGTGCTTGGGACCTTGAGCATACGACGCCGTGTGGCTGGGTCACGCCTCAGAAGCATGGCTTCCTCGAGGCGTAACTGTTCTAATTGGTGTAGATGACGACTAATGAGAGGCGAAAGCGGAGATGATGCTCTTTCTCTGGGCCCTCCTCCACTGGCCCCCTCTTTTGTAGTTTGTCATATAGTCCACCTTTTCCGGCTGAGCATCTGAAAGCTGTGCTTCCCTCTTTCCAGCGCATTCTTTCAGAAGTTTCATCAGACTCTTCGCCAAAATGCAATTCAAACATCTTTCCATCCTCGCATTGGCGAGCATCATATCCGCACAAGATGATAGCTCCAATGGCACACAATCGCTGAACGCCACTCTTTCCGGCAACGATCAACTGTCTAAACTGACCACCTTCCTTAGTTCGAGCCCTTCAGTCTTGGAGGCGCTCTCTAACGCGACCAACATCACCATTCTCGCTCCATCAAACGAAGCCTTCACTGAGTTTGGAAACACTGATCTTGGCCGACTGGTCGCCAATGACTCTGGTCTTTTGGCTGCGTTGCTCCAATACCACGTCCTCAATGGATCATACGAAGCAAGCCGTATCACCAATGAGAGCTTATTCCTCCCAACCTTGCTGAACAATGAGACATATGCGAATGTCACCGGCGGCCAAGTCGTGCAGGCCGTTAAGATTGGCAACGAGACAGTATTCTACAGCGGACTGCTCCAGAACTCCACCGTCACCACAGCTGTATGTATATCTCGCAGGCCCTGAAGAACGATAGCTAACAACCTACAGGACCAGAATTTCACCGGCGGTGTTGTCCACATCATCGACCGCGTGCTTACATTCCCTCCCGATGTTCTCGACACAGCACTTGCCCTCAACCTAACCTCATTCCGCGGCGCCGTCAACGCCACTGACGAAATCGACACGGCCAACGATCGCGATATCACCATCTTCGCGCCCAACAACGAGGCTTTCAACAACATTGGATCTGCCCTTGCCAACCTCTCTACCGACGATCTGCGGGGCATCATCGAATACCACATCGTCAACAGCGTGCACTACTCTACCAACCTGACGAACGGCACAACGCTCCGATCTGAAGATGACGACCGCGAGCTCCGCATCACCAAAAATGAGAACGGCACCATCTTCGTGAACGCCGCCGAGGTCGTTGTCCCCAACGTCCTCATCGCCAACGGTGTTCTGCACATCATCGACAAGTAAGCTTTCTTCCTTGATATTTTTGATTCAACCCACTAACATAACCAAGTGTTCTCAACCCCAACAATACCGCTGCTCCCTCCGAGAGCGCCACAGCGGGTGCCCCGGGCTTCACCGGCAGCCCAGCTAGCGAGCAGCCCTACACCAGTGGCCAGCCTACGCCGACCACTACCGTTAACCCTATATCTGAGGGACCTGGTGCCGCGCAGAGCACAGCGCACTCGTCGTCGAGTGGTGCGGCAATGCCACTCATGACCGGTGGTGTGGAGTATGCTGCGCTGTTCGGTGCGGGTGCAGCCGCTTACTTGGGGTTCTAAGGCTTGAGAAAAGTAATGACCGGATGAATGGTAATGTGGAGTGGGTATATATTACAGTATTTGATATTTTGACGTTACGAGCTTTCGATGTTGTGGTATAGCCTATTTCGAGGGGCTCCGTGTGCCAGCATTCCGAGGGTTGTATCTCTCTCGAGAGGTTTTGAGTTGAGTGGGAGACTTGCCTGTCTTTCAGGGGGGTGAAACTACTCCATTGTTGGCACACATGGGGTTATTTTTGTGGGGCGCACTACATATCAGAGTATTTACGACACTTTCCTTTTGAGATCAATAGTGTAATTAATGGTCACATGTTGTCTGAGTTGACGATGTCACCCAGCACTTTTCTACCATGCCGTGGCTATCAAATCAGATTTCCATCAGATCAGTTGTTGCGATATGTTTTGTAACGATTGCTGACCGCGATGATGTGAAGTGAATATACATCACTACGTTATACTTTTATCAGAACTCTTAATTGGGAATATACTTTGCTATCGTTTCGGATCTTTCTGTTCAGAACTCTCTCTAGGCCAACAACTTCTTTAAAGATATGGAAGACCCGACTAGCTCATGGTGACGGCAGCCAAATGGTAAATAGAGCACACAAAATGATGTCCAATCCGCAAAAAAGGCATTATAGCGATCGTGAAAGTTAATCAGAGGTTGAGAAGCTTCTCTCGGCCAGAACTCAGTTTATATAATGACCCTGTTCACCTTGTGAGGATCCGGCTATAGCATAACAACGTAATAATTTTGCAATGAAGCAGTAGCGTTTCTACGCTCGAATTCCTTCAAACACCAGGAAAATATTGTACATGAGTAAAGCCCCTCAGCAGCCATGAAAGAGATGAGCACGTCAAAGCACACAACAATCCACATCACGAAAATCTCAACTCAACACACTCAAACATCAAAGATCATACAAAAGTTCATTCAAAGCTATCAAACGCTCCATTACCCCCACTCTTCATCCCCTCCCCCCCTCTACACATTCTCCACCTGCTCATTCTTCGTCTTCTCAATCGTCAACCCCGCCCCCTCAGCATCATGTCTAAACTCCTCCTCCTGCCGCATCAACCTCTCCATCATAACCCCATGCGCACTCCTCACCTTCTTAATCTCAAACAACTCATCCATGTGCTCCAACGGGATACTCTTCGTCTCGGGAATAAGGAAGTACACGAAAGGTATGCTCAGGATCATCAAGCTGGCGAAGAAAAAATACACGCCGTAACTCATCGTGTTGAACATCTGCGGCGTAAAGCGCGAGATGATGAAGTTCCAGAACCAGTTGTTTGCGGCGGCGGAGGCCTGACCCAGGGAACGCGTGTTCTGCGAGAACATCTCCGAGTTGATGACCCAGGGGGTGCCGTTCCACGAGGGGGTGTAGAAGGCGGTCCAGAGGTAGAAGAAGAAGACGGCGGAGATGCCGCCGGAGGAGAGGCGCGCGTTGGGGTCGTTGGCATCCGCGCCGGCGATGCAGATGTAGGCGCCGATGTACCACATGCAGAGGGAGCCACCGGCGGCACCGATCATGAGGAGCTTTGTGCGGCCGAGGCGGTCGATGAGCCAGAGGAGCCAGATGACGGTTACGACTGTTTTGACGACGCCGAAGATGCCGGTGGTGAGGAAGCCGGTGCTTGTTCCGGTGATGCCGATGGATTTGAAGACGGTGGGACTGTAGTAGTTGATTGCGTTGATGCCGCTGCCGTTTTGGAAGAGGAAGAGCATGCCGCCGAGGAAGAAGCGCCAAAGGACTTTGCGTTGTTTGAGGGCTGCGAAGGGGCGCCAGAAGCCGGGGCCGATGTGGATGCGGTCGTGTTCGATTTGTGCGTCGATGGCTGCGACTTCTTCGACGATGTAGAGGTCGGTTGGGGGGAGGTTGCGGATCCAGCAGAGGTTCTTCATAGCTTGTTCACGCTTTCCTTTGGTGAAGAGCCAGCGGGGGGATTCCTTCATCCAGATGGCGCCGAAGAGAAGGCAGCCGGCGGGGATCAGTTGCACGGCAAAGGGGATGATCCATTGCTTGTGTGAAGGCGCCATTGTTTCTTGGAGGCCATAATTGATCCAGCTAGGTGATTGTAAGCGTCTGTAAAGGTGGGGAGATGAACAGGGTGATGCTTACAATCCAACAAGACCACCAATCTGCCACCCAAGCTCGTAGATACCAACGAGTCGTCCTCGTACAGCAGGCGGAGATAACTCAGAGATGTAGATGGGCACCATGTTGGATGCACCACCTACACCCAGTCCAGCGAGCACGCGTCCACCGATGATGAGTCCAAGTCCTCGCTCTGCATTCGCACCCAACATAAGGCCAGCACCAAGGATGAAGACCAAGCTCCAGATCAGGAGAGACTTCTTCCGTCCAAGGTAGTAACTGGATGCGTACGCGCCGAAGGATCCAAAGAAGGCACCAGCCTGGTAGACCGACACGATGTTCGCCTTGGTCAGCGCAAGCTTATCCTTGTCCATCTCATTGAGCTTGAACTCATTAACGAATGAAGGCAGCGCGAGCGTTGTCCCGATGAACGCCGAGTCGTACCCAATCATACATGACGCCCAAGACGCGACGGCGGCTGCTGTGTACACACGCCAGTTATAAACAGCCTTTGGCGTCGGCCTATCCTCGACAAAGGCGAGGATGCCCATTGTGAAAAATTCTTCTCTGCTCCCTTTACGAAAGACCTTTGGATAGTGGAGCAATTAATCTCAAGACAGGATGGCGGTTGGAGAAAAAGATCCGAGAGCCTGGTCAATGGGAAAGACAAAAGTACGGGGTGGGATTGTCCTTCAAATATACTCTGCTTTACCCCAGATCGAGACCCCAGCTTGACACAGGCGGAGAAGACTGCCTCCACGGGGTTGCGTCCGTGCAAGGGGACGTACTCTCTTCCAACGTGGCTCACCATGCAGGTTCTTTTCGTCTGGAAGAACTCTTGCGAGTGCACTACGAGCATCGGTGGCTTGGCTAACCATTGTGGCGCGCACGGTGAAGATCGCCCATCGTGATTAGCGTCGGATGTGGTAAGTGTGAGGGTCGCGAGCAGGGCCGGATGAGAGTTCTACCAATCGAGGGGCGGTGATTGGTCGGGGGAGGGCTGCTCGGAAAAATCGTCATATGCGGCATCGGAAGGAGCTGTTGTGGGGATGGTGCATGAGTCGTGGGTTGTGGATGAACGTTCAGCACGCAGGATAATTTGCGGGGTTGGGCTTTCCCTGGAGGATATACATGGGCGTGGTGTACAAAATCTCCGCGGCGGACGATTGATCCTTGGAAACTTGCGAAAAGAACTATCTTCCTTGGTCATTCGGACATCTTTTTAATACTGTTTACCATACCACTCGCCTTTCGCATAATATCTTAGAATTGGTCGCGAAATCAAGAGCAGTCCACTCGAAGCTCATACCTACCACCACACACATCCTTCACCCTCACCACCTTACCACAACCACAACCACAACCATGACCCAACAACCCGACCCCCACCCCACCTCCCTCCTCGACACCGTCGAACGCCACGGCTACCTCTTCGGCCACCCCATCGCGCACTCCCTCTCCCCCCTCCTCCACCAAACCATCTACGACGCCCTCTCCCTCCCCTGGTCCCAATTTCCCCTCGACTCCACCGACATGGATCTCTTCCTGCGTCTCCGCACCGACCCCCGCTTCTACGGCGCCTCCGTCACAATGCCGCACAAGGTAGCTATCCTACCTCACTTGGACGGTCTCACACCAGAGGGAGCTTCCGTCGGCGCTGTAAATACGCTGTTCATCAGGGAAGATCCAGAGACAGGGAAGAGGTTGTACATGGGGACGAACACGGATGTTGTGGGGATACGGGAGTCTTTTTACAGGAATGTGGACGATGCCGATGCGTGTTTCCACGGGAGACCCGCGCTCGTTGTGGGCGGTGGAGGCGCGGCGCGAAGCGCTGTATACGCATTGCGAACGTGGATGAAGGCGTCGAAAGTGTACCTTGTGAACCGCGATCGGGCAGAGGTTAAAGCCGTGATAGAAGAGTGCACAGCGCGGGGGTACGGACAAGATCTAGTGGACGTGGAGACGGTGGAGCAAGCGAGGGAGTTGGAAGGTGTGGGCGCGATAGTAGCGTGTGTGCCTAATTTCGCGCCGAAGACGGAGGCGGAGAAGGAGGCGAGAGGGGTGCTGGAGTGCTTTTTGGAGAAGGGGCATAAGGGGGCGATATTGGAGATGTGCTATCATCCGAGTCCGTGGACGGAGATTGCGGATATCAGTAAGAAGGCGGGGTGGAAGGTGATATTGGGGACGGAGGCGATGATTTATCAGGGGTTGGAGCAGGATAAGTATTGGACGGGGAAGGAGGTGGAGCAGTTGCCCGTGAAGAAGGTTATGGAGGTTATTGCGGCGAAGTTGAGCGAGGCGAGGTTATAGGTTATGGGTTACGAGGGAAGTTGAAGACATTCACCTGTATATATATATTACGCTCTAGACGAATACATAATGCTAGATTATCCTCCAGGTCTTGCGTACTCGAGATTCCGGACTCGTTTCCACACCTCTCGAACAGTCCGCTCCTGACCTTGTCGTCCCGTTTCAGTAGGTGAATCCCCCGCCGGTCGAATAGCGAGATAAAACCGACTCCCCAGCCGCACCTCCTCAATAGGCGCAGTATCCTCATTCGGATACGGTGGATTCGCCGTCGTCGCCAAACCCCCAGCTTCCAACAATATAGCAATCCCCGCCGCAACATCCCTAATCACACTCGTTAGCCAATTCCCTTCCCATCCCCTACACACGTTCAAACTCACCACTCCCAGCAACCTCCTTCCCACCAAATATCAAACGACCCCATAGCCACATATGCCAAATCCAACGTCGCACTCCCCAAACTCCGTATCCCATGCACCATCCCGCCTCTCCCTCCCCTCCCCCCAACTTCACTCGCCATGTTGACAAAACTCTCCACCTTCCGATGCAAATTACTATCCTCCGCATCCCTCCTATCCTTCCCCCACTCACACGCAAAGATACACCCCCTCGGCGCCGCCACCGGCATCGGCGGCACCAGCCCCCTTACCAATGGCAGCCTCTGCGTCTCGTTCAACCACGCGCCTTTCCCCTCACACGAGGAGAAAAATTGGTTGAGAAACGGGGCGTAAATGACGCCGATGATGGGCTTCGAGCGGTAGAGGAAAGCGATAGATACGCAGAACATAGGGAAGAGGTGGATGTAATTGACCGTGCCGTCCAGCGGGTCAACGCACCAGGTAGGGCTGTCGTCTATGAGGTACTCCCTCGATGCGCCCTTCGAGTATGACTCTTCGCCTACGAATTTATGATCGGGGTATTTCTGCGCGATCTGTGACTTAATGTAGTGCTCTACATTCTCATCCGTTTCGGTGACGAGGTCGACTGCGTTTTCCTTCTCGAGAGGGGTGTTGGACGGAGAGGTAGAGGGGTTGGTCATGCGGAGGGAGGCGGCATCTTGGAGCATGCGGCCGGCGGATTTGCCGAGGTGAATGGCGAAAGTGTAGATTTCATCGAGGTGGTCTTGAGGGAGGGAGGCCATGGTTTGGAGGCATGGTGGAGATTTGGGGGACGCGTTGGAGGGGATGCATGTGAGCTTGGGTGCCGCTAGGGGGAAGTGGGGGTGTGGGTGAGGGAAGCTCAGAATCCGTTGATCGGTAGGCCGTTGGCAGCCGAGGTGTGGGGATGGGAGAGGAGGGACGCCAGGCGTGCAGTATGACGAATTGTCTGCTTTGGATTTCGGAGAAGCGTGGATACCGCAGGGTGAGCTTCATTGGAGTTGTATCCCATGTGGATAAGCGTTTACCCGGCGTTCCGCTTCTCGGAATGGAGGCTTGCAACACCGCATTCTCAATGTAGATAGTATGATATCCATTGTCTGAAGACGAAGTAATTCAATTCCCATCAATCCAAAAACTACACAAGATTTACGAAACCACACCCAAACAATGCCCTCCCTCCTCCTCATCAACGGCCCCAACCTCAACCTCCTCGGCACCCGCGAACCCACCCTCTACGGCAGCACCACCCTCCCGCAGGTAATCTCCGCCGCAGAGACCCAATGCGCCTCTCGCTCCATTTCCTTCTCACATATACAATCCAACCATGAAGGCGTCTTGATCGACCGCATCCATGAGGCGAGAGGGAAAGTCGATGCTGTGAGTAGATACTTATACGTCTCACCGAATGAACACTAACCCCCCAGATAATAATCAACCCCGGCGCCCTCACCCACACCAGCGTCGCCCTCCGTGACGCCCTCCTCGGAGTCGAAATCCCTTTCGTAGAGGTGCACATCAGCAATGTCCACAGGAGAGAACCGTTCCGCCATCATAGCTACCTGAGCGATAAAGCCGAGGCGGTAATATGCGGGCTGGGAGTCTATGGGTACGAGGCTGCGATTGAGTATGCGGCGAGGCATATTTTGGCGGCGTCGAAGTTGTGAGGGGGAGGGTGTGGTGCAGAGCAGGAGAAGACAAACTGTGTGTTTGTAGGGAAGAAGACATCATGACAGGGGGTTCCAGGGTTATTCAAGTGACAACGAGCAAAGACGTTACCCTGGGATCTATATAAAAGGTGAATACGGGATCACAGACGCAAGATATGCAAAAGTCAAATACCAGAGCAAGTAGGGAAGATTACCATCCATTGATAGGATACGTGAACTACATAAGACAAAGAGAACGCTACCAGGCGCCTCCATCCACCCTGAAGGAGAAGCACTACCATGCATCCAAATGAAATTTCATCTTTCTATCATCGCTTGGGGAATATCCTCATTCGTACAGCTAGAAGCTAAAGTTACAAGTTGTTCCGCTTCAATTTTTTCACCCAACTACTCGTTTGGTGATGTCGTAAGGTCGTGATCGGGGCTCGTATGCGGCAGTGCTGTTCTGGCTGCTCAAGCTCGAGCGGTGAACAATGTTGTCCAATTGATGGTTGCATAGCTTACAACTCCTCCTTGACGCGGTCGGTGGCTGAAGCAGCGCTGGCGGCAGCGGCATCGTACGCGCTCTGCGCAGACTTGGAGGCAGAGGCGTTAGACTTGGAAGCAGAGGAAGAGGCACTAGCGGCAGACTTCGAGATGGAGGAAGAAAGGCTGGATGCGCTGGCGGCAGCGGTTCCGGTAGCGCTGCTGGCAGAAGCGGCAGCAGCATCAGTAGCGAGGCCGAACTGAGCCTTGATCCAGTTGGTGTAACCAGCAAGGCCGGTGGCAGCCGCGTTGTACTGGTTGCCGGCCTTGGAAGTAGCAGCACCGTAGACGCTGGTGGCGGTAGCCGAGACATTGTCACCGTAGAGACGGGCACGGTGCTTGCGGGCAAGAGCGAGGAGCTCGTTGCGCTTGGAGCCCTGGGGAACCTTGATACCGTTCTTGTCAGCCCACTCCTTGATCTGACTATCAGACCAAGAGTCAAGAAGGGCATCGCTAAGAGACTGCTGGGCAGCGGCGGCAGAGGAAGAAGCCTGAGCGTAGGCACCCTGGAGGTTCAAGCTGGCAAGACGGGACTGGCGACGAATGCTGGCAATGAGGCCATCACGAGTAGAAGGCTGGGGAACAGGGTAGCCGCGCTCGTCGAACCAGGCCTTCAGGTCAGAGTCAGACCAGGACTCGTAGAGCCAGTCACCAGGGTAGTTGGCGCTCTCGGAGATCTTGTTCGCGGCAGACTGGTAGTTCTCACGGACAGTCTGGAGAAGAGTATCACGCTTGCGGGGCTGGGGCACGGGAATGCCATGCTTGTCAGCGAACGCCTTGAGCTGCGAGTCGGTCCAGCTACGTAGTGTTAATGATCTTCACGAGAAAGGCAATGGAAAAACTCACGAGTCGAAGATCCAATCCTTAACGCTACCGTAAGCCTGGTTGGCTGAGTCCTCGGTCTCAGTCCAGTAGACCTTGACCTGTTCGGCGAGCGACTTGACATCCTTCTCGGTGCCCTTCTTCGCCTTCTGGCCCTTGAGGGTCAGGTAGTTCTGGAGCGACTGGGCGTCCCAGCTGTTGTAGGGAGTAACAATCTTGTCGTTCCAGTTGTCCTTGACCAGGTTCTCCAGATCCTTGCGGTCTGAAGGTGTCGGATAGGGGACGTTGTTGTCTGAGAGCCATCGCTCAAGCTCCGTCTCGTGCCACTTATTGTACACTATATTCCAAGTCAGCTGCCAAAGCTCCTAGTTTCGGTAATGTAGCGCGCTGGGGGTGAATAAATAAGGGACGATGTGCATACAATACGCACCAGGTTTGCCGAACCAGCTGTTGGCGGTTGCCTGAGCGGCAAGGGCCACCACGAAGGTGGATGTGAGGGTGAATTTCATTATCGAATCCTGGGTAGAGCCGAAGGTGGACGGTCAACTAATCAATATAGATTGAGTGGTGCAGGGGCGGTGATGGAGGGTGTCGAGGAGAGGGTGTGTCGAGAGAAGGCCGTTTAAGAGGGGAGCGGACAAAGCTCTGAGCACCTCTGCAGTGACGTAGTGTGTGCGTTGGGGGGAAAACCCCATTCAAGGACGCGCCTGCAGCCGCAGCGGACCAATCGCCACACGTCAAGCTGAGTTCGCGGTCTGTGCCACTGTGAATTACGTCGCTGCGGCCCCAAATACCGGTGGGTCCGGTTTAATCGACATTCTGGAGTCTGGGCCTGTTGCAACACATCGCTTCCACGAAGACCGAGGCTTCGTTCATCGCTTCAACGCTCTCATGGTACTTTCACGTGTGAGGAGGATGGGATTTCGAAAATGCCACTATGATCGCGTATTGTGGGGGGGCGCGCGACGCCTCTGACGTCATCAAACAAAGCACGCGACGGGGGGACTAGATGAGCACGATGTGAAGCATATTCCGAGGAGGAGTGTTTAGAGACAGGTCAGCTATTGTCTTGTCTGTTGAAGCGTCCCGGGAAGCTCAAAGTTTGCAAACTTTCCATGCGTAACATTTGACTGGTTCGTGCTTCTCATCAGAATAAACATACACGTCAATTACGGCTAACAACAACATGCATATGTTCACGAGACTTCATGAACGCTTCAGATGTTGTATTTCTGTTATACATGTACATCGATGATCAAGATATGCTCAAGGCCATGATACCCAGCCTTACTGATTTTAGTTTACTTCACACTTCTCACCCTCTCACGGCTCCCTGTCTGCACCACCTTGCCCTGCAACCATCAGTATCCATCAATCAAAGTTTACATCTTAACTCACCAGCCCAGAACTTCTTCGACACCTTATCCTTCTCCGTATCCTCATTGCTAACCTGCTCATTTGCCCTCTCAGCCCTCTGATCAACCTCCCGATTGTGCTGCTTCACGTCTTCCGGGGCATTCTCCCCCGACGGCGGGTTCTCGTTCAAGATTTTGGGCTGCGCACCTTTGACTCCTTTGACGTCCTTGTCCGTTGCTGCCGCATCGCTCTGCTTGTTTCCCTCGCTGCTCTTAGAGGAAGAGGAACCTGAGGACGACTGCGAAGACGAAGCATCTGGTGATGTCTTGTTGTTCTGTCCGACCTTGGGTGGCGGTGGTCCGGGGTGCTCGAGGTCCTCGCGTCCACGCTTACCCTGCTGTTGTGGGTTCTCACCTGCGGGGTTGCCATCGCCGGAGCCGTAGTCCTGTTGTGCGCGAAGGGTTCGCACTGTGTGGAATTGGGCACGGGGAGCCATTGCAGCAGCCGGCCTGAGGGCTGACGCCCGAACGATTGAGGATCGGAACAAAGACATTGTGATATGTGCTGTAGATACAATTGTGAAATTGGAATCCGGGTGAGTCTGTAGGATGTGGAGTATGGAGTATGGAGCTCCGTGTCGTCAGTTAGAGACAGCTCTGGAGCTATGGAGGGAGCTTGGGGCAACTTTCTGACATGACATCACTATGTTCACATCGTCGCCAAGCGAAACACTGCAATGATCGACTGCACATCCGAAAGCCTGCAGCTGACTTCGGAACTGATCTCTGTCACATCTTGTATAAATCCTCTATCAATATAAGTCGCAATTCAGCTGGCCTAGGCCGCTGAGGGTATCATGCGTAGCGCTATCACAATACATGTCCAAATATGCGTGAATCCAACTTTTTTTGCCCAAAACATGCTGTCGTAAAAGCCCAGATACCGTTGTAGTCGTTATGTGCCCGCGTAAAAACAATGAAATAACGTATGTTCGGTCAATCGATCCCGCGAACCGACCCATCAATTCTCCAATCGTCCACTTCGACGTCTCTGGGTGCCGTCCGGATGGCTTCGTCGTCAATTAATACATGGTTGAGCCATGTCCCTACTCTGTTGGCGCCGCGTTTCGATCCATCTCGGGACAATCCAGCCATAGCAGACGCTCTAACAGTGTGAACAGTGTGAGAACGGACCACTTCCCGGGGGGCTTCCCGAGGTGCTTCTCGGGGTGTTTCACGTACCAAGCGACGGCTGAAGAAGGACCGTGGTGCTGCAGGCCGAGCAGCTGTGCGCGCAGCCGACGTAGCAAGTGGCGGTTGTACAGCGTAAGAATCGTTCATATGGTGGCCTCCCGAATTTCCTAAGCCGTAAACGCCAACAGCAGGGTCGGCACGACGAATTTCCGCTACAGGAGCAGCGCCTTCCATTCGTAGTTGTTCCTGAAGATGGGCTGCGAGTCTCGCGTCGGCACGCTCAAGTTCGCGGTCTGGTCTTCGGTTTGCTCGTGTGCTTGCCCGTCGTACAGGTACAGGTTCTGGATGGGACGGCATCGGTAGAACCTCGACTTGATGAGGCATGTAAGGTACGCGCATGTCGTTCAAACGATCCTCTTCGTCAAGGTGGGCGTAATTGAACCATGGGCAGTTGCATGTTTTCCAGGGTGCCGCACACACCATGCAGAACTGCGCTGTACAACGACTATCAAATAACTTAGTACATTGAGGGATAGATGTTAGCAATCCAAGCTTACCAGGTCATATGGTTACATCCCTCCTTCAATTCGACTACAGCTCTGCAGTTGTAGCATCGCTGCCAACCCTGCTCTTTCGCCATCTCAACCAGTCGATTTGTTTCTTCGTCCTTGGGACATTCTCGTCGTGTGTGAAATTTTGCGTTGCATAGTACGCACACCTTGGTGTCGCAGCGACTGCAACGCGCATATTTCTTGCCATATGTCAAATCCATGCGGACCCTGCCGGGCTTGATCCATTCGCCACAGCCTCTTTTCGGGCAGTAAAGACGATTCGAAGTTGTGTACTCTTCGTATTTCTTGTTCCATAGCCTCTTGAATTTATCGTCGAAGAGACGCTCAACATATTTCAGGGGTATGTGTTCTGCGTTGCAGCAAGTAGGAGGCATGTGTTTGGGATCGGAGACGGAAAGGGTGAATTGACGCTTGAGGCACGAGTAACACATGCGATGACCGCATCCAAGCTTTGCAGACTTGTTCGCAGGTATTCTGTCATCCATGCAAATGATGCATTCCACCCTGAATGGTTAGCTGGAAAACGCGGCATGCGTATGCAGAAACGAACCTGGGAATTTCCTTGTGAGCCACGGCTGTTTGTGGACGGGATGAAGGCTTGAACAGTGTGGCAAGCAGACCGCTGCTTTTTCGTGTGTCTTTTGGAGCACCATGGTTCGTCTTTGCAAGTGGTGTAGCGATAGCGCCTGGTAGTTTAAGCCTGGACTGGTACACGCGTTGTGGATCCCTGGCCGACATGCTTCTGCCCAATCTGGGCTCTTCTTTGCGGATCGAGGTGGATCTTGAACCGGAGAGGGGAGTGTGTTCAGTCCTGCTCGATGAGCCTCCTCCTCCTCCTTCGCTTCTCCGTATCCCAGACGATCGCCTTACAGCAGGCTCCCCTCCCACGGGCATTGACCTGTGCCGGCCATAGACGTATTCATCACGCAGGCCATCTTCACCATCTTTTTTCTTCTTCCGGCGCACAGTGCCATCCCGTCTGACTTCCTTCTTGCTGCCACGGGCTCTGTCCTTTTCCCTTTCCCCGCGGACGTCCTGTGCCATGCGATGTGAGTCGCGCCGTCGGTCGGCCTCGGGCCTGGTGTAGTATGACTCCCGGCGTGCCCTCAATTCATCAATGTCGATTTCGGCGGCGCGTCTTGCCTCTTCAGCCTTCCGGCGCTCACGTCGCTGTTTGTGGTCTTCGTAGTCGTAGTCGAAATCGTCGCGGTGGCGGTAGCGTCGACGGTATCGGCGCTCGTCACGGTCACGCTCACGTTCTTCTTCGGCGAAGTCTTCGTAGAGGTATCGGGAGTCACGCGCAGCTCGGTCCCGGGCCATGTCCTGGGGTACGGTGGGTATTTACAGGATGCCCGGGTGGTGCCAGCCTCCCAGGTTCCGATGCTGGCAGACACTCAGACGATAGTGCAGGAGGCGTGCAGGAAGCGAGCGATGAGTGGAGCGAGCCAGCGTGCGGTGGGAAGGACAGCGAGCACCTGCAGGCAGACGACATGGAGACCAGCGCGCTCCCGACGAGTCAAGATGTCTCCTTGCACCCCCAGAGGCCTCCAAAATGAGTTGGGCGGTGAGAGCCCAGCGCGGAGTGCCTGTTGATCCGTCCGCTCCCGTCCAGGGTGGGTGGCCTTCGTTAACACTTAGCGCCCCACGCCGCCATGTCAGGCGAACAGTAGGTATATAGACGCGCTCGAGTAGACTGCCAGCTGTCTCAGCACGCAACCAAAGGAACAAACAAACAGCCGTGCGTGCGCCCCTCCACATGCACCGTTGCGCAGGGTCGCAAGCCGAGCCGTTGATTCGACATTCGTGACTGAAGACTGAACTTTGTATTGCGCACCTCTCTGCCGGGCACCGTCCGCTCGGGCTGCGAAGCTGGACGCGCTCGCCACGACACACCCCACCGTAACGTCTAGTGTAGCTATGCAAACCTGTGTTCAGTCTTTCTCCAGCGTGATTTGTGTAGAGACCTCCCACTTCTGTCCGCCGCCGCCGTAGCCACCGCCCAGCCGGTTCCGAACCATGCTTGCAACCCGGTCTCGCAGCCGACCAATCTCCTCCAGATTGCGCACGCGCAGCTTGAGGTTCGCCTGGCACAGCCCATAGTGCACCTGCCAGAACTTGGCCTCCTCCACGGCACTGATGGCCGGATCCGTCTCCATGTCGTACAGGACGTCCGAAACTCCTGGCCCCGAGTAAGACATCATGAGCATCTTGCCCAACGACCAGCCTTGGACCCAGCCGAGCGCCACCATGGCGATGGCGACCGAGAAGGACAGTGTGCGATCCAGCCAGACGTACATCTGTATGCTGAGAAGAGGCAGGACAAGCAGCAAAGAAGAGCATGACAATGTCAGAAAGTGTGAAGGGTTGCTCAACACCGAAGGCAGATTTGCAATTGCGCCCAGCCTCATGACCTTGCCGATACGAGCGTGGTTCTTGAGCAGTGTCGCCGAGACGACGGTGCAGATAATGCCGCTGAGAGCCGCCAGATCGATGCTGCCAGGGGACACCCGCTCGTGTGCATGTGCATGGTGCGGAGAGTGGCCGCCCTTGTCTTCCAGTGCATGTGTCAAGCCGTGTGAAATCAGATCCAGACCCATAAACAGCAGTCCCACCGACATTCCAAGTCCTGCGATGACCTCGGAGCGCTCAAATCCGAACGGATGTCGGATGGTCGATCGTTTCCACACCTCGAAATTGGAGCCCACGTCGACAGCTACGCACAGGAAAGCACCTAGAGCATCGTAGAAGATCAGACGAGACAGAACAGTGAGCGCGAGCGACTCATGGGCACCCCATCCAACCAAACCAGCTACGGAGAGATGGCAGAAGCACCAGCCCAGCCTCAGTCTCTGTTCTTTGGTCATACTGGCACGGTATTCCTTGAAGGTGGGCACTGGGAGCGAAGCTGGCAGCTGGAGCGGGGCACGCGGCGGTGGCTCGAGGAAGATCTGATGAGAAACACTGCTGTGCTTGTACTTGTGTCCGCGACGTCGACCAACATCCTGTGTGTTCTTAGCAACGCTTCTCCCAGCTGGCTACGAGACGTACGTTCTTGACACCCTGCGGCACGGGTTTGTTGGGCATGTAGGCCACAGGCTGGAAGTTGAACGGATTGCGCGCATCTCCTATACTGCTCAGCGACGGCGCGTCTGTGTCGCTCGTGCCGTTGGCCCCGCTCGCCGCGCTGGCGGGCGTGAACGGGAAGACTGCGCTCATGGGTGTGTTTTTCTGCGAGATGGAGTCGCTGGGCGCGAGGGTCCCATATCTATCCGAGGGAAATGTGGCAGACATGGGGGATAGCGCATTCGGATTGAGACCCATCTTTGCCGGGGAAAGCTGATCCTCCAGTCCTGGCTCCATAGGGGCATGCTCATCTTCAGGAGGCGGCGTCGGCGTTCGCGGCGGGACGGGCAGAGGCATGTTGGTAGCCATTTCGACGTGCGGTATTCAAAAAGAGTGGTTTTTCCAAGCCGATCAAGCTGCAGACATTGCGCGCAAGTCGATGTGCGGCGGTTCTACAGGTGAAAGCGGCCACGGAGGGGTGCGATGCGCAGCTCGAAGTAGCATAGACGGATCCATGGGTACGAGGTACACTATGCAGGGGTCCGCCACTTCGCTGCACAAGCAGAGCCGCCGCCACAGCCGTATCTACCTCGCAGCGTGCAGTGTGTGCACCACCTCTTCCGCTCCACCGCCCACGAACATGGACGACGCGTCTTGACAGCCATTACGTGTTGGGTGTCAAGCTGTCAGATCCCTAGTCCCGGTGCACGGAATAGGCTGTCTCGTGTGTGTGTGGGTCATCCCGGATTGACACAGCTTGTAGCCTTGTTCCACGATAGCCGTGTCTCGTGTAGTCCCGAAGCGCGGCCTAGCTCTGGCCACCCCAAGTACTTGCTCTCCTTGTCTGCGGGTGATAAGACAGATGGAAGATGTGACGAGACTACCCAAAGACGGGCAGCAGAACGTAGTGCAACGTTTAGGGAAAGAGAAAGATGGCCAGGATGACGGTGGGGGTGCGCAGAAACCGCGCGACTTCATGGGAAATGTGCCGTTTGTGGGAATCTCCGCGAAGGAAGGCGAGGGTTCATCAGAGCTGACTCGAAGCGTCGACACTGCTGGCGGGAATCAAGTTACAGCACGTGGCTCCGGGGTAGTCTTGAGAGAGAACATGGGACGCGCGGGCCTTCCCGAGACCCAGCGGATGTCGTCTACGAAAGCAACAACCACCTTCAACACCGGCATGGCGGAGACGACGCCCATCGAGGAGCTACGGCCGCAGCCCTCCAGCTACCCATCATCCTCGGACAGTGGGTGGACACCTGCACCGGGGCCGTCGTCTGCACCCACCACCACGACGGGCTCCATCTACGAACTCGATCATCCGAAAACGAAAGGACTTGCCGCACCCGCGGCAGCTGCACCCGCGCCTTATGCTTCCACTACTGACGACGACGACAATGCGTCATTGTACATTCCTTCTGCGTCTAACACTTCTTCGTACAACAAAAACAAAACCACCAACACGACCTCGTTTCAAGCTGCAGCTGCAATGTCGCTCCCGCGTCGTCGCCCCGATCGCGTGACGCAGCACACATCGCTAAGTACCGTGCAGTCGCCGACTGATCTGGCACTAGCAGAAGAAGAATGGGATTATAGTGAGACGGAATGGTGGGGATGGATCATCCTTATAGCCACCTGGGTCGTATTTGTTGTCGGCATGGGTTCTTGTCTCGGTGTCTGGAGCTGGGCCTGGGACGTTGGAGAGACACCATATGCGCCGCCCGAGCTGGAGGACGATCCCACGCTTCCCATTATAGGCTATTATCCAGCATTGATGGTCTGCACTGCCGTCATGGCATGGGTGTGGGTTGTTGTGGCCTGGGTAGGCATGAAATATTTCCGACACGCGAAGATGGCCAGCGACGACTCGTAACTGAGAAAATCATAAGAGATCCCGCTATGGCGGCACATGAATCGTCGAATCTCGCTTCTGGAACTCCTCTTACTTGCTGGGCGACGTCTTAATACGCCTGTTATAGTCGATAACATTTCGGCTCTGAAACACTAAGCCATAACAGCACCGCTAAGGAAACTCTCCGCCTGTTCGTCTGATCCAACTTTAGCATCCCGCTTCACTGCTTCCACGGCCTTTGAACAGACAAACCGTAAATCCTTTAAATATGAGGCTATTCCCAAGTACAAAGTCGATCATCACTGGTCCTTTACGTGACGACGATTTGCTCGTGTAGGGCGCATGGCCCGAAGTGGAAACCCATGTACCCGAACACCAATACCATCCGAAACACATCTCATTCTACTCCAGCCCGAGCTCGTTCGTAACATTCCACGGCGCACCCACATCGCGGCGGGGCCACTTTCCGTGCCCTGCATATCTCGGGTTACGGCCTACTGTTGCAATTTACAAAAGGTGCGGAAATTATTTTTTCCCGGCTAGCAATTTCACTATCATATACTTACGTGCGGCTCATTCAGCAATTTTGCCTATCTACGATGGAGCTTCGCAGGAATCCTTATAGGAAGTGCAAGATTGAGGAGGCGTTGGAGGTTTCAATTATTAATCAAGAAGATAGAAAGAGAAGGAGGAGCTGCACGGTAGAAATCCCGCCAATGCGACCTCCTACGAAGATTCAACGAACTCTCCAGTATGTATACGTGCTAGCGATGAAACTCTACAGGGTGCTTACAATTGCGGGCAGTAAGGCTTTACACACACCAGCTTCACCACAGACTCGTAGTGGACCATTTCCTTTTGCAGATCTCCCTCGGGAAATTAGAGATCAAGTGCTTTCCTACCTTGTTGTTCGTCGGGGACGAAAAATGCCCATTCTGGAGGCCAAAGTCATCATCCGGGATCAGAAGAAGCGCGCAGCACAGTTGAAGACCCGAGAGAAACAGAATGCAAAACGTGCGCAATCCGGACGGCCACCAATTGCGCACCGGGATGGACCACCAGAACACATTGTTCACTTGGACGCCATGAGCGCATCTAGACAACTCTATTATGAAGCAAAGGACTGCTTTTATCAATCCAATTATTTCGCTATTTCTCTCGATAATTTTCCAGCAACAACCTTTGACACACCGTCCGGATGGGATTGCAGCAGGATCAAGAAGATGCAACTCGAACTGCAGTTGAAAGACGCACATCGGATGAACAGTTATGTCGACTGGTCTTCTTTCTTCGCAAAATTCCCATCCTTGGTCCACTTGAGAATCGTTCCCACTTTCCATTCTAGGTACTATGAATGGGCACGAATGGAGCTTGAGGACTGGCGCTCAGCACATTTTGTCTTCCGAGCGTTCTTTCGAGAACTACTAGCATGTACTCCGGAACACGTTATATGGAAATTGGGACCATCGAGTGACCCACAAAGAGACATGCACATCGAGGGAACAGCGCATGTGAGCAAGCATTTGCTGTGGGACATGTACACCGAACTAGCTCCGCGGATGGGACTTCGTAGACCCGCGAGCATGATAATTGACACTCCGGCGAACGGGGGTGTTGACTTACGATTAGCTAGTACGCTGATGGCTCGATAAACAGCTCTCTGGGCAGAAGTCTCGGAAGGTTTATCTAGCTAAATAGTAATGTATATATGAATGTTGTTAAGATCATATCGACATGGTTTACAAGATCGACGAAGCCCAGGCGCGTCATGGTTAAGCCACTCGTCTGGCCAATGTACGGCGCCACTATTTAGACTTTTATACACTTGACAACAACAAGTTTACACCGACTAGCGTCCTTTGAGGGAGTTTAGTGTCTATGGTGATCAATTGCGTTCCTGACCTGGGAACATAGTCGCATAAAGTAATCACTTCGACTTGAAACTGGGTTGGGTAGGATGTATTTTCTATCAGCATATGACCTTTTTTTCATGCGCTATGCAGCGATTATTTACTATGATGGCGAGTGCAACCGTGCTGACATGCGAGAATCGGACCATGGTGATCTGTCTCTATAAAAAGGACTTCAATAGTCTAATAGCTAACGCCATCGTACCTATATCACATGTACTAAGGCCTTATCGATGGTACTTTGATGGTCCACCATATCCAGTTAGTCCGCCAAGCCCGTTCCGAGCTCTCGGATTGAAGCTTGAGCTTGGACTCTCAACTTCGCGTCACTGCATGTACAACTTTCTTACAATCGATACGACTCAATGTCAATCATGCAGCCTTCACCCCTCGCCAACCCTCTGGCGACCGTCGCGCAGCTAGAAACCTCCGGCTCTCGCCTCGATGGCATTCCTCCGCATATGGAGAACTCGGTCCGCTTCGCGGGCGCACAACTCACACAAGCTGCGGGCGTACTGCTGCGATTACCACAGGAAGTGATAGCACAGGCTCTAGTAGTATTCATGAGATTCTTGGTTGGACCGGAGGGAGGAAGTCTGGCAGAATTCGGCGCAGAGGTAAGTCAAGCCACATGAAACCCAATCACAAACAAACAGCTCATTAACCATGCAACAGCAAGTTTCCGCTGCTTCGATATATCTCACGACCAAGCTTTCTCCCTATCCAAAATCTCCCCGGAGTATCATAAACGTATACGCGTACCTCTCTACCCTCCCCTCTCTTACACCAACCCTAGAGCAGCTACAGGAAGGCAAGGCAGAACGATATTACGTTTCAGAAGGCACATATCAGAACCGCCGCATACTTCTTTTCGAAGTTGAACAGCGCATCCTCAAAACCGTGGGCTTCAACGTACACGTCTCCCTCCCTTATACTCTGTGCATAACGTACCTACAAGCCTTGGACCTCTTCTCGCATCCGCGTGCTTCGGAACTAGCAAAACGCGCGACTGCATATTTAAATACTGCGCTTCTGAGTCCGCAGATGCTGTATTTGACGCATCAGCCGAGTAGTCTTGCGACGGCGGCGATATATCTTGCAGCCAAGGAAGTGAATATTAAGCTGCCAGAGGTAGAGTGGTGGGAAGTCTTTGATACGGATAGAGAAGAGCTCGGTTTTTTGGTGGTAGGGATGTTGAGTGTGGAAAGCTTTGCCGAGGAGGAGCGTATGAAGTGGGAGGGAAGGAGGGTGCCGTTATCTGTGGAGGAGCTAGAAGCTGAGATGAAGAGGGAGAATGGCAGTGATTGAATGTGGTGGCCGTAACAAGATGAGATGACAATCATGATATCCTAAAATTTTATGAAAGATGGATCAGAGTGGAAATTCGCGATCTGTAAAAAGCCACTTCGAAGTTGGTCAAGGGTGGAAGTGCATTGTGTCAGGCTTAGGGTCTACACTGTTACTGACAAAGACCTGCGACTGACACAATGTTCAAACCTTGAACTCGAGGCTGCATATTGTTTTGCAGCAAAGAAGGGCCATCAACTTGGCTACTCGAGTCTCTACTTGATAAGGCAATGGCTAGGAAACTATTAAGCAGCTTTACACTGGCCAACTACACAGGAAAATATTGAAGCAGAAAGATAACAACCGTCTTCCAAAATTTCGAGTTGTCATGCCTTCCTCGGCGCCGATGAATCCACACCACACAATGTCCAAGTTACAATGCCCCCAAAACAATGCCGATTATCTGTCATTCTCGAGATATATAACACCCACCGTCTCTCTCCCACAAGAATAAACCAAACAACCTTCCACAATCTACATCCTCCGCTCTAAACAACATCTCACACACCACACACACCATACCACCGTTCAAAATCCTACCTTCGACAAACATTCCCGTTCCACCCTCCACCCCACAAACCATGACCTCCCCACCAACCACACCCCAACCCCCCCACACCTACACCCTCCCCGGCGTCTCCCACCACCCCGACTACGACATCACCTCCATCTCTCCCTCCTCCCACTTCCAACGCACCCCCCGCGGCGACCGGCTCGCGCCCCTCTCCCGGCTAAACTCCTTCCGAGGCCGCGCCCTCGCCTCCACGACCTCCTCTCCCGAACCCACTTCTCCCCCTCCTAATCTCCACCTGGGGGCCTTCGACTTCGAGAAGGAAGATACTCCCGAGGCGGCGAAAACGCCTCGGACGTACACCGTGTCGCACGATACGAGCTGCGATTTTCCTACTCCGGAGACGAGGCCGGGATCGGTGGCTTCGCGCTCACACACCCCCTCCTACTCCCACTCCCACTCCCAGATCCTTACATATAGATCCCGCCCCTCTACCCCTCTCGCTCCGCCCCCACCCCGGATTAGCGTTCCCCCGATGGTGAAGTGCGCTACGTGCGTGCTTGTGCCGGGGTTCCTGGTCAGGGAGTTTAGACAGTTGTTCGATGCGTGCAGGGTTTGTGGGCAGTTGACGGGGGAGGGGGTGCATGAGTTGGTGGTCAGGGGGGGGCGGAGGGAGAGGTTAGTAGGGAGATGGAAGGGTGGGTTGGGGAGGTGGTGTGGGAGTGGGGGAGGTGGTGGGGTTGAAGAGGGGAGGGGGAGGGGAGGGGTTTTGAGGTAAGGGGAATGGTGATGGGGGAGGGGATTTGGAGGTGGAGTTTAGGCTGTTTTTTTTTGAGTTTTTGAGGAGGTAATGGTTTGTTTCTTGGGATGGGAGATTGGAAGTATTCGGTTCGAGGTGGAATGATTATTGAAGTACTGGGTAAGGTACTTGTGATTAGGTCTTGAGAATTGAATTCGGTCAGTCGAACATGCTTTGAGACAATAGTGTTGCCGATTGACATAATTTTATCTGTTTCCGCTTGCTGAATTTCTTGAACTTTTATTGATATTATTAATCATGTCGTTTGACTTTCTTGAACTCGTGACGATACTATTGATCCTGTGTTATTCTTTTGATACACTAGGTTGTACTATACGATGTTGCGATTGACCAACAAAAATTTATGTCTTTTCATATTTTTTCCATCTCAAGTGCCAACGTAAGCAAGATACGGTTCTGACAGATAACATCGAGGTGCTTAAACACTTGGAAAGGGAAGACTACACAGTGAATTAATACAATTGTTCTCATGAAGAGGTTGAAAAATGACTATCTAAGGTCGTGACTCTGTGAGAGACCTAACCTGTACAGCAAATCTAAACTAAGCAATACAAATTTGACGATTCTATCCGCCAACACACAGAGATCATCATCGCGGTAGAGCCATCACTGATAAACCCTGTGTTGTCGTTGAAGCTGACTAGCGCTTATCTCCCAGTTGGGCCTGTGGCTGCGTCGCTATGCCCAGCTGGCGCCCTCAGCATTTAAAGTCTGGGCGCCGTCCCTTCCCTTCACTTCACCGGGTAAAGTCAACGTGAGACTCGTGGAAAGTAGGTAAAAATTAAAAAGTAGGTATTACCCCTCACGCAGTACTGCAAGTTGGGATTATATATGTAGACTTCACTAGAGTTGGTGGGAATTTCCCACAACCTTTTTCTGCCCCAATCGTGTTATCCCTGCGGCTCACACGGGCGTAAACGCCATCTCAGCTCCAAGAATAAGCACTCCGCATCCGTATATAACAAAGCTGACGCCCTGAGCGCCCGACTACATTCGTTAAGTCTGAGTTTTCGACCCGCAAACCATCACTGAGATCGCAAGAACCGCCCACACCAACCATGGCTCTTGAACCCTTCCCCCTCTCCCCACTCCAAACCATCCTCTCCCTCCTCCTCATCCTCACTCTCCTCAAAACCACTCAACTAACCCTCCAACATCGCCGCCGTCGCCTCTTTGCCCAAAAAAACGGCTGCTACCCCCCACCCTCCTACCCGGACTCCTTCCCCTACCTCGGCCTCCCCCGCCTCTCCGCCTCCTCCCTCGCGCGCAAAAACAATGCCTCCCTCCCCTTCATCCACTCCCAATACCACCAGCTCCAAACCCACACCTTCTCCTTCACCCTCCCCACCCTCGACCGCATCATCGCCACCGCCGAGCCCCAGAACGCGAAAGCAATCTTCAACACGCAGTTCGCGGATTTCGCCACGGGAGGACGACTGGCGTTGCTCGGGCCGCTGATAGGGAAGGGGATATTCACGGCGGATGGAGAGGACTGGAAGCATTCGCGGGCCATGATCCGCCCGAATTTTGTGAGGAAGCAGGTTGCAGATGTGGAAGGGGTGGAGGAGCATTTAAAGGATATGTTCGAGTTGCTACCTAGGGATGGGACGACTGTGGATTTGCAGCCTCTGTTTTTCGGACTAACGCTGGATACGGCGACGGAGTTTCTGTTCGGCACGTCGGTGCGATCGCTGAGGGGGGAGGAGGAGGGGAGGCTGGAGGGGACGGCGTTCGTAAAGGCGTATGATGCTGGGTTGGTGCAGTGTGGGATGAGGGCTACGCCGTCGCTTTGGAAGAAGATGTTTCCGCAGTCGAGCGAGGATAAGAGAAATTGCAAACTCGTGCGGGAGTTTGTACAGCCGTATGTGGACCAAGCGCTTGAGTGGCGGAGGGATGGAAAAGGAGAGAAGGAGGCGCCGGGGGGGAAGTATACGTTTTTGTATGAGTTGGCGAAGGAGACGGGGGATGCGGAGAGGATGAGGGACGAGGTTTTGAATTTGTTGCTAGCGGGGAGAGATACGACTGCTAGTTTGCTGGGGAGCATGTTTTTCCATCTTGCGAAGAGGCCGGATGTTTGGGGGAGGTTGAGGGAGGAGGTGGGTAGGGTGGAGGGGAGGAAGCCGAGTTTTGAGGAGCTGAAGGATATGAAGGTTTTGCAGTGGTGCATGAAAGAGAGTAGGTATCTCCGGGGCTGGACTTTGTGAATTGTGGTCGAGCGATGCTAATTGTGGAATGCAGCACTCCGCGTTAATACCGTCGTTCCGGTCGTCATGCGCTGCGCTACCAAGGACACAACTCTCCCCGTGGGCGGCGGAAAAGACGGAAAGTCTCCCATCTTCGTGCATAAGGGACAGGTAGTCTTCACCCACTTCGGAACCATGCATCTGAGAGAAGATATCTGGGGCCCCGACGCGGCAACTTGGAATCCAGACCGGTGGGCTACAGCTCGGCCTGGAGCCTGGGATTACCTACCCTTTTCAGGGGGCCCACGCGTATGCGTTGGACGTAAGTACATACATACCTACTCCCAGGGACAGGTTCCAGAACACCGGCTTACAAGATCACAGAACAATACGCACTTACGGAGGCTGGATACGTGACCGCGAGAATGGTGCAGACATTCCCCAAGTTGGTAAGTCGCGATGAGGGACCGTGGAAGGAGAGGTTCATGATTACTTGTGCTAGCTTCCAGACGTTGGTCTCGCTAACGCGAGATTGATGAGGGTAAAAGGAGAGGGGCATGTATGCATGTATGTAGATCGGGATTGCGTACATGTGCATGCATGAACTTTATTTAAACATCCCGTTATCATGGCATGAACTATAATTCCCATGATAATACCCGCTTACTGGACGTATCATGTACTTCGCATGCATACTCGCCTGATCACCACTCTTATAATTATCATCGTCACAATCACTATCCTAATTATTTATTTGACGAACCCTGATAATTTCTTACAAACTAAAGTGGAGGCTTGCGAGTTCGCACGTTATACTCCTCACCCCGATAACAACAGTACGTCGCCTCATCCAATCACACAGGTACAGTGTCCATACATTAAATTAACATAAAGTAGATGCTTCCATCTTCCTTCACAACTTCCAAATTCTTTCATTGACGCTCGATGTAAACAGCTACCTCTTCGCTCCCCTCACACACTGAATCCTAAACTTATGACCGGTCCATTTCCACTTCCCCACTTGACAATAGTACCCCACCAACAATCAAATTCATAACCATTTATCATGCTACCAAGATTCATATCACATAAACTCATACTATCCAACGCCATCAAATGCACTCAAACCCCCAGCTAGCGCTGTCCTCACGCGCCAGCATGCAAACAGCCAAACCTCTCCAAACGAATCCGAAAATCCAAAATGCATGCAAAATCAATGACGTATGCAAAGTCCAGTCCAATCCAGCCCCTCACCATTCCGGCGGTCCAAAATGCTGCCCCTCTTTAACCGTCTTATACGAGCAAGCCTGCCAATCGCACCCCTATGCAACGTCAGTATCAGACACTCTCCTACGACACGTGATTGCGCAAACCAACTCACCTGTTTATAAACCTCTGTCCCCCACCACTTAAACCCATCCATCCACCCGGGGAACACAAAGCCGAAAAAGATGACCACCACGCCTACCGCCAGTCCCGAGTCCAGCGCCGCACTCAACGTCATGTTATATTTATTCCACCACTCCTTCTTTCGGTTCCTCAGCTGGAAGTTGAAGATATAACACACAATCGCCCAGACGCTGAAGTTCAACCCTGTAGCTGGCGGGATCCAGGACAGAGAGCCGAACACAACGGGGAAGCTGATGCGTCGCAGGATAGATCTACGGTTGTGACGGGCGGGAATCCAGAGGAGGATGGGAGCAATGGCACCGACGAGGAAGGCCCATACGAGGGGGCGGTAGAGCGCGTCGGGGCCGAAGAATTCCTTGGGGCCGACGACGCCCCAGAGGATGCTGCCGTTGAAGTGGACGCGAGCGATGGGGCAGGTAAAGCCGTTGATAGCCTCGCTGGTGCAGATGCCGGGGATGAAGGCGAGCATCCAGTTTAGGACACCGATCTGCGTCAAGCTGGATATGATGGTGGCGGAGAGCTGGAGGTTAAAGAGGATCTTAGGGGGGATCTTCATGTAGTGGCCGAGCTTCAGATCCGAGGAGAACTTAAGTCCTTGGGTGGAGGTGATGTAGCCGTATGTTGTGAAGACCATGTTGGCGACGGGGCGGCCGGGGAAAACGACGCCGCAGATGAGCTGGCAGATTAGGTAGAGGCTGCTTTGCTGGTTTGTGATGGCCATGATGATGCCTATAGGGACGAAGAGGAGTGCGGCGATTCCGAGGGCGAGGAGTAGGCCGTACCAGGGGAGATGGATAGGGTAGTATTCAACGACGAAGACGCCGATAGCCCCCATGATGAGTCCTGTCAGAAGATACCACATGATTGGGACATCTTCGTATCTCCGCATCAACCGGTTGTGAACGTCTTCAGCTGTAAGAAGGTTCTCTAGCTCTGGTTCAGATGTAGTGCTCATTCTATGAACCCTTGCGAAACCAGAGCGACCATTTTCTGCTGAAGCGTCCTGCAGAGGCTCGTAAGCAGGGTTAGGTCTGCCACGTATCTCCGCCCAAGAGTGCTTCCATTGTTTCACAATGTCCCTCCCATGCCAGACAGCTGTATGCGTGACAAGAGCAGTCAGTGAAGCAAATTGCAATGCATAACTCAAGACGTAGGTGATTGGCAGAAAAACGCGACTGTAGGTTTCGTATGCTTCCTTGTCGAAAAGGAAATTGTCAGTAAGGATCCTACTGACATCGTACGGCTTGCCGCGATTATCAAACACAATAGTTGACAAAATCGGCATGTACGAGGAATACATCACGTTCATGTAATCTGAAAAGGATATCAGTGTACTGCAAATCCACAGGTTTGATACACATACACATTGTAGGTGCGAGTATCCACATAACTACTACAAGGCCACCAACGATGTTAAGTGCTGCCCAAAATGGAACAATAAGCGGAGAGCCAATGTATGCAATTTGGGCCCAATCGAATGTCACAGGGAACAGTCCAAGGCCAGAGGAGATTCCGAACTACGATTGTTAGCCAGCATACCGCACAAGGCGTAGGCTACTGACCAGGTTTGCAATGACAACATTTTTCGGCGCAAACCACGTAAGGACGCTGAAGTAACTCAAAGCGGGGAAAAGCAGACCAGGCAAAAAGTAAAATGCAACAGAGCCGAGTAGAACGCGCACGAAAAACTTGGAAGGCGAGATGGTCCATCCATTGGCCGGCTTGTTCTCGTCTTTGTGCAATGCTGTGAACATTGTTGCTGGGACCAGTGTGCCTGGCCAAATCATGCCGCTAGGTCGTACAAGGTATTGCCTTGTGAGACCAGCAAGGGCATACCCCAGAATCTGCGTTGACAGTGTGAGTAGGACTTGGTACACAATACCGAGATCCTGATTGTAGAATTTGGTTTGTTCTACAATAACCTAGGCTGCAGCATTAGCGTTGTGCCACGCCTGACTCCAGTCATACACGAATACTCACATCTGTAGCAAAAGCAAACCCGAAAGACACGTTACTGCTAATGTACACACAGCAATGCTCTTTCAGATTCCAACGGCCTTGGGCCAGCCAAAGGCGACATCGCGTTTTCCAAGGAAGCGTAGAGCGGAGCACATGAGCATTGTGCATGGAGCCAGGCCGGGTATTTCCCCTGGAGATGAGAAGCCCATTCTCAAATAGCTCTTCGGGATCGTACGGGCGCTTCAATATCTGGTCCCACAGAAGACCAAGAGGGTGAACAAGCAAAAGAGCAATGACAGGGGTAATGCTGACGCTGGGGTATCTCAAAGAAAAAAACAGATTGGTGGAGGAACCTAGAATGGCAAAAAACATGGAAAAGAACCACATGCGTGGGGTGTTGATTGATACTGTAAGATCATCGCTGGCACTGACTGCGGCGCGCACTTGGGCATACGGAGAGTTGTCGGAGGCGGAGTGGCCATCGGCTTTGGTGTCATGCAGGGACTCGTCGGAGGAGTCCTCGTCCTCGGACCCTTCCAGCGGGCTGGCGGTGGAAGACGACTGTAGACTCTCGAAAACTCGCGGAGCAGCCAGGCCTGATACAGTGGGACTGCCCGAGTTGAAGCGTGCTTCGATGAGTGACTCCTCCTGGCCGGCGAGCGACTGGTCGACATGCGTGCTGCTGCTGCTGTTGCTAGCGTGCCGGCGTGAGTGGGTTGCAAAAACCGGCTCGCTGTTCACTGAGCCGTCATTGTTGGAGGCAATCTGGGTTCTCCGGTTCGAAGGCTCGCTGTTGCGCAGCTTGCTCTTCCCCTTCTTCTTCCCGCGGCGCAAGAAGCTGGTCACATGATGGTCGGAGTCGTCAGGGCTGGAGCTGACGGACAGGACAGGGAGGCCGCCGTATGAGCCGGTGCCCTGGGCCGGAGACGAGCGCACCAGCAGCGGCGCGCGCGACATGGCTGTGTGGTCGGTGTCGAGTGGAAAGGCTGGTCGCGCTGAGAGGACTCCAGGACTGTCGTCATGTATTCTGGGCCGCTCAGCAGGGGCGGTGTTCCTTGCTTTATCGGGAAGGGGACGAAGTTCGTAGCTGCTCGACTGCGCGGACTCAGCCGCCACCCCTGTTTCGTGGTCAAACGAGCTGTTAGGCAACTTAGGCTGGATGGAAACAGGCTCTCCCTCTCGCCGCGCGAAGCGGGCTCCCGTGTCCATTATACGATCAGACAGGCGGAACAGGCGCGTGTGTAAAGATGGATTGGGTTAGCAGCATGGGGTCTGCTGGCCGCTCGAATTATCAGATCCTTTGATATCGGCTAGATCCGCGGCACACAGGGCCTGCTCCGACGCCCTCACTGGCCACACCAGCCCTGCCTGCAGCAGTGGCAGCCCACACTCACGCCAGAGCGCCCGCGCCATCGCCGTCCCACGCAGCATCGAAACATGAGCCCGTCCGGCGCACTGTCAAGTTGAGTAGCTTCTCCGTTTGTATTACTAGTTACAACACTCTAAATTCCCAGTCTAACTATGCCGTGCATCGCCCGCTAACGGGTGCCCGCTCTATCTTACATCGACGTGCCCCGGTAGCTCCACATGGTTTTCGTCACGCCGAGGATGACCGGCGGTGAGGCCCTCTACCATGCTGATCGCGCCCTCGGGATCGTCCTTGTTGTACAAGAATAGCCCTTGTAGGGCTGCCGTGCTCACAGACTTGGAGAGCCCAAGCCGTGCGACCTTGGCCAAGAAGCGCTCTCTGCCCGCACCGTCAACGTCAAACTCCGCATAGAACCGGTCCCACAGCTGCTTGATCTGGTACTCGGTCGCTTCGCCAAGTCGCACAGTCATGTCAACCCGACCAGGCCGGATGAGCGCCTCATCGAGCCTCTCAACATAGTTGGTCGTCAAGAAGATGATGCGCTCCTCTCCACTAGCCACTCCGTCTAGCGCATTCAGCAGGCCCGAAAACGTAACAGTCGGGCCTGCGTAGCCATCGGGATCGGTGGTTCTGCGGTTGGCAAAAGCTACATCGACGTCTTCGAGCAGCACGATGGTCCGTGGTGGGACCTTGCGCAAGAGGTGACTCAACCGGTCGTCAGTCAAGCCGCGCTCGCTGACGTTGAGTATGGCGATGTTAAAGTCCAGATGGCCAGCCAAAGCTTGGATGAAAGAGCTCTTGCCTGTGCCTGGTGGGCCGTACAGTAAATAGCCTCTTCTGTAGGGTATGCCGCGGTCGAGGTACCATGTCCTTGCATCGATGAAGGCCTGCACGTCGCGTACAATCCTTTCCTTTACACCTTCCTCCAATATGACTGACTCCAGAGGGCGCTTGCGCTTGGGGTCTCCAAAAGGTTTCCATTCGGTGCTCATAGCGTTGTATATGACAGTCTTTCCTTCTTGCATCTGATTGTGCATCGCGTGCGCTTCGGAAAAGATGCGCTCAAAGACATTTCGTTGCGAGTAGAGCGTCGTCATTGTGATGGTTTCGAACGGGGTGCCCGACGACATCTCGAATGCGCCCTTTTGTCGCTGCCTGTCCACGAGAATGAACGAATTGCCGTACCGCAGTATGTGCTTGCCGTGACCTGGGACGAACGAGAAGTGCGCTGCATTCTGAGACTGAAGGGTGCCGACCTGCAGATGGTGAAGACGGGGATTAAATCGTTGGGCTAGTGACGAAAGAAGGCCGCCTTTTGAAGCCTGCTGCGTTCCGGCGAGCTGTGCGCGGTGGAAGTTGGTCATCCATAGCAGCAGCCATGGGTATGCGGCGTCGCGGTATGTGATTTCGAGGTCAACGAGCATGCGACGACGCAGCAACGATGCGCCCTGTATTAGGCCCTTTTGCCCAACGCGCGCTGCGGTTGCAAGCGCTGCGAGACCAAAACCCTGCGGCGGATCGTAAGCACATTTCCATTTTATGCGGCCGAGAGAGCAATGAGCACACATACGGCAGTGAAAAATGGATTGTCGGTCAGCTGGGTGAAGTAGGAGCTGAAGCCATTGCCACCCTCAGCGGGCGCATGCTTTGCGAGCTGCTGCGATGGGTTCGACAGAATGGGATTTGGGTTGGGGGAGTCCATAAAGAGGCCCGATGACGCCGCAAAACTTTGAGAGCTCTGAGTGATCGCTTCACCACGCGACGCGCGAAGCTAGTCCCAATACGGTAGAATGGCCAAGTGCGGTGCGTCGTACGGCGACTCAGCGATTGATAGACCATCGGAGGGCGGGCCCTTCATTGAGATGGAAGTAAAGGATCATGTCCCAAGAGGTTCTGGCTGACGTCGACACAATGGCTCTCCAGACATGGCACTACACGCGGCCAAGTGATAGCTGCAGGAACGGCGGCGGCTGTTCTCAGGCGAAGATCTGGGGAAACAGCAAGCGACCATGTTTAGCGCGCTCCCAGCGGGGCGGAAGGCGCGATACAGTGATAGAGCTTGGGCCACCCCCAACTGATAGATACCCTCTCTGTTGGACAGTCTCTCCGCCAGCCCTCACTCCCTGCACCCTGTTTGCACCTCGCAAAGGCACTCGCTGGTCCTGGCGTACTATCTTCTCACCATGGCAACCGTCACAATAGCCAGATCCTATCTCGATGCTCTCCTACGTCGGTATGTGCTGCCTCCTTACGCTGCGCCGTAAAGCTGCATGTTCTTGATTGCTAACTTCCCCCAGAGCTGAGTTTGTGAGTCGTCCCAAACGTGCATCTACACTCCATGGAAAACTAATTAGACTCATGTGACAGCATACCTCTAACCAAGGATTCGAGACTGCTCCCGGCCTGTCCAACAACGTGACCATCTCCAAGGCGGAGCATGAATTCCTGCTCCAGGCTGTGCGCGAATACAGTGCGTGCCCATTGACCCCGAGAACTCAGGATATACCATTCGGGATACACTGCTTGTTTAGTCCAAGTTCTGACTGGCTGACACCGAGCAGACTTACTCAAGAGCGCACTGTTTCGAGGCGGTTTGACAGTCGAAACCTTGGACACACTTCTTTCTGGCGAGAGTGCCATTCACGACGACTCGAATTCGTATGCAGCCCACTCCCACCCCTGGGAAGAGACGTTTGTCCGCCCCAAGCCTGCACCTGTGACCATGAGTCGACCTCCGGTCGCAGACTCTCCGCCTACTTCGGATGATATCACAATTGGAGAGGGTCTTGCTCAGCCGCGAAGGGGTTTCCGACCTGATAACAAACTTCATAGCTATGGACAACCCTCTTCCTTCGATACATCAGAAAAGGATGAGCATGTACAAGAGTCAACCCATCGCGTTCCCCTGCACGATCAACGAACGGTTCTAATCACCAATCTTTCAGATCGGACTACACATAAGGACCTAGCTGGCATTGTGCGAGGAGGTCGGATATTGGATATCTTTCTCCGTAATGACCGCTCAGCTACCATTTCCTTCGTGGAGGGAGCAGGTATGTTCGTAGGCTCGCCGTCTGATAATCTGAGTCCTCTTATCGGTCATAGCTAACTAACTTCTAAAGCTAACTTCCTGGCTTATGCGAAGCGCAATGATGTGTACTTACACACAAAGCGACTTGAGTTCCGTTGGAACGACCGTCAGTTCAGCGTACCGTTACATGTCGCGAACAAAATCGCCAACGGAGCTAGTCGCAATCTTGTCGTACGTGGGGCATTGGGCAAGCTTACGGCTGATCAAATCCGGGACCATCTTGACCATATTCACAATCTCGTTGTAAGTGAAACCAGACATTATGGACTGAGGTTGCCCAGTTTGCATGCTAATTCTTCAGGTCGTGGACATCTTCTTTAGAGGCGGCAATGCTTACATCTCGACGAACTCTATCCACAATGCCTTGTTTGCGAGAACCTGTATGATGTCGCGGACCGCATACAAAGGACTTCGAATCGACTGGTAAGCTTTAAGACTATCCTCTCGTATTCAAAGCTTACTCAATAGGTATCCCGATGAGTGCTCTGCGCCACTTCCACCGTCGATGGCGAAACCTAACATCTCCACCTCAAATGCCCCGAGCAAGGCCCCACCCATCGCCAACCGTTACACTGTTCTTGGTACCGGATCGGATCTAGAATCTGACTCGGAGGAAGAATCATACATGACTAACGGTGTTCATGTGAGCAGCGAATGGGCCGATGTTGCTGTAGTCTGAGTGGCGCTTCGCCCGAAGTCCCAAAAGGCCGCACAGACGGCGAAAGCGATATTTTCGGACTTCAGCAACGACTCTTACTGGTTCCAAGAGTCTATGAGATCGCCAAGAGGACCAATCGTCAGCAACACTGGAGGCGCCGTTGTCACGTGCATTCACCTCACGACTTCTAAAACATTATGGCTGATGGATATTGCATATCACGATCGGTCTTTTGGGTGAACGACCAACATACTGTGTCTTGCATTAACTTCTAGAATTAATGGGGGTCTTCTAGGGATGTATGGTTCATTCGACACCAAGGGATGGCGTTGTGTGGCATTTCAGTCGAGGCATTGATCCTACTTCTTACTTTCCTATAGTTTTCCTCCCAGGCAAAGATACCCCCACCAAATGCTACTTTAACGGAGTTCATATTCCAGTCTTCATAACCATGATTGATGCTTATCTTGAAAAGTGTTGTCTCCGTCCCCTCGGCTGGTCGGCAATAAGCTCTAAGCTAACTCCGCGTTCACAATACACATCTTACCCTGCACCTTCTTGATTTCCCTCTCTGCAAACTAATGAAGAAGAAAGCGAGGGATAGACTCCGGTAATCTTTACGCTCCAGTCTCGCCCGCAAACAGCAATGGTTTACTCCGTCATCCTCCACGTCCCTCGCAAGCCAGGCCTCAGCCCGGAGGAGTTCAAACATCACTGGGAGAAGATTCACGTGCCACTTCTCAAGCAACTCGTTGGACACGACTTCCCGCTTTCTCACACGAGACACTACATCGAGCGCCCGCTCGACTCGACACTGGATCGAGGTGAATTGGCTAGTTCGGAAGGCCCCAATAGCGCTGTAGCCATCGATGGGGTGGCGATCCTTACGTTTGGCAGCAAGGAGCACTATGAGAGGTTTGGGGTTAAACTGGCCGACGAGAAGAAGAGGGTGGTGTATGAGGGTGATTTGCGGAACTTTGTGGATGTTGGAGCGATGAAGGGGATGTTTGCGGTAAGTGGATGTGATGATGTTGTGTTTGATACGCTGAGCACGAGTTTGGTGAATAGGGCGAGACGAAGGCTACGGGTAGGGATGGGGGCGTGGTTGGGTGGAGGTTTGTGGGGAGCGTTTGACGGGGGGGGCGGGGATGCTGGGGTTGGGATTTGGAAGGTGGTGGTGACTTTGTGGATTTGTCTTTCTAGATACACATATACACATGATAACGGATTTTCTTGGGCTCATTTTTTGCGGCCTTGTTCTATCCCGCAATCTCGCGATGTTCCCTTCCATGACCATGCGATAGACATATGCCTGTTTTCGATCTAGCGCCATCTCTATCTCCGCGCCGCCCATTAACGCCGCTTACTCCTCCTCTTTCCGAATCAGCCATCATACAGCCTTGTAATACTCCTGATTTCCCTTTTCGTCGCACGATATTCCATCGTGCTGATCAATCATGGGGCCAATCATAAAAGTAGCTGTCATCCAGCTCTATCCCAAAGTATACTTCGTACTCAGATCCCAGGATTGATGTCATACTGACCCAGCCCCAGCCTCTCGACCCAGAACACAACTTCAACAAAGCAGCTACATTTATCAAAAGCGCAGCCGCACAAGGCGCCGACTTGGCCGTCCTCCCCGGTATCATCAACTCCAAGCTTCCAATCCTCACCCCCACGCAAAACTTCTAACCCAAAAACAAGAATACCACCTCACCAACTGGCTCCCCAAAGACCCCGCCTTCGCCCCCCTCTGCTCCACCTGGGAAACCTACCTCACCAAATACCGTACCCTGGCCAAAGAGTGCAAAATCTGCATCCAGCCCGGCACAATCGTCGAATCGCACCCCTCCCCCTCTTCCTCTCCCACCCTCCTGAACGTCGCCTACTTCATCTCCAACACCGGCCTCATCTCCGGCAAATACGTGAAAAAGAACCTCTGGCATCCCGAACGCGAGCACCTTACTTCCTCTGGCCGCGACACCCACGAGGTGTTCGACACGCCGATTGGGAAGGTGGGGCTGCTGATATGCTGGGATTTAGCGTTTCCGGAGGCGTTTCGGGAGTTGATTCGGGGGGGCGCGAAGGTGGTGATAGCGCCGACGTTTTGGATGATGAGGGACTGTGGGGAGAAGGGGTGGGGGAGGAATCCCGGGAGTGAGGGGTTGTTTTTGGAGGGGTTGTTGACGTGTAGGGCGTTTGAGAATACGTGTGGTGAGTTTGCTTTTTTTTTTCGATTTTTTTTTTGGATGACGTGAGGTGAGGTGAGATGGAAAGAGGGAGGAAAATCGCTGACGAAGGTTGTAGCTATCGTGTTTGCGAATGCGGGGGGGCCGCCGGGGGAAGGGTACGCGGGTCTTTCGCAGGTGGTGGTGCCGTTTGTGGGGCCGTTGGTTCGGATGGGGAGCTCTGCTGAGGGGATGAGCGTGGTGGATGTGGATATGGAGATTTTGGAGGAGGCGGAGGAGAATTATAGGGTTAGGGCGGATTTGGCGAGGGATGATTGGCATTATGATTATAGGCGTTCGGATGCGAAGGAGGGTGGTGATGATGAAGGTGAGGAGAGGGTGTGAGGTAAGACAGGGATTTTGGGAAGGAAGAATGAAGTTACTGGTAGGTTTGGCTTGTGTTCGGTGATTGAATTATCTGGCGTGTATTATGAAGCCTCATTGCGTATGACGGCTCGATACTGGATTCTAGGAATGAAGACGGGAATGAGTGCCATGTAGTATCAGCTTACAGATGTAACAACATTTATTTTTCTCCGCAACCAAAGATCTATGGGTGGAAAGTTATCCAAGATTACTACTGCTCACCAATTCTTAGGCATTTTTAACCAAGCAGAATTCAGACATGAGAATAGGAAAAGCTCACTGTTCTAAGGCATGCTATTTTAACTTATAGCAAGAAAACCCCAATATATTCAAGCTCATAATGACAACGATTGTATCGGTTTCTCGAATCGATATGCCTGATCATAGGCCAGAAAGCGGGAGGCGACGCCACTAACAGCGCCACAGGGTCGCGAGCATGGACCGTGGGGTACAAGGCAGGGCACATCTCCAAGGGTCCGTCTGCACACCTGGGGCAGGCTGGGGCCTTCGGTGAGCGCATCACACATGGAACATTGTCCGAATTCATCGACTGGTCGGGTCGGTAAGACTGATCAGGCGGGCTTAGAAGGGAAATTGGGTGAGACACGGGCACATGTTCCTAGTTTCTGTGCCTGGCGAGTTGGCACAACACCAGAGCGGCGAAAGGGATCGCTGCAACGACCAGATGCGGCTCGGCAGTTGATCCATCTGCAGGTTCCTGCAACATGTAAAGATGTGTCGTCGATCGCGTAGATGCACGATGCACAGTTGTGCTGGGGCCGCACAAACGCGCGTGTTTTTATGACGTACGTGCGCGCCCCGGACGCTCAGCCACTCACGCGGGCTGCTGCATTGCGATGTGATCCACCTCGAGACACTGACTCGCCATTCTCCCCCTCCCTCTCCACATTCTCACCAAACAAGACCCTGAGCTCATTCCACATACCTTTTTTTTTATTTTTGCAGTCGCCAGTCCCAATATCCACCATGAGCTCGAGCAAAGGACAGGAGGGCGCCGCCGTGCCCCAGAAGCAAAAGGGCTCTTGGTCTAGCTTCCTCAAGGTAATGCTCGCTTGAGTCGCATAGGGGTTGGGATGTATGTACTGACATGGTTGCAGTCGATCGCCTCCTTCAATGGCGACCTGTCGTCTATGACTGCGCCCGCATTCATTCTGTCCACCACCTCTCTCGTCGAGTTCTCCTCATACTGGACCGAACACCCCTCCGTCTTCGTCGCCCCCGCCGCCGAGAAGGACCCTGCGAAGCGATGCATGCTGGTGCTCAAGTGGTTCCTCAGCACCTTGAAGCAGCAGTATGCGAGTCGGAGTGAAAAACTCGGCAGCGAGAAGAAGCCCCTGAACCCCTTCCTGGGCGAGCTGTTCCTCGGCAAGTGGGAGGACGAGGCGGGCGAGACGCGCTTGGTCAGTGAACAGGTCAGGTACGGGACACGGTGTCAGCAATAGAATGCGGGGAACGGGCTGACAAGAATAGCCACCACCCTCCTGTCACGGCCTACTCCATCTGGAACAGCAAGCACGGCGTGAGACTCCAGGGCTACAACGCACAAAAGGCCTCCTTCAAGACCACCATCAATGTCAAGCAGGTCGGTCATGCCATGTACTACATCGACGAGTTCGACGAGTCCTACCTCATTACTCTCCCGCCGCTGCACATCGAAGGCCTAGTCGTCGGCTCACCCTACGTCGAACTCAACAGCGCAACCTACATCCAGTCCTCGTCCGGATACACGTGCAAGATTGAGTACAGCGGCCGCGGCTGGGTTAGCGGCAAGTCCAACAGCTTCACCGCCACCCTCTACCCCGAGGACAAGAAGAAGGAGCCCATCTACACCGCCGAGGGTCAATGGACCGGCAAGTGGAGCATTAAGGACGCAAAGACCAAGCAGGTACGTGGTTCCATCTCCACAGCTCGTCAGCTGCCAACTCATTCCCATTTAGGTCGTCGACAGCTTTGACCACAGTGTCATCAAGCCCACACCTCTGCAGATCGCTCCTGTAGAAGAACAGGACGACTTCGAGAGCCGGAGAGCCTGGAAGAAGGTCGCCGACGCTATCAACAAGGGTGACATGGACACCACATCCACCGAAAAGTCCATCATCGAGAACCGTCAGCGCGCCATGCGCAAGACCGAAAAGGAACAGGGCAAAGAGTGGGAACGCAAGTTCTTCAACCGTGTGGAGGCCGACCCGACCTTCGAAAAGCTGGTACGTTGATTCGGCTGTGTGTGGATCAGAGCATAACCCATTGACGAAATTCCAGGCTGCCAAGATCGGAGAGGCCCCGAGCAAGGAGGCCACAAATGGCGTGTGGGTGTTTGACCAGAAAAAGGCGGATGCGGCGAAGTCGCCTTTCCACCCCGATGTTAACCCTCCCATTTACGTAGACACCGGTGATCTGAGCAGGACCAGCACGAAGGGCGCGGGCGCGGCATAGATGTCTTATTTCATGGGCTCGCCCTGAAAGTAGCCAATCTCGTACATAGGGACGCAAAGAGACGGAATACCCGAAGAAATGCAAAAGGGTGAGCAAGCCTGGCTCCGAGAGGAGTATCCATGGTTTTGTATGGTCGGGCTTGAGTAAAGGGATGTGGACATGGCGATATGAGATACTTAATTGTTATGAGTGTATCCTTAGGATTACGAATTCCTGTTATCTTTGGACTTTTTCTCGTTCCTTTTCACGTACAGTGCTGGTAATTTACACATATGCATACATACATACATACATACACACAAACAAACAATCAATGCCAATAACCCCACAGATGCAGAATCCGCAGACAAGATCCAAAGCCAGAACAATCGCCCAACCATGCCAATGCCATGCACCAGCAAGCACTCCACCGAATGCTCTCCCTCCCCAAACGCAATCCGAATCCCACCACCAAAACACCACAAAACACCACAAACAACACCACCAAGAGAAAAACCTCCCCACCCTCACTCCTCCTCACTCTCCTCCCCCTCCCCCTCCTCACTCACCACCCTACACCCACAAGGCCACACTCCCCCCCTCCGTCCCCCATACTTCCCCCACAGCTCCCCCCTCCCATACGCCTCCCTATCCCCCTCACCAACCTGATGTCCCACCCCCGTCACCAAGTCCCCATCCCCCTCGAACCCCCACCTATGCTCCTCCCAATCGTATCCGTGCCTCCCCTCCTTCAGGTACGCATCCACCAGGGGATTCGGCGTCCTCTTGCTCTTCGTCCTCCGATGGGGCGGCGGGATTTTCTTGCCGAGGGACTGCGCCGCGCGTTGGGATGCGAGGTCGTGGTGGGGGAGGGAAAGGATGTGTAGGGAGAGGGGGGTGGAGAGGACGAGGGTGTGCGATTGGGAGGCGCGGAGGGGGAGCACGCGGAGGGGGGTGCTGGTGCTGGTGCTGGTGCTGGTGGGGAGGAGGGGTGTCCATTTTGGGTTGAGGGCGAGGGCGCGGGGGGCGCGGGGGTGGACGAGGGAGGTGGAGCGGGGAGGGGGGAGGGAGGGGTCGGAGGGGGCCAGGGGAAGGAGTCTGGGGGGGGTTGGGTTTGAGGGGGGTGGTGGGGGTTGGTTTTTGGCGTTTGGGGGTTGGTCGGTGGTGGGATGTGTGGGTTTGCGCTTTGGGGCGAGGGATGAGGGGGGGGGGAGGGGGTGGCCGTTCGTTGTTGTCGTTGTCGTTGTCGCTGTCGGGGTGGTACCTTGCGTGGGGAGGCTGGATGAAAGTCCAGCTTCCTCTCCGTTTTCCATCCCCAACAAAGCTCTCGTCTGCTCGCTCATGCTCCGCGTAACCCTCCCCTGGATCTCCTCCTCCTCCTCCTCCTCCCCGGTTGCCATGTCCATGCTCATCCTCCGCAAGCTACCAGAAGGCAATCCTGGGCTCTTCGTCGCCTTCGATGGATCCTTCTTCCCTTCTCCATCCTTCTTCCTCCCCCCCTCTTTCTTCCCATTTCCATCCTTCTTCCCCTCTCCATCCTTCGTCCCGGCCTTCCCCCTTGGCGGATTCCCAAAAGCCCTCGTCTCCACCTCCGTAATCCAATCCCCAATCCGGTCCTTCGTCCAACTCTCCATCTCCCGCGCTGCCTTCTCCCCCGCGTACTTCCTCACCACGTCGTCGAGCACGAGTTTCTTGTTGTGCTTGTGGAGGAGGACGCGGCCATCGCGGGCGTGGGTGATGCGTTTGCCCGCGGCGTTGTAGAGGGGGATGTGGAGGCCGTCTCGGGTGTAGAAGCGGAGGGGTGGGGTTGGAGCTGTCGCAGGGGGAGGGTGGAGGAGGGGTTGCGGGTGGCGTCTTGGATCCATTTGGAGGTGAGGTCGATGGGGGGTGGGGCCCAGTTTTTTGGGGGTTTTGACGGTGGGGGTTGGGTGGAGGGGAGGTGGGGGTGGGGGTTCTTCTTGTTGTTCATGGTGTATGTATGTACGTTGGTTGTGAGATGAAGATGTGTATATGTCGTGTGTGAGGTGAGGATGTGTATATGTCGTGTGTGAGGCGAGGATGTATGTGTGTAAAGTCTGATCTGATTGAAGTGTTAACTCGAGTACCTTCAAAAAATCTAGGAAATCTGGGGTATATCAGAAGCAGGTAGTCAGTGGAGTAGAGTCAAAGGGTCTGAGTTAAATTTGGAACAAAGAGGTCTTTATATCTCGGAGCCTCACGCCAAACAAGGCTATTGTTAGCAAGAGTCTCGTTTACCGTGTATTGTGAGGCAGGGCGGGAGGCTCTATTGTCCTCCAGTACGGAGCGGCGATTGGTTGTGAGCGGCGTCGCGTTTGTCTGGGAACAGGGTGAAGGCGAGGCTCTGAGGCAGCGAGTCCGCCAGAGAAAGACAGTAGGTTGCCGCTAGGGCTCAAAAGGGGGAAGTTCTCAAACGAGAGTTGGGGAGTGGACTTCTGATGATATGATTGCAAACGATTATACCGGCCGATGATGGTGTCAGGAGTAAAAAGACAAGTAGCTGTGTAAACGCGAAGAGAACCGAGAGCCGCATACACGTGCAAAGTCTGACATGAGACTCGTTTGCTTCTCGAGTCCATGTCTCACAGATGAGAATTGTATGGGCTAGGCGCAGGTTCAGTGGGATTATTCATGCTGTCTCTCAGTTGTCTGAATACGTTCAAAGGACAACGAGACGACACTGCAGCGTAGAAAAACATTGGTTTAACCTGAGAGTGAAGAGAGTTGTTGTATTGACAGAAGCAGTACTATCTCGATATCGGTCCTTCTTCTCGAAGATATTGAGGTAGGGGGAAAGTGTTGTGTCTTGTTGTGCATGGTTCGGATAGGACAATGGGAACAACAACCCGAGAAGATTAGGGTGCACGAGGCGTATGGACAGAAAACACTTGATCGAAAACACTCGACGAAACATCGACCTGGGTATATAGTATGTATAGAGTACACATGCTGCATGTTCAAGGTATAGGTACAATGATGTGGTGTCGAGTCTTGCCTGCCGTTACCTGGAGCATGCATTTCCCATGTTCCTTCCGGTGACTGCCTGTGACTGCCTGGGACAACACCATGGCTGCTTACCATGAAAACGTCGGTCGTCGGAACTAGGTTATTACGATTTGTATCTGGAGGCGATAGAGCCGCACGGTACCCTTGTCTCGCAAAGACAAGCCTATTGCGGAAAGGAGAGCACGTGAGCGTAGATCGGCCCCAGAGAGCCGCAAGCCGAGGCAACTCGATGCAGTCTATGGTCTATGGTCGGACCCGGACTCGGACCGCCTCACGACTACTGCGTGCTGTGCTCGTCCATCAATTGCTTCCCCAGCGCCTCCACTGAATGCCATCGTGTGAGCGGTAGCACTTCAACATGGTCCGCGAGGACCTCATAGTGTCGGCAGTACGTCTCCTCCCCCACATCCTCGTCAGCCAGTTCTAACAGCCACAGGTCTCGTGTACGTCCGGCGTCGTCTCCACCCTGCCTGCCATCCACTAACCGACATCGCAGTCCTGCAAGACCCCTCGGTCGCCGGCGCGCCTCTCGACAAGCGCATCGCCTTCCTCCAGTCGAAGAACCTCACACAAGAAGAGATAGACGTCTCGCTCGCCCGCGCAGCCGAAGACGCCAGCCACCCGTCGTCGCCAGCTCCCCCGAGCGCTCCGCCCCAAAACTACGCGTACAGACCGCCTCAATCAGCACCCCCCCATGGAAGCTACCCGCCGCAGGGCTACTGGCAGCAGCCGCCCCCGCCAGAGTGAGTCACCCCCGCGGATGGAGACGCCGCGCGAACACGAACAGCCCAACTGACGCATCTCTCTCAGGCCCCCGAAGCGAGACTGGCGCGACTACTTCATCATGGCGACCGTCATGGGCGGCATAAGCTACGGCCTGTATTTCACCGCAAAGCGCTACATCATGCCGCTCGTGGCGCCGCCCACACCGCCCCAACTCGAGCAAGACAAGGCCTCCATCGACGAATCCTTCAAGCGCGCCTTCGACCTCCTCGAGCAGCTCAACACCGACACTTCGGCGCTTAAAGCCTCGGAGGAGGCCCGCACAACGCGGTTAGACGGTGCCCTCGGCGAGATGGAGAGCGTGCTAGCGGGTCTGAAGGAATCCTCCCGCCGCCAGGGCGACGACAACAGGCGCATCGAAGACGACGTGCGGGGCCTCCGCGATCTCATCCCCAAGGCGCTCGACGCGCAGAAGGACGCCACGGATACGCGCCTCAAGGAGCTATCGAGCGAGCTCAAGAGCCTCAAGACCCTCGTCGGTAACCGCATGGGGGCTGGTGCCGCGCGTCCGCCTACGACTACACCTAGCTACTACGGGGGAGGGCAAACGCTGGGGTCGGCCTCCACACCGAGTAACGCTAGTGGGAGCACGACGCCCGCTGCTGCACCGGTATCTGCGCCTGCGACGCCCGCGCCTGAGCCAGCGACTTCATCGAGCACGAGCGCTGCGGTGGGAAGTAGTGCGGCTGTGTCTACGCCTGCGAGTGAGAAGCCAGCTGCGTCGTCGCCGTATGGCCGGATGGCGAATGGACGGGCGGCGATCCCAGCGTGGCAGATGGCGGCGGCGAAGAAGAGTGAGGAGGCGAAGAAGGAGGCGGGGGAAAGTGGGACGGCCGCTGAAGCTAGTGCGAGCGCGTAGGATGGGGAATGAGGGGGGGGGGGGAGATGTAGGTAGTAGGGTAGGATTTTCTTCAATGAATTGTATTACATACGTTATGCTATCTTTGGTTCACATAGGATAAGGGGGGGGTTGACATGCATGTTTGTCGATACGGTACTGATTGCGGGTGAGACTTGCGCGTGACGTGGTGCTCTTTTTCGCGCGGTACGAGGATAGGAGTGATGTCTGGGATACTGCGATACAGATTCGCGAGGGTCATGGAATCAGAGGATGTGTTTCACGGGTTAGCCATCATCTGCGTCTTCATATCGGTATCGTCATCATCGTTGGAGTTACCACCGAGCGTGGACACGCTTGAGATGGAGTCGATGACGGTTATGCGCGAGGGTCCTCTCCCTGTACTGTTTTCCTTATCTCTGTTTCGTTCCTTGTTGTGAGTTGGATATGAGGACTCCGCAACTTTGATGCTGTGCTGATTGAGAGAGGCCGATGGGGATGGAAGATCAACTTTAGGGGTCGTGGCTGCGATTTATGTGTGTATTTGGCGGCGAGGGAAATTCGTATCTGGAGTGCATTCCGGTTCCTGATTCCGGTACGGAGCGTAGTGCGACTTATTCCGTAGGCGTGACAAGGGTGTTGAATAGATGATTCCATGGTGAATGACGGTAGGCGTATGGGTCGCTGAACATTGTAACTGGGTCGTTGCCAGCTACCTCGCTGTCCTCAATTCGTGAAAACGCTCCATCGTCGTTTCGTCAATAACCCCCGTCTCGTCTTAAGACCCACTTCTCCCGCTTCCTCAGACCTCTTCCCACCGCCAACCCCAACCTCCCCCCTCCCCTCAACCTTCATGTATAAACCCTCACCCCCACCCTCCCTCCCCCCCTATTCACCCCCTCTGCCCAACCCCCACCCACTCCATCACCCCCTCCCCACCCCCCTCATCCCACCCCTCCACCACCCAAACCGTAACCCTACAATTCCCCATCCCCCTCAGCACCTCCCCCAACCTCCCGAAATCCCCCTCCAACCTCCCCCTCCACATCCCCCACCTCTGATTCCCTGTCACAGGAAACATGTCCCCCCAGCCACACTCCGCCTCCCCATCCTCGAGTCCGTAGTCATCCTCGCAGGACTCGGGCGGCGCGAGGAAGATGTGGAGACGTCGGATGTGGTGTACAGGGATGCAGAACGACGCCGCGAAGGGGGTGGAGAGGAAGAGCGGGAGGAGGGGGAATAGCGGTAGCGAGTGTAGATGGGAGTTTCCGCGAAGAAGGACGTCATGTATGTGGAGATGTCGTTTTTGAAGCGGATGAAAGTCGGGGAGGGCAAAGCTGGGCTTGGGATGGTAAAGCGGAAGGGGAGGTGGGGCGTGTTTTGAGAAGGGGAAGGGAGAGAGGGGAATAGGAAGGGGGGTAGAGGATGAAGGGTTGGGGTGGGGGAGGAGGGGTAAGTAGGTGGGTGAATATCAGGGCGCGGAGTTCTGGGGGGAGTTTGGAGTAGAGGAGGGAGAGGAGGGGGATGAGGGAGGGGAGGGGAGGGGGTGCAGAGGGGGTGGGGGCGTGAGGTAGGTGGTTGCGTGCTCGTGGGTTTCGAGCTCGCGGGTGAGGATTTGGGTGAGGGGGAGGGGGGGCGACGCATGGGATGGGTGTGTGGGATGGTTGTGGCTGTTTTTTGGGTTGAAGAAGTTAGAGAGGTAGTGTTAGAGAGGTAGTGTTAGAGAGGTAGTGTTAGAGAGGTAGTGTTAGAGAGGTAGTGTTAGAGAGGTAGTGTTAGAGAGGTAGTGTTAGAGAGGTAGTGTTAGAGAGGTAGTGTTAGAGAGGTAGTGTTAGAGACATGTGATGTGGGGCGGGTCTGTACATATGCAGGGTGGTGAGTCAGCTTTTACATCGATGCACGACACAGGATAGATGCAGGTAGTCTAGTGTGCAGATGTAGCATTGTCTTATTCAGGATCGTGAGCACATTCCATCACGTGTCTGAACGCTATGATCGTTTTCGTAAATCCTCCATGCAATAGGGTATCGTATTCCGGCGTTCCAATTTTCCTCTCGAGCATCGCTGTATTCGTTCTTCGTGCGCTCCAGTCTCCATGTTTAGTCGATGATGGGTCTCTCTCCGAATCTTGCGTAGTATCTCAACGTTCCGGAGCTCTTCCTGCCCCTTTCTTCTTGCTGCTGTGTGCCGAAGGTTTCGATGGCTCTGACGACTCCATCTTCGGTGACGATGATGCGCTCGGGGATGGAAAGTCGCCGCTCTGAAGATGTTGATGACACGGAGTTTGTTCGCATGAGCGTGAGGTTTTCGCTCTCCTTTTGCATCTTCGCGATCAAATCAAGGGATTGGAACATGGCAGCTGGGTTCTCCTCGTCGAGCTCGAAAGTGTAGGGTGCCATTTGATAGGTCGTAAAGTGACTGAACCGACTGAGTTCAAGTGTAATGACTATCGTATGTGTGTTGAAACGTCAAACGAATATCACAATTAACCTGGGTCGTACTCGAAAACGTTCAATAAAAGGACTCCACTGCGGTATTTAGTAGTCTATGGTGTTCGTGCTGCGGACGCAATGTCATACTGCGCCCGTAAGAAAGGTCTCGTGCCGCGTCATACCAGGCCGATCGAGGCAGGGCCTTGCGGCCTCCGGCAGGGCTAACAGCAGCGTCTCAGCCGACTTTACGCAGGCTGTGTGCCAACGTGTGGCTAAAACCCCGTGAATCGCATCCTGCACCCACCGTTAGCGCGTGGATAACCCACTCAGCTTTCCTAAAGTGGTGGTGCAAGGGTCTAGAGCATGGAAGTGGCGAAGTCAGAAATAGCCGAACTGGGGTGCAGCCGTGGAGGCGCTCAACAACGACTTGCGTAATGGCACCTCATACCATTATTGTAGAATGGGTAGCCTTGGATTGTGTTGGGATGCTATTTTTTGCGTGCTTTAGTCGACGTCTGGTACTAGCTGGCCATTGATGATCATCATGCCTTCCCTCCCCAGCTTCTTCATGGCTTTGAGTGCCTCCTCGTCCCTTAGTTTCTTGGTCTCCTCGTCTGTAACCAATACGAAGTCGTATGTCAAGAGCTTCGAGCCTTCCTTTACATCATATTTCTTTGCCTGCTCCGCATTCACTGTGCTCAGATCTACGATCAGGGACTCCTTGACGCCGAACACTGCATCGGACGTTTCGTAGGGGTCACCACGGAGGTACAATGCTCTGTCGTGAGGTCAGCGATCTTCTCTCTTGCGGAGAAGAGATTCCCATACGTTATCAAGTGATCAAAGCCTGTTTTCTCAAACATGAAATGCATATGACTTGGTCTCCAGGGATGCCTGCCCAGCTTCTCTAGCATGACACCCACAGGCCCATCATTCGGAATGCGATATGGCACTGGTACAATCGCTTTGAACCAGAATGCGCCGTCTTGATCACTGTGCATTATTCCCCGGCCATCAGGTCTTTCCCCACTATAGCTCTCATACTGCACATCGTACGAGCCTTTGCTGTCTGTTTCCCAAATGTCCACCTTGACATCAGCTATGGGCTTCCCATCCGTAGACTTGACAGTACAAAGACACAGCAGCGGTTCGCCTTCAGGATCAGCAGAGATAGACGACCCAGTCGACTTGTCTTGTGCGTCGTGCGTATGGTAGGGCCCGAGTACAGTTCCTTCGGTTGAGGCTGGGGGCTTCGGGTGGTCGATTGAGTCGACGAGGAGGGAAAGACCAAGCGTGTCGGAGAGGAGTATGAATTCCTACGCGCGTTCCCTAGATCAGTAATTCGTCCCGTCGCACGGGGCTTATGTTGTTCAGTGTCTCACCTGCCGCACATCTGTGCATTTCTTGCCAACTGCGGTAAGGAACTCGATGCCTGCCATCCATTCTGTGGTGCTTAGACGAGTTTCGCGCGCGAAATCGTGCATGTGTGAGACGAGGCGTTCCAGTACATATTTTAGTCGCGCGTCGGACGTTTGCGCATTGATGAGGTGCACATTATCGGTGATGTTGTCAATTGTGAGGTCTTTGAGGATAGGCACGTCGACCTTTGCGTTTGTGCCTGCCATTGCGGGGGTTCGATCCAGCACTTCAGGTTGCAGCAACAGACAGTTTCAGTGATGATCGCTGGTGGGATTGCAGCAAATATATATTCACTCAAAGATTTGAAGTGCACTGAAAAGATATCGAAGCTGGAAAATCAGTCAGATATTACCAATTGAGCTATCCGTTCCGCGGTGAACGGTTTGTTTCCGAATGAGGGGTAGCAGTGCCCTCTCGAGATACAGCATGCTGACATGACAACGGAACAGCTGTTCATAGGTCTGGGATGCCCGACTAAACGGACGCGTGCCTGTCGGCCCCGCTTGGGGTCGAAATGATGGATGTCGGAGGACAGCTCGGTAAGTGGTGAATGTGGGGTTAAGTTGGGGACACGACGTAATTTGGAGAACGCTTCAAAAACTTCAGGATTAAACACAATCGCTACAGAACATCCAGGTACTTATTCTTGGGTAAGCCAACTTGGTGTTATCATCATTCCCTCATGAGGCTGATGATGCTCTGTTAACCTTGCCCAGGTGCCCGGGTGTCGAAATAGTCACGTGATACACTGGAAGCCCCCTGGAACTGGAGCACAGCTCCCCTAGAGCCCCCATAAAGTAAACTGGAACTGGAAAAGCCTACAAGATACCTAGAAGAAACTTATTCTTTCCACAACCCATAAAAGAGTATCTTTCAAGAGTCAAACAAGGAACCGTCATAGTTCGCACCGATTCCCGCTGCTCAATCTATGGAAACGACGTCCGAATCGACCAGTCGCTGGGAGAAAACTAACCTGAAAATACCACAAGGTATCAGACTCTCATCTTGATCAATACCATTACCTACATCCAGCATTTACAAATCTCCAAGTCTACCCACCTCCGCCATCGCCTTTTAATCACAAAATCTATCACTGGCCCTAATTCTGGCAGGTATCACATCTCTGCTTGCACTGCACCCCATACCCAACACACACGACCACACACAAACAGCGCGTTGCCCTCCCGCAAACTAATACCCACCAATTCATCTCTGTCTGTATCACTTCCAACATCCCTCTCAAAGCGTGTATAACCTAAAGAACCCACTCAATCTCCCACTCTTATCACCATCAATGACCCCTCCTACGGACAAGAAGTATATCCTCTATGTCCTCTCCTCACCCATATCTTTGACACTATTCATCTGATTCAAATCAAGAACAAGCATAATATTCTTTTCACCAGAAACCTTCTTCCGCCACGTGATCTACACCCGGCCCCGGGGCCCAGCTCCAGCTCCAGCTCCAGGGCTCCAGTGCTCTTCGATTCTCCAAATCATCAACAGAGTTTTGTAGTCTCTCTGTTCGTTTTAGGAAACCTTTTCCATCTCGAACATCCCATGCTGAATGAATCCATACCGCATCTTGCCTCCGGCTACTCCGTATCAGGAAAAATAGTATTTGAAGCGCAAAACTGGTAGTCAATACGCTTGCCACTTGTAGAAAGCTAGGGATAATTTCTTGTTCGCTGAAACGAGTTCATGCAGTATGATGGTCGTGTCCAGTATACCATTTTTTCTCGGAATAAATGCTTGCTGGGGAAGGCTATACGTGGACAGATGACGCTGTGACGATTGGTGGGATCTGGTGTTGGTTGGGGGCTGGGCTGTATGGTGGAGATGAGAGGGGCAATGGAAATAGGATGGAGATAGTATTGGTTTGTAGAGGTGGGGAGAGGTTATGCAGGCTTCACACTTCTGACCGGTGGAAAAAAGACATTGATTAGATAGATGGCGATGTTTTGATGTTTTCTACTTCACGCTATAGGACTAGATGTAACACGTTAATTTCATAATTTCATACTGGGTCTTCTGACCTCGAGTGCGTAGTTGGTATCCTTCTTAATAGATACTAAAAACCAGTCCTCTGAATCCGCGACACTACATTCACCACCCACTCTGCGATAACCACACATAATACCGACACTACGAACCCCCCCACCCCATCATCCAACCACCACCTCCACGCCGCTCCCCTCCCCCCTCCTAACCTCGACCCACCCCCCTTCCTCAACCCTCACAATAACCCCATCCACACAAACCCTCCTCCACCTCCCCTCCCCCTCCCTAATTTCTATCCTAACCCCCTCCAACATCTCATACAACACATCGCCCTCCTCCACATGCCTCCCCCCCTCATACGCCAACCCCATCACCCTCATCGCCTCCCCCCACTCCTAGGTCCAAACCGCACAACCGCCAGTCTCCCATCTAGCACCCCCGTGTGGGGTGAGATGCAGAATTTCCGCTCGAGATTAGACACCAGGGAAGCGAGAACGTACATGTGCTGCGTCTCGGGGATGGGACTCCACTCCCCGTTTCGCAGCAGGGAGATGGTGCCTTGATAGGCATGTGGCAGCGACCCATCAGCCGGGAAGAGCGCTTCCTTCGCGGCCATCTGGAAGCGGGAGATGCCGTGGGGGCGGTACGCGGGTGTGTCGCTGTCGGCTACGAGCGAGGCGTGCATAGCCCAGGAGGCGACGACCGCGCCGTGGAGGACGGGGTCGCCTGCTTCATTCGTGGGAAGTGCTTCTTCGATTTGGCCTTCGTGGGTGAGGAGACGCGCGCCGGGGGAGAACGTAGCCGTGAAGGTGGGGAGGGGTTTTGACACCTGGGAAGCCAGCGCGCGGAGACCCCATGTTGTGTCTTGACCCGCGGTGGTGGAGTGGTAAAGGGCGTTTGCGGTGCCGAGGGGGAGGAGGACTAGTTTGGGGGGGAGGTACGAGGGGGACTTGGGGTGGGAAGAAAGGCCATTGATTAGGTCGACGATGCCGCCGTCGCCGGAGAGGAGGAGGATGCGGAGGGGGATGCCGGCTTGGGCGGTGGGGAGGAAGATGTCGGATGTGAGGTTTTTGATGGACGAGGGGGAGTCGGTGACGTGGGTGAGGAAATTGGGGTGGCCTTTTGGGAAGAGGGATTCTAGGATGGGGGTGAGGACCTGGTCGTGGAAGAGTTGGGCTTTGGTGGTGCCCGAGGCGGTGGAGATGATGATATGGGTTTCTTCGTCGCTGGTGTCTTGGAGGGGGATGGTGGGTTGGGCGGTGCCTTTGGTGATGATGGCTTTGGGGAGAGCGGTGTCGTCTTGGGGGTCGTGCTCGACGTATATCACGGTTGATAGGGAGTCGTCTGGGCCCGGGACGACGGCTACGAGGTCTTTGGGGTTGATGCTGCGCTCCTCGCCGCTGTCGGTCTTGAATGTGAAAGCCGTTGAGTCTGCCATTTGAACCTAGAATTTGGACGGTTGTGGTAATTCAGGGTTTACTTTTGAGTAGGTATGGTCGGATGATGTCCCGATGTGTGCTCAACCGGTCCCCATGGTGACCTCTGTATGCAGCGATAACGCCGTGGTTGCACCTGTTCCCTCGCTTGCACCGCGCCACGAAAACACCGGGCTAACCGCTTCCAGTAGGTACACTCTCCGAACGCTATGTAGTAAGACAAAGGGAAGCACACAGCGAGGCTGGTCGAACCCACCCCAAGCTGAACGTCAAGAGACCGGAGTGCCAGAGACAATTTAAAGACACTCCGCTAACTGCATCCGCACAACAATCCGGGAGAGCGCCGACGACGTTCACGTCAGCAAAGCTAATCGAGCAGCTTTACGTCATCCCGGAACCTAGGTATATCCTTGGGGTGTGTTGCACAGTGCAACCTACCGAGCAAGCCGGCCTACCCACGCCGTCAGCAAGCCTACACACTGACGATTTATCGCCCACTCAGCCTCACGCCAGGCACCGGTTAACCCTTTAACCCACCGTCCCCTCCCCTTTCCGAGCTAGCTCTGCGATCCTCCCGCCGAGAGTCGAGACGATCCATCCACCACCCATATCCACAGCACCGCGCACCCTGCACATGCGCACCCACGACCCTCTCTCCCCACCCACCTCGACTCCCGCCTCCCGCCCGGTCCCATCCCCCCCGCCATCATGAACGGCGGCGTCGTCTTCCTCATCATCCTGCTCATCGCCGTCGTTGGCGGCTACGGCGGCTGGGTAGCCTACAGTCGTATCCGCGCCTCACGCCTCGGACTGCCGCCCCCCTCGCTCAACCCCTTCAACCGCTCCGGCGGCAGCGACGGCGCCTCCAACTACCCTGGCCCCGCCCCCTCCGGCATCAAAGGCTGGATCGATGCTCAAGTCTACAAATTCAAGAACCGCAACAACCGCACTGCGTACGGCGCCTACGAGGAGTCCTCCGGCGGCTACAATTCCGCGCGAGGCCGTGGCGCAGGCCACAGACTCGACCCGGACGAGGCGTGGAGCGCGAGGGTGGGAGATGAAGCTTACTACGAGGAGCAGGAGCTAGGACTGCACGACCCGCCGAATGCGCGGACGGGATTGCAGTCAGCGAATCCGTACGAGGCGCATCAGTATGGGGCGCCGTCGCCGGGATTCCAGGAGCAGGAGCGCGGAAGGAGTCGCACGAGGGAGTACGACGAGAGGAGCGATGGGGGGCTGGGCGTGAGGCAGAACCCCTTTGGGGACGAGAACGCGAGTAGTTTGCGGGGTGTGAGCCCGCGGCCGTTGGACCAGCACGTGGACACGAGTTATGGGGGTGCGCAGAGTGCGGCGAAAAAGAAGAAGGGGAGCGCCGACAATAGCCCGACCGAGAGCCGAAGAAGCGTGTTTCGAGAGGAGATGTAAGGAGAAGCCACGTCGTATCTGTGTCTGTGTCTGGGCTTTGCGGGCGTTCTTGGAAACTGTGATGTGGCGACTGGAGTTACATTCACTTTACTTCATATACAACCTAGGGCGTTGAGATGAGAACGTGTAGGATTGGCACGAGGCTGTACGGCCTTCCCAGGGCACGAGAGCCCGAGATATTTAATATTATTATGACGGCGGTGGTGGTTTATTTCTCGAACCTAATGACTTTGACGGCTGCTCTTGAAAAGCTAGGTTGAAATTCCAAATGCTAGTCGGGAAGCGAATGTCTCACTCAGTTCTTCCGCGCGGCGTTCATGAATGACAGCACGTCAAATGCATTGTCGTTTGTTTTCGTGCCGCCCTCCCGCTTCCGCCTCTCCTTCCGCTCAGCTTCCCGTTGCTGCTTCTTCCCTCTTTTGGCTGACTTTTGTTCAATTGGAACCTCGACCTTTGCCGCGGCGTATATTTCAGCGAAATTTTCATATACGAGGTCATGGTCTCGGATGGATTTCTTCGCCTGCCCTGGAACGAGAAATAGCTCTGCAATCGAGCCCAGACTTTGTAAATCGGTATGTAGTTGAGTGACTAGAGGAAGCAAACGAGATGTGTTATCTTTATTCAGTGTTAGCCACACAGTTGCGCTCTGTGTTAGCATCCGCAGGGAATAAAGCCCGGCATGGAGGCATGCTGTAAGGTGAACGAAATTCCAAGTGTTATCAAAGTCCGCACTCAACAAGCGACACAGCTGTGTGAAGAAGGGAGGCGTCTTCAATTCTGGGAGCAGCATGCTGACAGCATAGAGAGGCCAGACAAGAGTCTGAGGGACCTGTCGTTCAGTGGTCCAGTCAATCCAAGACCGAATGCTGTCCATGTAGGTTTGCAGTGTTGCTTGAAGCTCCACCGACTCATACATTTGTACGTCTTGGGTGGTCACCCTTTGAGCTTTACGGCGATGCTCTCGTACTTTGGTCCCGTTTTTGGCAAGAAGGGAATAGGAGACAGCCCTTAAGTCCTGGCCGACGTTCCATGCTGAGGATCTGTGCTTGTCTTCTACAAGGAATGGTAGGTAGGCGACAGGGGCAGGGACAGAGTTCAAGCACTGGTGTACGACCTCTGATACCCTGACATCCAACCTCTGCAGTGAGGCGTCGGCCCATTGGATGTCAAATGTGTCTATGGAGTCAGAAGTAACGGTGTAGCGTTTTATGAAATCATTGTATGCTTCAGAAGCTGTATCAACGCATTTCGCTTCTTCGAGCAGTTTGAGCTCGGCCTTGTGGGGGTCATTTGTGAGCAGGTAGGCATATACACCAAGACTAGGCAGTCCAAGCTGTTGACATATACGGGCCGGATAATAGCCTTTGAACTTCGGCTCGGGCCAGAGCTCCGAGTCCCTGAAACTTATTATCCGTACGTCCCGAGGAAATTCGTAAAGCAAGAGATCCGTATCGTCGCTGAAAATAACTGTACTGGGGTGCTTATTGGCATAAGGAGCACACCAATCATCAGCCTCACCAGGAACAGTGAAAGTGAGTGAGGCATATTCGCTGTCCGCCAGAGCCTCTCTTAACGCTGGTGCCAGGAATGAGTAGGAGGTAGAGCCGAGGGAGGTGGGCCTGGGACATGCTTCGGAGGGGAAATTAGCTCTCAACCCGTTGACCTGGGCGTTGTAACGATCGTTCCTGACTGCCCTCTCGTACTGTTTCGCCTTTGGAAGTGCACCGTCGAACAGAATGGTTGAACTAGGCAAATGCGATCAGCAAGGCTCAACAATGGGTTCAATTTAGATGCGGGTCATGCATGCCTCGCGTATGCATGTGCATGGTCGCTTCAGTGCATGCAGCGGGATGTGCTCGCCAACGAAACGGCGGTGCAGATGAGGTTCTACGAGTCCAACAAAAGCGTCCCACTGGTGAACAACGGCATGCTGCAACGGCAGCATGTGGACGATTGATGGCGATGCATGCCAAGAACTGCATCAAGGCGGCGTACTGAGGGTCGCGAGGGATGAGGCGCTGATCACTCACACCTTGATATTAATGGCGTCCAAGGATCTAAGCCAGCGGAGGGCCTGCTGGATGATGTCCATGTACGAGGACATGCGCGACACGTTGGGGTTGGCCGCAGCTTGAGCCGCGAGGGCCAGCTTGTGGGCGTGATAAGCAAGCGACGGGCCATCGACGACAGCTACGAAGCCACTCAGATGGTCGGGTGAATAGTGAGATGCATGTGGATCAAGGCGTCGGGCTAGACCCGCGATCCCCATATTGGACGAGTGGACAGGGCGCAAGCCACGCCGACCGGAATATGTGTCTCGGGGGCTGGAGAAGAGGGCAGCAGGCGGATTTGGGCGCAGACAAGCCGATCATATCAGCTTGTACGGGTGCAGATGAAGCTTGCCCACGGGACGCGGGAGCATGTGCGTGATGTGCGTGATGTGCGTGTGATGCGGCGAAGCAGGGGTGGGGGTAATTGAGGCCGTTGAGCTCAGGGACGCGTATGGACCAGGGGCAGGTGCTGGGCGTGCAGTCGTGGCGGGAGCGAGGCCCTCTACGGCTCCAAAATTTTGCTGTTGAGAGACGATGGTGGGAGCATCAGGGACGAGGTGGGCGAAACGTGCAAAGGCTAGCACACGGCCGGCCAATGGAGCGCGGCGGTGGAGCGAGAGGCGAGAGGCGAGCAGCAGGGGAAGGCGGGTGCGTCATCCCGCTGCCGCGGGGGGAGCTGCCAGCTGCTGCCCCTCACGACTAAAAGTCGACCCACGGCAGCCAGCACACCTGTCCTCCCCCCGTATCCCTCCACAACAGCCTGAAATACACTGCCAAACTGTCATCATGAGCGTTCGGACCGTGTCCCTCAAGCCCTTTACCGACCAGAAGCCCGGCACGTAAGTACCTGCACCCTACTTTCGGCTGTGTTTACACGCCTGTCTTAGCCGCCCCGTTATTGCTCGCACCATCGCTCTGTATATAGCAGATTGCATTCCACCCGCACCGCACCTCCCACTCCCCTCATGATTCCCCCAGGCTGTCTCCCGCTCTTCATGCATTTGATAGAGGACCATGGCTGACCAATGGTTCCGCACCAGCTCCGGCCTGCGCAAGAAGGTCAAGGTCTTCCAGCAGGAGAACTACTCCGAGGCCTTTGTTGCCAGCATCCTCCTCTCCATTCCCGAAGGTGTCGAAGGATCCACACTGGTCATCGGCGGTGATGGACGCTACTGGAACCCCGAGGTCACACAATTGATTGCCAAGATCGGCGCTGGCTATGGCGTCAAGAAGCTCATCATCGGCCACAATGGCATTCTGAGCACTCCCGCTGCCAGCAACGTTATCAGGATACGAAACGCAACCGGTGGTATCCTGCTGACTGCCAGCCACAACCCTGGCGGTACGTTATCCTTCCAAGTCCATTGCATCATGTGCTGATCAGAATCGGGCAGGTCCGACCGAGGACTTTGGAATCAAGTACAACCTTGCCAACGGCGCGCCCGCCCCGGAAGGCGTCACAAACAAGATCTACGAGACCTCCAAGACCCTCACCTCATACAAGATTGCTGACATCCCCGATGTCGACCTGAGCAAGATTGGATCAGAGAAGTACGGACCGCTTGAGGTCGAGATTATCCACTCGACCAAGGACTACCTTGAAATGCTCAAGAACATCTTCGACTTCGACCTGATCAAGAAGTTTCTCAAGAACAACCCCGACTTCAAGCTTCTCTTTGACGGCTTGAGCGGTGTTACCGGCGACTACGGTGTCGACATCTTCGAGAAAGAGCTCGGCATCCCCAACAGCACCCAGAACTGCGTGCCCAAGCCCGACTTCGGCGGCCACCACCCCGACCCCAACCTTGTCTACGCCAAATCTCTCGTCGACGCAGTTGACAAGAACGGCGTCCACTTCGGTGCTGCCAGCGATGGTGATGGTGACCGTAACATGATCTACGGTGCTAACACTTTCGTCTCCCCCGGAGACAGCTTGGCCATCATTGCTCACCACGCCGAGCTCATTCCCTGGTTCAAGAAGCAGGGCATCTACGGTCTTGCCCGAAGCATGCCCACCTCTGGTGCTATCGACCTTGTCGCGAAGAAGAAGGGCGTCCAGAGCTACGAGGTGCCCACCGGTTGGAAGTTCTTCTGCGGTCTCTTCGATGCCGACAAGATGAACATTTGCGGAGAGGAGAGTTTCGGCACAGGAAGCAACCATATCCGCGAGAAGGACGGTCTTTGGGCCGTGGTAGCATGGCTCAACATCATCGCCGGTGTCGGTGAGCAGACTGGTACTACTCCCAGCATTGGCTCCATTCAGAAGGACTTCTGGAACATCTACGGGCGTACTTTCTTCACCCGCTACGACTACGAGGGCTGCGAGAGCGAGGGTGCCAACAAGGTGGTTGCCCACATGAAGGAGCTCATCACCACCAAGAAGGACACTTTCGTCGGCTCCTCCATCTCCGGCCGCAAGGTCGTCGAGGCCGATGACTTCTCGTACACCGATCTCGATGGCAGCGTTAGCAAGAACCAGGGTATCTTCGTCAAATTCGACGACGGAAGCCGCATCGTCGTTCGTCTGTCCGGCACTGGCAGCAGTGGTGCTACCATCCGTCTGTACATTGAGAAGCACGAGTCCGACGAGAAGACGTACGACCTCGATGCGCAGGACTACCTCAAGGACAACGTCAAGCTCGCGACCGATCTCCTCAAGCTGCAGGAATACGTCGGCCGCACTGAGCCTGATGTCAAGACGTAAGCGGGTGGATGTATCTATCATCGAGCGTATATTTGAGTAATGGGGGGAGGAGTGGACAAATATCATGAGACATGACCTGCATTAGCGATCGAACACAGCGGAGTGAATAGGGACTGCCAGTGTAGCTTAGTCGATAGAATATATTGTAGTCATAAAGTTGGAAAGTCCCATGAGTCGCAGCGGCATCTCTTTGCCTCTTTCCGTTGTCAAGTTGAGAGTGATGGTGGAGGTATCGAATCAGTCTTTGGGACGTAAAGGACCTGCACAGATCATAGCGACGGCAGCCAAATTACAAGTACAGGTAAAACATGATGCTTCCTTGGAGGTAAGTGTAAAAAATGCACACAACAGGCACTATAGTGCCGTGGCAGCTCAAGGAGCATCCGGGTTTGTCGGCGGAGTTAGGTTTTCAAGCAAACCTAATTCCGCCTTTCCCCAAATCCCTAATTTCTATCAAAAAGATGAGCCTGCTCAAGACGAGAGCATCCTTCTTACCCTTCACTCAACTATCTCACGCCGCAACCATGAGCACCGTGCGCAATCCGTTCGTCCCAAAGACAATCACCATCCCCTACCAAGGCGAGCACATCGCGGGCCACTTCTACCTCCCCGAGAACTACGACCCCACAAGGCGCTATCCCGCCGTGGCGGTAGGCGGTGCGCTGTCTACCGTAAAAGAGATGATGGCCGGGACGTACGCGGGGGCACTCTCTCGCCGCGGGATCATCGGTCTGGCCCTCGACTACCGGAATTACGGCCAGAGCGGTGGATTTCTCCGCCAACGCGAGGATCCGGAGTCGAAGGTCGAGGACCTCTCGGCTGCGGCGGCGTTTCTAACACGTCGGGGGGGGATGTCCTCAAATCGGCGGCCAACGATCCGGATGTTAAAGCTATAGCGGTTGTGGCGGGGTTCTTGCAGTCTGCGGCGATTGCACGTATGCTATATGGCGGGGAGGAAGCTATGCAGAGGCGACGGGCTGAGTGTCAGGAGGCGATGAGGGTGTATGATGAGACGCGGGAGATCAAGCTGTTGAGGACGTACGGGGGGTCTGCAGAGGAGTCGGTGAATCCCGGGTCGAAACCTTACTATGAGGATACGACGAGGGGGAATGTACCTCAGTGGCGGAACGAGTTCGCTGTGGCATCGTGGCAGGCGTGGGTGAATTGGGATCCGGTGGCGGATGCTGCGGAGGTGAGGGTTCCTACGCTGTTGGTGCATTCGGAGAGGGCGGCGTTTCCGGACCAGGTACGCGCGGTGTACAAGGGGTTGAGGTGTGAGAAGGAGATTGTGTGGTTGGAGGGAGCACATTACGACTTTTATGATGAGGTGGAGACGGTTAACGCTGCGGCTGATCAGTTGGCTAGGCACTTCCATGCGTATCTTGGTTAGGATCGGTGTTGGATTAGTATTTTCTCTCTATATACCTAACGGGGTTGCAGGAGTTTCCTGCTGTGCTATTTTCTTCAATGTATACATATATGTATATATATATATTATATGTAGGCATCAGGGAGCCACAGTCAGCAACACGGACTCGAACTGCCGCGCTGTCCTAGTATCCATCCACCTATACACGTCTATCACATCAACCACCTCTACCAAAAAGGAGCAAAACTAAAAGCCACTTCGAAGTGCTGGCTCAAAGAACGCGGACGTTTTTGTTTGATTCGACGGAAGAAAGTCTCTTGTGATAATATATATAGGTATGGAAAGTTGGGGCGAGGTGTAAGGTGAACCTTAGGTGGAGGCAGTTGCATATAGGGAAGGAGCGATTAGGCTAGATTTAGGCGAGTAAGTCTTTATTAGAGGTGATAGTGTGGCAAAGAGGGAGCGATTAGGGTAGGCTTTAGGTAAGTAAGTGCATCCTTAGCATACTAGCAAAAGGATATAGATATAACATCTAGGTGGGCAAGCCAGGAGACAGAAACGTCCGCCCGTCTAATACAACGCTTAGGGAAAACACATTCCTCACTTAGAGTTCTCTCCCGCTATCTCATCCATGCCACCTCTTAGCTGTAAAGAAGAGCCAAGCAGAGGAGCACCACCTGTGGCGCGTCGTAGTATCAGTGCGGTGAATGTGCAAAAAGCCACGCACAACAGAACATGGACTCAGCGATGCGGATTCGAACCGCCGCGCTGTCCCATCTCCCACCTATCTATCGGCCATCTTTCCCTACGGCGCTCAACCAATTCTGCCAAAAAGAGGCAAAACTAAAAGCCACTTCGAAGTGCTGGCTCAAAGAACTTGCGTTTTTGTTTGATTCGACGGAGGAATGCCAAGCGGGAAAATAGATATACGGGTGAGAAGTGAAGTTGGGTGAGGTAAGGTGAGGGTTGGACGTAGGTGGTCGGTTTGTTGTGTGCGCGCGTGCGATGCGCTGCGATAGAAGGTAGGTTAGTTAGTCTCTCAATTTCGTGTCGCCCTCATACGCATTTCATACTATAATCGGTATATTGCCGCGGTAAAGTTGATTTGACGGTGCTGTGGTGGGATTGTTGGTCAATCGAGGGATTCGTGTAGTTTTTGGAGGGACAGGAACGGAAGTGATAGATAGGTAAAATTTAATTGGATTCGTTCTTTCAACTGTCTGGTAAAGTAGAATTTGATCCGATGGATGTACGAAGATAATGCTTTACAAGAGGTAGGCAAATGTTAGGAATTAGCGTTGTCTATTCAGGTTTGGATAGGTAGCGTGTGTAAATGGAGAATTTCTAGTATCACGCCTATATCTTGTGCATGTTTCCGTGAACTCTTGTAGGACAAATAGGTTGCGTGCTATGTGCTATTTGGCTGCCGTCGCCATGATTTGGTTGGTCCTTCACGACTATGACGAAGACACGACTACATGCAATCTCCCGATCAAGGACAGAAGTTAGAAGCAGGGCTTTCACGAAGGCTGAGGATTCAATGGTCTTGTGTTTTCCCCGTCTCTACAGATTTTTACGTTCGGAATGTCGCCTGATTCTCAGCCTGCGTGCTTACCTAGGTGGGCAGCTGTGCATCTCGTGTGTGGCTGTGGCTTTGCTGCCTAACACATATAATTCACAGCGCAGCTTCGGTAAGTAGCCTTGCGCATTCTTGTCCAATTCATTAAGCCCAACAACATGGAAGCTAACACAGTCACACACACGTACACCGCGCTAGATCGCAATTCGCGGTCCATTCGGCTTCTCCGCATCTTGCCTGATCTCTCCTCCGATGGTCTCATCCAGTGCACCCTGCACCACACTACGATCGAGGCCGCAGACAACGAATATAGCTGCTTGTAGTATGTGTGGGGTCCGGCAACCGAGAATTTACATGCCATGAGAGTGAATGAGAACGTCGTTTATATACGTCCGAATCTTTTCAACTTTCTCTGCGATGCTCGGACCAGATTTGCAGGAAGACAGTTGTGGATCGATGCTTTGTGCATTGATCAATCGAATGCTCTCGAACGTAATCATCAAGTCCAGCAGATGGGGGATATATACCTTCACGCTGCGGAGGTATTGATTTGGTTGGCAGTGCCAGGTCTGCAGATCTCGCAGTCCGACTTGGAAGTGTTATTAAAAGAACTGGATCACGGCACGTTGTCTAGATCTAAGTTGGAAGAGATTAGAGTAGTTTGGTTGAATGAATACTGGGACCGTGCTTGGATAGCTCAAGAATTTCTTCTCGCAAAGCAAGTGCACTTGCTGTTTGGACTTTCTACTCTCAGCTTTACCTATATCGAGGCCATGACACAACTCTTTTCGCACATAGAACGCACTTTATTTTACAACATGCCAAAACTTATCGAAAAGCGCAAAGATTACACCCAACGAAGATTCATTTCTCCTATAGACACACTCGGCCGCATTATGATGGACACCAATGCTTCCGCACGCAAGTGCGTAGACAGCCGTGACAGAGTATTTTCCTTACGAGCTTTCTCCAGTGACGGGTCAAACATAGCTGTCGACTATTCTATGCCATTGATCAAACTTGCAATGAGAGTTTTGAAGCTTGAAGAAGGCTGGCTTTGCACCTGCTTCGTCGAAGAGGTATTCCAGAGCCTGAGATCCGAAGAAATCGATGATCCAGCCTGGTATGAGACTCTGCGATTTCAAATCCAGTCGACGGCGCAGACACAGAGTAACGGCAGTGAGATGGGAGCTGAAGAGGTCTACGAGCTTGATTTGAGTCTTGTCGATGGACATACCGAAGGAAGTTGGATCTGGCGTAACGGTGTGATAAGCTCTCCAACGGACTGGTTTTCATGGATGAGACTTGATTCAAATAGAGTTAGAGTTGTCAAGAATGGCGAAGGTGTATCCTTCTGGCGGTTCTCTTTTATGGATATGGCAATGATGAGTTGCATGCCGTCGAAGTCAGAGTGTCTGCACAGGTCAACGTCCATCACGATGGGCGAGTGGGATCCTTGACTAATCAATCAAGGTTCAAATTTCGAGATTTGATATCTCTGTACTTTCCAGGTTGTACCCATGTACATAGCTTTACGGCCGTCTTCCTGATCACTTAACGCTGGATCCAACAACCCAAAATTCTTGGCTTCTGGAGATAGTCAACTGAAATTCAGCATTCCGGGCCGGTCGAGTGTATTGGAATGTCAGAGAAGACTGCACTACTGCATTATACCCTGTTATTGTGTCTAAGATTCCAACATTCTGTCGTTTATATGTGAACCCGGTAAAAGGTTTTATTCGGAATGGTGAAAACAAGGCCTAATGGATTTGTTTGTGAGAACAGAAGCAGAAAATTAATTAATAACTATGACAGTTTTGGGAAACGAAACAGAAGATAGCGCGGTACTGAGGGAAAAATCCTCGCGAGTCTTATTCTAAACAGAAATAATGAGCTATCCGCTCTCTTCTCATTCATATCCTTGCCCATAACTATCAGACACCAAAAGGAACAGAGATCTACAAGCAAAGTGATAGACTGATCACAGCCATCCAAATTTAACCCGATGAATAAACCCGAACGCACCCTTCTTCTTACCCATACAATTCTATACAAACGCCAGAACTCCAAAGCAAGCCCACCAACGCAACCCAAAACTGTCCTTTCAAATAAACCCAAATCAAACCACTCACCTACTCATACAAAACCAAACACCTAACCTCCACACTCCTCCTTAACGGCAACTCCTCTCCCCCCTCCCCACCTCCTGCACCGCCCCATGCGCCACCCCACCCATCCTCCACCTCCTCTCCGAATCATAATCCACAAAAACCAGCGCCTCCTCCGCCTGCATCTCACTCACGTAGTAAAACTTATACTCCGGATGCCACCTCAGCCCCCTAATATGCGTCTTATAATTCGACCTCGTGTACACGGGTTCCGCCAACTTCACCGGATGAATCGGCGTACTGCTCGGATCCAAAAGCGCGAGCGGCATCTGGTGCACGGCCGCAAGCGGTTTCCAGACGTTGATGATGGCCCAGTGGCGGGATTCCCAGTGGGAGGCGGTGGAAGAGTCGAGGATGCGGGTGAGGTGGGCGTGTGCGGTGGAGGCGTCGTTGTCGATGTGGATGTCTGGGACGGGGGTGGTAGTGTAGGTTTTTACTTGCTCGGCGGCGGCTGGGGGTGGGTTTTTTTGTTGGCGGTAGCGGTGGTGGAAGGGGATTACTTGGGTGGCGCCGGTGAGGCGTTGGACGAGGTGGGAGCATTCGGTGTAGTATGTGGATATGGCGGGGTTGGTGGAGGGGGTGGAGTCGGGGGTGAGGAAGTCTTGCTCTTGGATGCTGGGGGTGAAGGATGTGTTTTGGAAGCCGCGGGTTTGGATGGTGGGTTGGGGTTCGAGCGTGCGGATGTCGTTCAGTTGAATTTTTTGCTTGTTGGGAGGGAGGAGATTCGACTGGCCGGAGGCATAGTCGAGGAAAGCTGAGTTTCCGTCTTTGGTACCGGCAAAGAATTGAGCTGTTGCGTATGTCATGATTAGAGTTTCTTGTTCAGTAAGTCAAGATGGTAAGAGATTACAGTGAATTTAAACAAGACCGTTGCTGCTGCTTTCGGTCTCCCGGTAAACATGGACGGCCTTTGTGAAGCCCATGTCGGACTTATTCGTATTGAGCAACATTTTCACGACATGACCAACATGTTGGTGACGTGTTGGCCTTGATTAGCGAGCGATTCCAGAATTCTTCTATTTCGTGTCGGTAGTACCTAAATTGTGGGGTGATATTTCAAAACAAGTTATAACAAACTCTTTGTCAATGCTTATAGCTGAAGCGAGACACCAGGGTCCTGATCTAAATTGACTAGCTGAGTAGATTGTTAGGCGTTGATCGCTTGCCTGCCTAATTCGCTCTAATGCTGACTGCGGGTGTTGGGATCGTATCTAAAACGGCTAGAGTACATCGTAATCTGGGGAAAGAGCATACATAACCAAAATGGAGATTTCTAGTTCTCACGCCCTGCGGTTAGGTGTGGGGCGCATGTAACACGTCGGAGTTTGATGTTGGATGTTATTGTGCTGTGTAACGAGGCAATGGCTTCTCGAAGATCGCGAAGTCTTGCCATTGGTAGGTTCCTAGGTACATAACAGCTGAGACCAGTTTATCTTACCGAGTGGCCGAGTCCAGAAATGTCCAGTACCACACAGTCTTTTTGATGATTAGTCTGCATAGGGATATCATAAGCATGTTTGAGGGATTTACTCACCCTACCATGATAGCTGAGATTCCCTGCCACATCCTCTTCGACATCTTCACCGTACAAAGCGTCAAAGACGCGGTCTTTGAGCGTCTATACTAGTTAGGCTGTGTATGGATTCCTGGTCAAGGCCTCACCTGGAGTTCCGAGCCTTTCAGCTTCGAAACTTGAGACATGGTTGCAAATCGCTCCCAAATGCTTTCCCTAGATAGAATCGCCTCGTAAGCTATTTCTCCTTCGCCTAGGGGGTGCTTGAAGTAATTTTGTTGGTCCGGATTTAGAGCATCTTTCCACTTCAGCTCGCGGTACAGGTTGATCGGGTTTGGCAAACTCCGGATGATAGCCTTCAGTCGTGCTTCGTAGGGCGTTGAAGGTGTATGATCGATGGGTCCATTGACTAAAAGTATGAATAATAAGCACACTCTGCCCGAACGTGACGTTAGTTGAACTTACAATCGTCCACATTCCAGATAAGCCCAAGTCCACCCTCCGGTCGTAATACCCTTCGTACCTCTCGAAGCGTCTCAACCGTAGCAAACCTAGACCATCATTACCATCACATAACTCCCATATCACATCCAACATACCAGTGAAACGCCTAACCCATTAGCCCTCATCTACCATCACCACCACCCACCCATCACTAACCTGCGCCACAACCACCGCATCCGCCCACCCATCTCCTACACTCTCAAGCCCACCCGCAAAATCCCCCACAACAGTCGTACCCCTCAATTTTTTCCCTTCCAACACCCCACGCATCTGGTCATGCGGCTCGCCAGCCACTATCTCGTACCCCTCAGGTCGAGACGCTAGTAGCTCCGTGAATTTTCCCGTCCCAGCACCCATTTCCACGATCCGCGCTCCGTGGACACCTTTTACGCTGATTTCATGAAGGAGCTGGTCGATGGCAGAGGGGGGTAGTTCGGGCGGTGCGTATCGTAGGAGGTGGCGGCGTGGAAGCCAGAGGCGGCTTGGGGGTGGAGTGGGGGTGGCATGGAGGATAACACGGGAATTTGTGGATTAGAGTGGCTGGTGGTATCTAGGTATGAATTATGGGTCTGGACATATATAAAGGTAACGCTGCTTAATGACGTTGATCATGAGGTAGTGTGCCGCGGACACGATTGCGACATTGTCCAGGGTGTGTAGTCGAGGGCGCTAAGCAGCATGTGTAAAAGGAAACTCGGTTCATAATCATCAGGACACCCCTCTCTTGTATCTGGAGAAGATATAGGCCATGGAAACCGACAAATAGTCAAGTGTCCGGTTGGTAGTTGTGAACGGAGGGATTCGGTGTCACGACAGCTTACCTTGAGTGATAAACCAACTTCGCGGTATCCAGCTTCCAATCTAGACAAATCACAGCCCCCGAAAGTGATGTTAATATAATAAACTACTCTCATATTGCTCTCAATCTACCCCTGGGTATATAACGTTTACTACTCTCAGACTGTTCCGGGCCAGCATCCCTCCCCCTAGATTCAAGTTGACTATCGCTTTCAACCGCCAACGCATAAAGATATACAAGAAACAGAAACGACCGAAAGATAGTGCCTCGCATATGGTACAAAATCATAAAGTCGTGATGAACTCGGAACAGCGTCTATAGCTTGGACTTGGGCTTGCGAGTAACGGTGCAGAAGATGAGACCGTTGGGGTCGGACTGGGGGGCGAAGACGGTAGCGTCTTTGCCGGTGTTCTTGATGCCCTTGTGCCAGCTGAGATCTGTGTGATGTGTTAGTAAACCATTTCCATGAATGATTGATTCTTGATCAACGTACCAACTTCGAAATAATGCTTGTTAGGAAGCACATAATCGACCTCCTCCACCAGCGCCACATCCGCAAGAATCTGCTCACACATCTTATACATAGTAGCCTGCACACTAGCGCTGTTGTCCTCCGCGAAGATCTTCAGCGTAATGTCGCGCGCCTTCTGGTACGCGCCGTTGAAATCCACAGCCTTGAGTTCGTCCAAGCCGCTGAACGTCTTCCATTTCCAACCTGCCTCAACCTCCGTGCTAAGAATGCGGTCCCAGGTCTCGGGCAACCGCGTGAACTCATCGCGGTGGAAGCCATAGAAAGCAGAGCCGGTGCTCTTCAGCACGAGGAGCTTCTCGATCTTGGAGCGGATCTCAACACCCTTGTTTTCGCGGGTGACTGATTCGACGACGCGAATCTCCTCGCCGTCGCGGTAGAAGGAGTGCGGGTGCGGCTTGCCGTCGATGGTCATGCGCGTCCATCGGTGCTGGGTGATCTTGACGTGGGCGGCGTGGATGTGTGGGTAGGTCTTGACGAAGTGGTCACCGAGGATGGCAGCGAATTGCTCGGGAGGGTCGATGGGGTTTTGCTTCGCGAGCACGTAAATGGTCTGCTTTTGGGTGTCTGTGGCAACGACGGGACCGTTGTCGGCTTTGGTGTAGCTATCCAAATTAGACATGCATAGCGAAGGACAAGAACATACTCACGCAGTGTCAATATCGCCCTCGAGTAGAGTGCAGACGGTCTGCTCAATGACGGTGTGGACACCAGTCTGCTCGTTCTTATCTACCTTGTACAGGCGGACATTATCCTTGCCATACTTGGCGAAGCTGAGTTGAGACATTTTGAGGAGTTTTCTAAGAAGTGAAGGTGCAAGACACTGTGAAGGTTGCAGCAGAGAAATCAAAAGTCGACAAGGGATGGCACAAACAAGTGGAAGAGGTGAAGCTTGGGTTGGTAATGGTGAGGGGAGCTATGCAATAGATATACGCCCAAAAGCAAATCCTTATCAGAACGGGCTGCCGAGCGGATCTCGCCGAAACATCTGCGGCAAGCGGCAAAACATGCAATGCACAAGCAGAATCGCGTGAGATGAGTGCAAATGCAGCAGACGGCGGCCGTTGTGCTCAGAGGCTTTGGGGGAGCCCGGCGAGGTCCGACGATGGAGCAGGGCTAGCTCCGACGCTTGAGCTTCCCATTGGTCACTGCGCGGAGAAAGGGCACGTGATATCGAATCGCCTGTGGGCCCGCGCAGGCTTGACCGTGGGACTCAGCAACAACAGAGGACGATGCAAAATGGACAGCGAGACGCAGTTGTGCGCTTTCCAATGTGTCTCTCAAGGGCAGTCGCAGAATCAGAGTCAGGCAGGAAGCTGCTGCGCCCCAGGTGCTCCTCGGCCATGTGTGCACGGGCCGAGTGTACACTGGCGTTCCAGATGTATGCTGCGACGTCCTAAACGCCCAAGGGACCGCGTGTGCGTGCGGCAATTCACTACCCACGATCATTTACCGTAGCTGCCCTGCCACATTTGCTCCCACCACGCCGCTCCTTGAGACTTGCCTGCACACCCAACCTCGCCCGTGCCCCGTCCCACGCTCTTGCGCCACTGCGAACCCCGCTCGCCGTTTAGCCTGTCCCCTCCACGTCGTTCAATGTCTGCGCGCAACAGCTCATGAGGCAAGAGGAGGTTACTGTGTGGATATCGACATGCAATGCGGTTGGGAGGCGTACGGTTAAGGCCTGCTCATGACGCCTCCAGTGAAAGCCGACGGCGACCAGGGCCCTCTACTTGCGCCCACGCGGAGTAGACCAGATGGCCGCTCGCTGCCAGCACCCGCTAGCAGCATCATGGCCGGGTCGCGCACCCAGGCCTCGTATGCCACAGCCAGAGAAGCACCCGGCAGCTTCAGTTCACAATTACGGCCCACGACGTCGCATGACGGCCGCTTGAAACCCGACTTCGACACGCATGCCATCATCGTCGGCGATGATAACACCACCACCACCGAGCAGCGGCAGGCTGAATTACAAGATCAGATAGAGAAGGAGACGAAGATCAAGATAGGCTCGGAGAATCTCCTAGAGGCGCTCAATACGAAGAATGCGAAAAACACCAGTAACCAGAGGTTACAAGTCGAGGAACAGTTGAACATCTCCAACAAGAAGCTTGCACAGCTCAAGTCAGGATTGGCAGCCGAGATACAGAGGGCCAAGGAAATCAAGTCACCACCCGCCGAAGCCCAGAGCAGACTCTCCTACTTGTTCCGCCGCAACCTGTCCCGGTCACCGTCGCGGCACCTCGCAAAAAAGGAGGAAGATAAAGATGAAGAGACCGAGTCACCCACATTTGTGCTCGCCGAGATACTCAAGGCCTTGGAGACCGCTGGCATGCAGCCAGAGTATTACGTGGAAAGGGCCAATGCGCTGGTGGACTTATTCAAAAGACATCCTACGCTCAAGTTTGAGCTTGCTTGGTCCATTTTCGGCATAAGAATGCAGACTATGCTGCTCAGTGACAGCCGCGAGGTGGTTGCAGCTGCGTATCGAATCATGCGCCACACTTTTACCGACCGAAAGTCGCTTCAAATCATTCGAGCTCTACACACAGACTATCTTGTCATTTTATCCCTCGTAAAGGATAGCAAGGCTGCTGTAGAGAGGGAGCAGGCTCTCAAGTTCGTGCGGGCCTTCCTAGATATTAAAGGTGGTGTAGAAGAGATTTCCCGATCAGTTGTCCGGATCCTGGTTGCCGTCGCTGAACACACAGATGATCGATTAAGAAATATCGCTACCCTTACATTAGCCGAGATTCTCGTCAAGAAGCCATCACTCTTGGTCGAATCTGGTGGAATGGGAACTCTGACAGATGCGCTCGGAGAAGGAAATTATTACGCCGCAGAAAGTGTAGGAAGCGCTTTCGTTTATCTATTGGATACTCCACAAAGACGTCGATTTTTCAGATCCGGACACGAACTCGAAGCACCGTTTGCCATGTTTACGGACGCTGGTACTGCGCATAGCCATCTTCATGAAGAGAAGCTGAAAGCAAATGCCAAAGTCATTGCGTCGTTATTGCGGAGCTGGTCGGGCTTCCTTTCGCTCTGCACAAACGATTTCCTGGCCATTCGATCCTTGCTCATCTCGCTAGAAATACCCACACCACATGTACGGAACGTATTGTTAGAACTGTTGTTTGATATTCTCCGCATTAAGCCCCCTTCATGGTCCACTTCCTTCCTTGCTGGTCGCCGATTGACTACATATGGTCGCGTGACTAACTTGAAAAACCAAGCGATCCAAGATGATTCAGGCCCCAGTACTGATCCTACAAACAAGTGGAATCTCTTGGAACATTACGTCGCCATGGTTTTGGCTGCATTCCTGCATGCGGGTCTGGTTCCAGCACTTCTCAAAGCAGAAGAGGATCCGTTGAGTCTTGCTTTGAAACGTAAGACAACGCTCCTCCTTGGCGAGGTGCTCAAAATGGCCAACGAGCTTCTACCACCATCTTGGAGCTCGGAATTACAAGTACTCCCACAGCTACTCCGATCTGCGGCGAACTTCCAAGCCGAGTCCCGGTTTGTTGCGATCGGTACTATTTATCAAGTAGATAGCGTCAACAGAACGTTGTACCGATCAGCGAATACGTCAAATCAACCGAGCAAAGGCATAACCACAGGTAACGATGCTGCATCCGCAAGACAAGCCGATCAGTCCAAGGCCCAAGCTGCAGTGCAAGTAGACGAAACCACATTCAGAACCATGATGGTGGACACTCAGGTCCTGGGCACAGTCACATTCCAGAAATGGAGATGGGACTTGATTCAAACCATTATCGATGGCCCATTGCTCAACGCTAAACGTCTGGATGAGGCCATAAAGGGGGCTAAATTCGTCCATCGTCTGCTTAGATTCTATCAGCCGCTCAAGTATCGGTTCTGCGAAGTAAAGAACACAAAGCCTAATCAGCGATACGTCCGCGCGGGATGCGCTCTCATTCGCACGCTGTTACAGAACCCAGAAGGTGTACGAAACTTGAGTGACAGCAAATTCATACGACAGCTCGCAGAATGCCTGTCGCATTTCGACAGGATGAGCGGATTGACATCTGATTCGCCCATGTTCTCGGTAGAGCGGCTGAATGAAACTTTGACCGGTGGTTACTTCGCGCTGCTTGGTGCGTTAACCAAAGATCTCAAGGGCATCCAAATTCTCGAAAGGTGGAGGGTGCTGAACATGTTCTATCACATTGTAGAACTGAACGACCGCGATGATCTCATCAAGACATTGCTGAGCAACATGGACTACACTTTGGACGGTCATCTACGCATCATCGTGTGTAAAGCCATGACGTCCTGCTCAAAGGAAGTGCGCATTTTTGCGACCCGACTCTTGCGCAAGTATGCGACAAGGCCAATGCAGCCGACGGACTCTTCGAGCGTTGCAGAATGGGCGATCAAGTCGCTGGTCACGCAGCTGTATGACCCTGACGTTGAGGTCTGCGAGGTGGCCATCAAGATCTTGGAAGAAACGTGCAACCAAACCGAGTCCTTGGAATACGTGGTAAAGTGCCGGCCAGCGCTGGATCACCTGGGTGAAATCGGTGCGCCGCTGTTGCTCCGGTTCCTCTCTACTTCAGTAGGGTACCACTATCTGGATGGGCTGAACTACATCACTGGAGAGATGGACGACTGGTTCCTAGGAAGGAATGACACCTACGTGGCTTTGATCGAAGCTTCCATGGCACGGGCGCTTGCTGACATTGCGGAGAAACCGCAGACGCAGCTTTCCTACGATGACACGCCCGAGCACACGGAGTATGGGATCGTGCCCCCCCACTTTTACCGTGAGCTTACACGGACTAAAGAAGGATGTAAGCTACTCAAACAGAAGGGACACTTTGACGAATTCGTTGCAAACATTCGCGATTTCGCGATGGAGAAAGACGACGCCGAGTTGATCCTAAAAGTCAAGGGCTGCTTGTGGGCGGTGGGCAACGTGGGCTCCATGGAGCTTGGTGCGCCATTCCTGGAGAGTTCGGATGTTGTGAAATGGATCGTGAAGATTGCAGAAACATCTGAAGTCATGTCGCTGAGAGGAACGGCCTTCTACGTACTCGGGCTGATTTCCCGAAGTCTTCACGGGCAGGAAATCCTGCTTGAATATGGATGGGATGGTGTCGTCAACGAAGCCGGGGAAGCGCTCGGCTTCTGCTTACCCCTAGATTTCAGGAAGTTGTTCTCGGTATGTTTTTTTTGGGCACGTGCCTTTGGTATAGCATCTGCTTACGTTGATAGATGACGCCATGGAGAGCCAAGTCGGACGACATGAGTTGGAAGCGCAAGGCAGAAGTAAAGGTGGCGGTGTCAGACAGTGATGCTGTGAATGCGCGTATCCTGAAGCTTGCGACGGATCTTGGTAATACGGTGTTGGCCAAGAAGGCAGCAAGCGATCTTTCGGCGTAAGTCACATCATCAACTGATATGTAGGATGCACGCTAAACGGTATACAGGATCAAGGCAAAGAGGGCACCAGGCTTCACAAAGCCGGCCATGTTCCACAAAGTGATGCAGATTCTAGATGCACACCACTTTCGGCTACCGGCTTGTCGATTCGTGCTTGATTTGTTCGACAAGTCGGTGCTGCCGCAGATCGTTCTGGAAGAAGAAGAGGAGTCAGAGGAGTCGGAATCTGAATCTGATTCTCGAGTTCTGGTAGAGGGAGAGCAGAGCGAAGAGAGCACTGACTCGGAATCAGGTGAGCCGGGAAGGGCGAACGGCGTGGCTAAAGCCTAAAACCTTATGAGGTGATTATAGCGAGCGTACCAGCAGGAAGGGTGGGTTCCCTGACGGCGGCGTTCGGGAGTATAACAAGTGGGTTCCATGTACACTACAAGGGTAGGATGCGAGGCTTGAGCGTTTCCAGGCTGGCCGGGGCAGTGTCTTGCATTGTGGAGTTTTTTTTGGCGCTCTCGTGTCCCATGGAGCGGTGGGGTTAGACATGTGTTAGCGAGCAGTATTTGGACGACATGTCAATGAAGAATCTACAACGCTTGGCATACTTCACTACTCTTCCGCTGACGGGGCGAGGTGGCGACGGGCTGGGGCCAGGACCACGGCGATGGGCTGGTGTGCCAGCAGAGAAGGGTGGGCGGCGGATGGTTCTAGAGGTAAACAATACACTACTCGAATGCACGGAAGCGGCAAGGTGGCTGTTAGTATGTGCGTCAGGGTCCTACGGAGAGGTGGAGGCTCAAGTGTGCCACATGTGGTTTGACAGACGAGGTGCTTGGCGCGCATGCGTGATTGGTTCAGGGGCGCTTTGATTCGACTGCATCGATGACGCTTCCAAAACTGCATGCGCGCGTTCGAGTGAGTGCGCCGACGGACCATGAGCGAAAGGGCAACCTAGGCGAGAATAGATGCTGCAACGGCCGTCTTACTCGTACAGCGTTGGGCTCAATGGGCTGTCTGGTGTGCTGATTGCTGTGCACCGGCTGTCTGCGCCGGGCGCGTCGTGGAGCCAGCCAGTGTGGACTGGTTGCCATGGACAGTCATCATTCTCATCAATGACCACGGATTGCGCCTGCACACTGGCGACTGGACTCGCAACGACAGCCACGGGCCCAGAGACGACGGGCCCCGGAACTCGGGCTGCCCGGCTGCCCTGCTGCCCTGCTGGGTCGCCGCGTGTGCCCTCCAGGAGGATGAGGTGGTGCACAAGGTTTTCTAACTTTTCTTGTAGTTGCTGCGAGGACCGTGCAGATTTTGATAGACGAAGCAAGCGGAACGGGGCCAAGGATGCTCGATATAGGCCCACAGCTCGATAGCCGCGGACAACGTAGTGGCACAGTGATCGGAACAAGGGTCTCTCGCCCTCCAGCTTGAACATGGCGCACAACGACATCGCCGATCCTCTCCCCCGGCGACGTATCATGCATTCTGCCTCGTGCGGAAACATGGCCAGTCCTCGGCCGCTGGTGCTGATGACCTCTTCGACTTGCCGACTGCATACCGTTTGATACATACTCACGCTTCTTGATTGCTCTTGCATTTTCCACACAACACGCTGTGCTCTTGCCACTGTAAACCCTCCCAGCGAAATATATACACTTATCTGCCCGCTCTCCTCCCCTCGTGCTCGAGCTCCTCCGCCCGACCCTACGTCTGCCTCCGCCGCTGACGAAGCCCTCGCACACCACCCCGTCACCAATCACTCCACCAGCAACCACTACACTACCACCCCGGGCCAGACACTCCGTCGCCCGCATAAACGCCCACCACGTTGCTGCCAGCCTCGCTCCACCCCGCAAATCCTTCTAGCACCTTCCTCCGCACGCGCAAACCCACCCCCTAACCCGCTGTCCAACCACGCCGGTCCCGTGGGAGAAGGAGCCTCCCCGCAGTGAAGCCAACTGTATGAATTCACCACGCAGGAAAGAATTGCTACTCCACCCCAACGGAGAGCACGAGCACGCCTTCGCACCAATTGCTCCTCCACAACCACAAGCCTTTATGGTAGAAAATGTTCCGTCGCAAGAATACCCGGATGAGGAAAAGACCGGGTTGACCGCCTACCAAGATGCGCGAGAGCTCGTCCGCTTGGTCCAGTGTCCACAGTGTTCGAGACCCTACAGCGCACCGGTGACGCTGCCATGCGGTCACACTGTCTGCCGCGGATGCCTCCCCCCGCCGACCACCCGGGCCAACATCTCATATCCGAACACGCCGGATCGTCTTCTCGGAATATCATGCCCGCTCTCCTCGTGCCGCGCCGAGCATGCTGCTGCCGAATGCAGCATCGATGTCACCTTGTCCAAGCTCATGGAGCTTATCGAGATCGAGGTCGCGAAACACATCCAGCTGATTCAAGATGCGCCTATGCTCCTAGAAGAGATTCTGCAGTGGGATGATAGCCTGCCGATGCAGGAGCAGGAGAAGGTGGACATGAAGGGGGCCTCGAAAGTGCTATATGGTGGCCGGCTGGCTTCCACATATACCATGGCGAGCATGGGCGACCTGCGTCGTGGTTCCGAGGTCGCATACAAGGCTCTGGCAGGTGCTGTGGACATCTACCAGGATTTGGACAATGCACTGTTGGAACGGCTACGGGACGTCGCGCAAAAAGAGCTCGATTGCCTCGTGTGTTATAACATGATGCTCGATCCAACCACGACCTCATGTGGCCACACATTCTGCCGTCGCTGTCTCGTCCGTGTCATGGACCACAGCAGCATATGTCCAATGTGCCGGAAAGGACTGCACACCCCTGCCTCCTTGCAAAACAAGCCTGGCAATGCCATCCTGAATGCGCTTCTGGATGGATTATGCCCTGATCTTGTCGCTGCTCGGCAAAGAGCTGTGGACGCTGAAGAGCAGGGCGGCGACGACGAGCTCGACACGCCACTCTTCGTGTGCACCTTGTCCCTCCCTACCATGCCTACATTTCTCCATGTCTTCGAACCTCGGTATCGACTGATGATGCGACGTTGCGTGGAAGGGAATAGACAGTTTGGCATGGTCATGTATAACCGCACTTCTACGCCACAGGGTGACATGGGCTCTACTCAGTTTCTCGAATACGGAACACTTCTCGAAATCGTCAACCTGGAACTACTTCGCGACGGCCGCAGCTTCGTAGAGACAAGAGGGATCGGTCGGTTTAAGATCCGCGCGCACGGCATGCTCGACGGGTACCATGTGGGCCGGGTCGAGCGAGTCGAGGATGTATCGTTGGCCGAAGAGGGAGCCCTGGAGCAAAGTGAGACCAGCATGGCGAAGGAATTCGCGGAACGATATCAGCAAGACAACCCAGATCTACCACTACCTATAGATGCCGCGATCAACCAGTTGTCGACGCAAGAACTGTTGGACAACTGCATGACCTTTGTTCGCAGCATGCGAGACGCCAGCGCTCCCTGGCTGAGTGCACGCATCGTCTCGGTATATGGCGAGCCACCCGCAGACCCAGCCGTCTTCCCCTACTGGTTTGCCTCCGTGGTTCCGATCGCCGAGGAGGAAAAGTACGCACTGCTGAAGACGACGCGTGTCCGGGAGCGTCTGAAGATTGTGTATTCGTGGATCAGAAGGATACGGGGTCAGAGATGGTAAGTACAATCCTCTCTTCCCACCAGGACGTGCACGCTCCGCGGACGCATCCCTGCGTCAATACGGGCTGCAAGCGGGAAAGATGAGCGGCACAGTTCGCAACTCTGTGTTGTACAAGCTTGCAGCGCCAACATTCTGCAGATGACACTGGGAAACGCTCTGTTCAACATGGCACTAGCTGTCCGACGCTAGCCCAAACCATCGAGTCTACCTACACCCGAAATCTTTCGGCCCCTGGCCCGTATATTACCGCAGGCTAATCGTTGTGACTACTAGGCCGGCTGGCAGTGCGTGCAATATTCTTTGACTCGCGGCTTTCCCTTTGCTCATTCTCTTGCTGTCGGCATATTGGTCGCGTTGAGAGAGGACGAGAGAGAGCAACATTGCAAATGCGATGACACCTGCATATACATACACGACCAACATGATCCGCAAGATTCCCAATACGTCCCGTTAAATCGCCATACCATATTATTTCCCATCGGCTCAAATCACACCACTCCGACTTGTTAGACCTGTCTCAAGGCCAACAAGCGGACGCATCTGGGGGAGTCTCCTTTTTTTTCCTTCCCGTCCCCACATTCCGAACATGCTTCTTTTCGCTTCGCTTCGCTCGCACCCAGTCTGGGGTGCTGGTTGCCAGACCACATTTTTGAGCATTGCGGTTATGTCTATTTGTCTCGTCTTGTCTTGTTCTTTTACCTCCAAGATGCAAAAGCCTCATCTATCCATCTATATATCTGTCCGTCTATCTGTCTCCCTCGATATCGATATGATTACCCCCTCTCAGGAGGACGACAACGCTGCTAGGCGTATACGTCCATGTTTATTTGTCTTTTAACTTATTTTCTTGTCTTTTCTTTTGCCTTCTGGTGAAGCTGCTTTACATACTTGGCTTGGGTGGGGGAGTAGGCGCTGCTAGGCGCCTGTGGAAGGAGGAAAGGGGAAGCGCAACGGTTGCTAGACTGGCGCTGAGGGGTTGTTGAGAAAGCCCGCCCTCTGTGAGTGTAGGGTGTATGTAGCCTGTGTAGGTGAATGCATGCGGGTAGAGAGCTTGCTCTATGCCGCCGATTTTCAGATGAACTGGGTGTTTTGTGAGTGTGTGGATTTGCTTGGTGAATTATGTGGTCTTTGAATCTTCTGGGATAAGATGCAATGGAAGTGGATGAGTCCATGGGTACCTGGTAGATACCTGGGATATCTGTGGTGTAGTGTTGATCGGGAAGTAGGGGACTGGACTGAGCTGAACTACGAACTGTGGAATCGAGCCATTGTTCTAGTGGGCAGAGGGAATGGAGTTGAGATTATACTCCACAGATGTGAAAACTTGCTTTCCTGTCTTCTCGTTATTGTCTTCTCGCCGCAACGATCTTATTGCGTTTGTTATTGCGTTTGTTTCACCGTCTAGCGGCTATGCTTCTAATCTAATTGAGTTATCACAACGATTGAAATGGAAAAAGCAGAGACTGAGAGGAGGGAGCTACAATATAGATCGATTACTGAGAAACATGGGAAAAGTATTCTCGTGGAATCTATAGAGTTGGGAAGTAACCTGCAAGGTTAATCTCTTAGAATTATGGATTCGAGCTGTCGGCTCAGTGGAGGACGGCAGCATGGAAGGCGACCCGCGTAACAGATGGATAGAATCGTACGCGGAAGTGACCGGAGCGGAAGGAGAGCGTCGTTACCCTATCTTCCTTTGCGGCTGTTCCATGACCTGAAATTTAGGCCATGTCACGCCCAACACGTCACTGGATATCTTCACCCAGGCGAAACCGAACCCGTCTACATCAGATCTCTTGCGTTAGCCTCTCATGTATTAATACCACAAGACAATACTAACGGCATACCTAGCTCAATCTTCTCTTGACGAGACATTGCGCTATTACTTGATCTTGATGCGATGCCCGGTCGCTCTTTCCCTTCGTACTCTCGCTTCTTCGTCTCTTGCCGCCTTTTGCACGCACAAGCTATCAACTGCGCACACAATGGCGCCTATGTTATGTGTATTTATCTGTGCGTCCCAATTAATACATACCTTAAGTGCTGTTTGCCATCCGGCTGCCAGTAGATGTTCTAGTCAGGTCCTCTACGACGTCAACAGAGTCATCTACCTGCGCGTCCAAGACTCACCTCACCCAGCTTCACCTTTACAGGCCATATATATGCTTTTTCGATAGAGATTCTTCCGTCGAATCAAACAAAAACGCAAGTTCTTTGAGCCAGCACTTCGAAGTGGCTTTTAGTTTTGCTCCTTTTTGGTAGAGTTGGGTGTAATGATTGATGGAGACGACGAGGTAGGTGAGATAACGTGGCGGTTCGAATCCGCGTTCTAACTAGATCTATTGTGTTTCCGTCTTAGAGGCTCGCCAACTTCATCTCGTCTACATGTACGTAACCCTGCTCTTTTTCTTGACCTCAGTCTCCCGGTTGCCTTTCTTTCGATTTGTGTACATACAACCAACCTCTTGTCAATTCTCTCCATCGCGATAGCGTCTATATTGTGTTCGTCTTTCTGTGCGCCCTTCTTGATAGATATCTTGCGTGCTATTTACTGTTTGGCTGACATACTTATGATCTAACTGAGTGATCTACGACGATTAGAAAATACCAGATAGAGATTAGTTGGATGTCTTATATCTAGAGATGTTTATATGGGGAAGGGAATGTGGTAAGTGGTGAGTTCCTAGAGGAATGGAGAGAGGGAGGACTCTGCGCTGGCGTTTGGTGATATAGGGGAAGGAAGGGCCGTTTGTCGTGTTATTGAGATATAGTTCTCTCTCTATCTTGTATTTACGAGAATTACTTTACATCATAGGCTCCACATAAGCCACTTATACAATACTATTCTCGTCATTTCATTTGTTGTCGCTTTACTCCTCACTTACTCTGAGCGCATCATCAAAGTATAGTAGTGATGAAACAGTCAAACTAGAATGAAAACCTAAGTAACATCAAACCAAATACCGAACCATAAAAACATACAGTATTCCGGCAAACAGCTATATATTCATCCTGAAAATAATTGGGAATCCAGATCACCCTTTTACCATTCAAACAGATCCAGTCTTCTTCGAGATATATCAAAGGGGAAGAGGCTTGTGAATAGACATGTTGACCGCCTGAGTATAAATCAGCAGTTAACTGGTTTGTGTTAATATAGAGGCGATCCTCGTCGTAGGATTCTTCCGGATCGCGGGAGAAGAGAGAGCGGATGGAGAGGTTCTTTCGTATGGGGGTGTAGAGCTGCTTTAGTTTGCCTTCCTCGAAGGTCAGCCTAATGCCATTAGGCTCATCCAATACCCACACCAGCGTTTCATTATCCGGCGAAAGTGTTACACGATAGTCACCCATGAGGACCGAAACTGTCTGTAAGAAGTTCCCCGAGCCCGTGTCCCAGATATTGATCTTAGAAGGCGATGCCGATGCCAACATTTTACTGTCAGGGGAAAATGCCACGGCGTGAAGCTCGTTTGGTCGGCCATTATTAAGTGTGTGCAGCACTTTGCCTGATCCAACATCCCATAGCTTGACGGTTTGATCGTCAGATGCCGATGCTAGGACTTTCCCGTCCGGCGAGAAGCTTGTGGAGTGAATTTGACTTGAATGACCCTCAAGTGCGTGTCGCGCCTTGCCTGAATGGATATCCCACAGCGTGACTGTCATGTCACATGACACAGACGCCAGCACTCTATCGTCCGGTGAGAAGCTCACGGAAACAAGTCGAGCCAACTGTCCCTTGAGTTTGTGTAGCGTTTCGACCGGCAGGTGGTTCCACAGACTGACAAATTTATCGCCAGATGCTGATACCTGCCCCATACTATCCGGTGAGAAGCTCATGGCAGCAATCTCACCGGACCGGTCTTTGAGCGTGTGCAGCGCCTTGCCTGACTGGAGATGCCATAGCTTGATGGCATTGTCATCTAGCAATAAAGCCAGCATCTGACCACTCGGGGACAATACCACTTTGGTAACACATCTCGAAATGTTATTTTGTGGCGAGTATTTATATGGCATATAGTTGAGCACCTCGAGTACGTACGAAAGCCAGTCTGGACGTTCGCCTATGAAAATCTCTTGGATGACGGTCTCCCTGGGACAGAATACTAGACCAGAATAATATACTTGGAGAGGTGCTTTTGGAAGAGCAGGTTCAATCCTTTGAATCAATCGTCCCGCACCAGCAACCAGAGCTTTCAAGTCCGAGCGAATTGTGACATGATGATCACTATGCATCGTATAACGAGCCTCGTTGATTGATTCACCGCTGGCACCTACCAGGAGAGGATATAGTATCTTCAATGGGTATTGGAATAGAGTCGAAAAACTTGAGGCAACTGTGTCCCAAGAACTCGTAGATTTACCACGCTTCTGGATGTGTTTTAGCTCTAGCCATTGATATTAAGTCGTTGAACGTTGTGAGTTCTTACCGGGTTCAATGTGGATTCCAATCTATTAAGCTCAGCAACTGCATCTGACACATTGCCCAAGAGTGCAAGGGATTCGATCCAGTGGAGTAAGTGTTTTCGGAAAAACCTTACTAGGTCAAAGTAGCTGTCTACACTTATATCGCTACTTAGATAATGATACAACCAGGACTGGCAAGCGTATCGGACATGAGGCTGGATGTGGCTTTTCACTTTGGCCATGTCAAAGTTGTCTGTGAGAGGTCCTGGATCTTTAAGATCGCACATATTACGTCGCAGATTCTGTAACAAGACCTGGAGACAGCGCTTGTATATTTGGCAATGGACCAGTTTCTCATCAATGAAGAACTGTGGTCTCAGGCACCTATCGCGGCTGAGAAGAAATTCGCGAAACGATGGGTGTAGCACCCCCAGCGCGTTCGAGTCGTCTGCTGATACATCGATGACTGAAGATAAGCTAGTAAGCGTACTCTTTAGCATAGCCACTTTTTCTCCAAGCAGCTCCGCAAGGCTGGTTATAGAGAGTGGATTTCGCAGCATGATGATGGGCCCAACAACTCGGCGGAATTGCTCGTATAGTACCTGGCTTTCCGCATCACTGTATTCGCCTTGGATGGATTTGGCCAAGACAGTAGTATATATCTCATCGAGCTTGCGTTCTGGTGGAAGCTGACCGTTGCATTCTTGCTTAAGAAGCGACGATAGTCGTCCTTCTGCGAGCCGGCTGTCTGCTCCAATAAAACGACACGCTGTTGCAGCCCAGATAAACAGCCCGCTTGAATTCTGCACCAGACGCGAAACGTCTTTTTCTTGTGGCCAGGGAACTGCTAATCCCCATTTTTTCCCAAGAGGTCTAAGCTGGTGTCTGAAGAACACGGCAATGTCGTGCGACACAGCTAATGATTCGATGCGGTGAAGAACAAAGTCTTCAAACCTGTCTCCTTGTATCTCGCCGAACCCGTCTTGAATGTGAAGCTCTGGCCTACTTGTCAAAAACACACGTAGTGTGATATGTTTTAGTGACTGGAGATCCGCTAGGCGTTGTAGGACGATCTGAATGCTTTCCCGATCGTCACACTCGTCCAGCGCGTCAACCACAAGAACATATTTAGTACGACAGGTTTCCTTTCTAAAACTTGACAGCGGTCCGATGATCAGTTTGTCCCACTGATGATTGAGAGACTTGTTCACGATATCGCCATGCTTGGTAATCGCCTCCTGCACTTTGCTCTTCAAGCCTGGTATGCAATTTGCAAATTGCACAGCAATGCTCGTGATGAACATACCAGCATGGTTGGTATCGCTAAATGCAGTCGAGAAAAAGAAGCTCGCAGCGAGCTTACCAGTTGTGTGGAAATTTCTAGCCACTGTCTGCGCAATGGTGGACTTACCAGTGCCGGCCCATCCGTTCAACCAAAACATAGCTGGTGAGTCATCGACAATAGCCCATTTATATATGCGACTAAGAAGTTCAACTCGGGTATTTGTCAAACACTCTCTTTCGTGCTGTCGCGCCGATGAATCAAATGACGCATGTTCGGCAGTGGGCAACTTCGTGAGCACATCTTGCTCTGATTTGTTACCTAGTGTATTATACTAAGCTTACATCCGACCATGGAATTTTAAAAGGGTCAATTTGATGAGATTGAGTAGCTATCTCAGGTGCGCCCCAGTTCTAGGACTCCTTACCATAATTGATAGTATGCCCAGAGCCCGTAGTGACGTATTTTCCCGAATTGAATGTGTTTTCCCCACCTTGAACATTGTTCTGTTGCGCGATAGCTCCAGTAGCATTCTCTTGAGATGCAATAATTTGCCCATCGGTCCCAAGTTCGGAGTCAGGAAGGGATGGATCCACATTTGATAGATCGTGGATAGCTTTCTCCAGGGTCTGAATATCGTTTTGTGTGACAGAATTGAAGATCTGACTCAAGGCCAGCTTTTTTAATCCTCCTAAGATATCCGTCATGAGCTGTTCGACCCTCGAGGCTTTGGCGCCTCGCAGAACTGTACGGTATGCGGCGCGAAGTTTTGCCCAGTCCTTAGCATTCTCATCCTTCTCACATTCATCTCGCACCTTTATGAAGACTCTTTCGAGCTCCTTAGCCTTATCGTGACTAGGCTGAAGAATGGCTAAAACAGCCTTTTTCTCGTCGTCAGTTAACTCTTTCTCATCTATCAGACTGTTTTGAGCACCCCTGAGCATGCTAAGGACAAGAGGAAGGTTGTTTTGGACCTCTTCAAACGCCTTGGGTAGATTTTTGATCTTCTTGATGGTTTTGGACATCACACTAACGCCGCCAACGATACCGATGATCGACGCTGTGATGCTTAGAGGATCCATGGTTCATTTGCTATTAGCACCGATATAATCCTTAGATACGACTCGCTCATTCAAGCTAATAAAGGCACCAAAGACCAAGGGGAGATATTTTAACATGCAACAAAATGTTATTGTGGGATAGCGATGATAAGTAGGCAGGTGCTGACGGCAACTTGGCGAATCGTATTGGAACGACAAGCCAATGGCGCAGCTTGATTAGCGCCGACAACACTAGTCTATCCATGTTCGATGTTGCCAAGGCCAGCTGAACTCGTAGAGCTAATTAAATCTTACGTGGACAACCTGAATTGATGATACGGAGTGTGGGGGCCACAGATGATGGACCTGATCCATAAAGATATGATACGGCTGCCTACACTCAGCCTGATCTGGAGTTACATCTTCAAACGATCTTTTACTAGATCGTCTCTGTGCAAATCTCGAAGTGTTGGTACTGGGGCGTGACGAATAATACTCGGATAATTCTGATGGTTAACAGCCTATCAAGATGAGGCGTTTATTAACATCGTAGAAGAAGATCATAGTCTTGCATTAATGACAGCAGGACTACGCCGATTATTAAAGAAGACCTGGAAAGTTTCTCCTATATACCAACAGTAGGGAGCTCAAGATGCGCAATTAACCGTGACTGACTGAAAGTTCCTTTAAGAGTCTATGGTAAGTAAAACTATGGCGCTTGCAGAGTTTCAGTAAATTACTCTCCCACGAAGCACATACTTGACCTGCGGATCAGAAAGAACTTTTATGCTTGATTGAACGCTGCATACGGCGCTTACCATGCTCTCTGGAACACACCTATCAGAAACAGGCGTTGGGACAGTACGGAGTTTCATCGCATATTAAGTCGTCGCAAAAAGCTCATGTCATGCTCTCATTTTTAGGCGTCTAAGGTATAAGGAAGCATTCGTTGATAGCTTCACTTGTATACATGCGGGATTCAGTTGCTCTACTTCGAATCTGCCTCAATAGAGTATCCTCAACGCGTCTCACTTCTCCATCACAGTCTTACCTGCCTTAATGGGTGCTAGACCAACTAGATGAATTCGAACCCGATCCCTTGGTATCTATTTCTCAGAGAAAAAGGCCGCAATCGAGAGAATGTATGTTTCAAGAAATATCTGTGGTGTGGTTTCCACCGCTCTGGGATTATTGGGCATATGAAGATGTAAACAAAACGATCGAAGGGAGCCAAAACGCTACAGCTGTTATAGGTTAACCCAGAACGAGCAAAGTAAATTAATCAAGAGGCACTGGAATGTTGGAGATCCTGATCAGATGTTTGGATCATGTTTACCATAATAGGTATCATATAAGCTACCCTAAAACATCAACAAGATGTGAATGTGAAAAGTAGTAATTGTAAATTTTGAAGGCCGTTTAGACTTTCATGCTTCACATATCTACATAAGAAGAGAGAATAAATTACTAAGCCGTCCACTCGGTATCTGATCAGTGATCCCGCGGTGGTTGCCTGTCACGCCAAGACGCTACTTCATATACACCTTCTACGCTGGACATCCAGAACACCCTAGCAGAACACCACGATGGCGCCCGGTGCACGCTCGGAAGAGGCGTACCTATGGTTTTCTAGCGTATGTGAAGCCGTCCAAGAGATCCCAGCCGGCAAAGTAACTTCCTACGCGCACATTGCAAAGCTGGTCGGAAAGCGTAAGCAACGCTCCGAATTCAGATCGTAACTACACATGCATCGCTAACAAGGTGACGACATCAGCGCAATGCCCAAGGTATCAGTTGCCGTCCCGCACGCGGCAGGAGGATTGTACTGAGCATGACGTCGCGTAGACAGGTAGGCGTTTGTCTAAAACACCTGCCAGCAGCCTCGACCGATCCTGGCAAGCAGCCACCCAAGTTCCACGGGGGCAACGTTCCTTGGCAGCGCGTGATCAACTCCAAAGGAGGGATTTCTCCAAGGTTAGTCTAGGCTTTCTTTGTCTCGTACAAGTAAATGAACCTGTTTGTAACGGGCTGACGGGGACAAAGAGGACCCAGCGGAGCGCGCCGACAGGCTACTGAGTTAAGGGCGGAGGGCGTAGAAGTAACGCAGAATGCTATGGGTGAGTATCTGATAGACTTGAGCAGGTTCGGATGGTTTCCGTCAGTGTTACCAAGTGAGGCAGAGGAGTTGGAGAGCAGTGAAGAGGAAGATGAGGAGGGGGCAGCAGATGCGGCGGCTTACCATACGTGAGGCGTGGAGGGCTTCACGTTGCCATGGTATGCTGGTACATCGTATTGTGATTGCGACATGATGGCAGGACGGCAGGATAGCAGCCTTGGAACACGTGCGGAGGAACTGGTTTCCCGCGGGATGTCAACAAAGTGCCGGCTCTAAGATAAAGATGGCACGGGCAGCGATGAATGACCATGTTGGGGCCGATAGGCAGGCAGATAGCCAGTGGCTGCCGGGAGCCGAGGGCGCGTTGAGGAGCATGTAGATAGTGGTCGAATGGGGAGCAGCGTGGAGACGCGTGTTAGCTCAACCCCTTACTATCTCATTAGGAGCAATCTAGAGATGGGGATGCATGTGTATTGCGACATAAGCGTTCCGAGTTTTGCGGGGAACGCCGGAGCTGGCCACTGCTGATGCTCGGTGGTGGAGCTCGAAACCCGCTCAGCCTCCAACCACACGGCCACGTTCGGCTGTCCAGGGCGCATGATGGATGCCATCATGGCTCTTGCGCCATGTCATCATTCACACGCTCAGCAGCAGGCGGCCAGCTGCGCAGCCAGGTTCACGGCGCGCAGCCGGGCCTCGGCGAATCGGAACGCGTCTCACGTGGATGCTCCCTCACCAAGGTGCTCTTATCGCACGCCAGGCACGCAACAAAGAAAGTGGGGATGCTCTACGCCGCACGCTCATAAAGCCGACGTAGCCACCGCTGCACTCGGTTGCATCACAAGCGCTCCCGTCTCCGTATAACTGCTGCATCGCCCCCTGGGCACAGAGTTTAGTCCCCATAGCTCCAGCCCGAACTGAGTCACTGCTCAGAGTCATATTCAAGACAGAGACCCGAGCACCAGTCACACCTGCTCCTGTCACAGCTCCCTATTAGTACCTTCCAGGCATACCAACTACTTCCACTCGCTACCTGTCCTCTTACTTGCCCTCTAATCTACCTTGCCACCTACCATACACACACCGCAGTCAACCGTGCCCGTTCCCCTCTCGTATATATCCCGCAACTCCCATAGTCTCAGGCCCTCAACCAACATTGTCCACCAAACCAGCTTCTAACAGCGTCATGGCGTCGGAGCAGGCCTTCAACAGCGACCTCCGCAGCGAGGCTCAGGATTTCAAGCGCGAGAAGACTTCCCGCGTCAAGTGGGCTCATGGCAAGGCGTTTGGACCCGGTCGTCGAGAAGAGGACGGTCGTCCTCGACCTGCTCGGATCGCACCCATACCTAAGTGAGTTTGTTCCGGCTTCCCTTATGGTTGCAACACCAACTAAACATGTGTAGATCGGCCCGGGGTCCCCCTGGCATGCACAAGAACCGCACCGCCATCAAGAACGACATCGCGTACGCCAGCGGCGATTCATCGGCCGACGAAGATGTCGAGCACCCGTCTGTTGCCCCTGTGCCCGATGCTGGAGTAACGTACTCGTTCGACGCCGAGCAAGGACCGAACCACGGCAGCCAGGTCCTTGGCCAGGCGCTCGCCAAAGCCATCGAGACTTTCGAGGTTCGCCAGACAGACAAGCTGATCAAGGAGGAGTACGAGGTGCTTCGCCTGGACGAAGATGCCCTTTCTCCTGGTCCGCGAGCAGTCCGAAAGGGCGTCGCGCCCGAGGATGAGGACTACGAATTCGTCGAGGCCTAGATGTCCTAGGTTACGACCCTTTTCACTATCTGTAGCATTCCCTTTTGAGCGTGTCGGCGTGGCTTCTTACGGGCGTTTTGTTTGGGACGGCATTCTCATGGACACATTCTATACCATCGGTTTCTTTGGGGTTTGCATTGTAACGGTTACTGGCATCAACAGGCGAGCGTTCGGCGCTTTCTGAGGACTTGAGTGGCCAGACCGGCTTTCGGTCGGCTTTGGGTTTCTGCGTACTGGATGGTTTGGGGTAAGCAGGGGTGGGATGAGCTTAGTTATCCGCCGCATACTTAGGTCGCCCGCCTACCTAATGCCAACATGATTACTAGTACCGAGGGTCCACGAATTCGTGGCTCTCCAAACAACACAGCCTTTTTGCTCACAGTGCCGTGGTGTCTCAGTGACAAACGTCGATGGTGCGCGTCATGCCCCCGCAGTTGAATAATGCCATGGCAGCCTTGGTACCTAGGCCACAATCACCATGGCGCCGCTGATGTCCATGAGGCTGCCGCGTCAATGGCGATCGCTCCGCTTTAGCGCTACGTCATCCAGACACCATCCCTTAAGCGCATGGTGTGACGCGCAGCTGGGTTAACCATCGTGTGCTGCTCCAAACATTCACTTTTTTCTCCAAAAGTACTGCTTGCAAATCCGACTTGCTGTGCTCACTCATCCGGTCGTCGCAGTACGTTGCCACTCGGAGAGTTGCATTGCTCCGCTGCGTTAGCCACAGCCCCTTTGCCCAGCTCCGTGTCGCACCCGCGCAGCCCATTCCAACGGTGTTATATCCTGACCTAACCCATACTGCGATCCTCTCAACTCCAACGTCGCTATGCCCGCCGAGGTGGCTGCCGAACGCTTCGGCCGCCCTCGATGGCTGCTCCACATCCAGGCCGAAATATGGAGGTTCCTCATGGGCATTGGCATGATGCTTCACAAGCTCGCACGACCCCTGCCGCCCTCGCCAGCCTTTAATCGGACCATCGACGCGACTGTCTCCCCCCTTGCGGGCAAATTCAAACTGCATTTCTACGTTCCAAAGGGTTACAACAAAGTAAAAAAGCTAAAGGGTGCGAAAAGATACCCGTGTGTCATCAACTTTCATGGAGGAGGATTTGTGCTGGGTAGCGCGCTGGACGATGCTCGCTGGGCAGGAATACTGGTCGAACAGGTGGGCGCCATCGTCGTCAGCGTCGACTACCGTTGTGCGCCTGAATTCCCATTTCCCACCGCGGTCGAAGATGGCGCAGACGCAGTACTATACCTAGCCCAGCATGCGGACGAACTCCTGATTGATCCAAGCCGCTTCGCGATATCAGGATTCTCATCCGGAGGAAACATGAGCTTCACCGTCCCACTCTGTCTCCAAGGCGAACTACTAGACCGCTCCCCATCCGGAGAGAAAATCGAGAACCCAGCCCGCAGAGGCAGCGTCCCAGCCATCAACATCCTCTCCCCCCCAAACCCCGTCGCAGTCAAGACCCGTCCCCCCCCACCAACAACTCCGGCTCTCGCGTTGCCCTCTCCCGAACTGCCACCGGAAACAGCCGCCTCGACCGCATCGCCATGCTCCGTTCCACCGGCCAGTCTGCCCTCTCCCTCGTCTCCTCCTACAAAGAAGGTTCCGCCGTCGCCGTCGCAACCCAAGGCTCCAAAGCGGAGGCCAAAATCCGCGGCATCGTCTCCTTCTACCCGCCCACAGACTACACGCAGACCCGCGCCCAGCGTCGCGCCACCTGCGCCCGCGCTGATCAACTTCTCCCCGCTGTTTTCACAGAGCTCTTCGACGACTCGTATCTCCAGCCTCCGGCGCTGGATCTCTCGCACCCGTGGTTGAGTCCTGGTGTTGCGCCTAATGATATGCTCAACGCGCTGCCAGATGACATCGTTATGTTCTGCTGCGAGTGGGACATGCTACTCCACGAGGGGGAGAAGTTCCGCGATAGACTCAAGGACGACCTCGGGAAGCGCGTGCATTATCACTGCGTACCTGGTGTGCCGCACGGGTGGGACAAAGCGCCTAATCCATTGAGGGAGAGCCCTGGTGCAAGAGACCAGTACATGGTTGCGTGCAGGGAGCTGAAGCGCATGTTTGAAATCGACGACGACGACGACGATGTGAATGAAGGGTTATGTGCGTGTCCGCAGGAGGACGAGGAGGCGAGCATAGGCATGAGTTCGCTGAAGGAAGTGCGGACCGCGGAGTCGATGCAAGTGCCTACGCGGGAGGCGGCGAGGGAAGATTTCGCGCTCAGGCATAGTAAAGAGGAGTCGAGGGAGGGGTCGAAAGAGGCGTTGAAGTAGTTGTTTTGGCCTTTTTCTCCGGAGCGGATTCGCGTGTCAGTATATACAGCATTTCTCGTTTAGCAAGGCGTTCTGGCATTTAGCGTTTGGAAAATCGGCGATGGAGGATATCGTTGGTGGTCTCTTCGTGTACACAACTATTTTCTGTACAAAAATTGGAAGTCTTTACACAGCTACTGGGTAGGATAAGTAAATAAATGTACATAGGACGAGAGATTGGAAATACATATCATACACACATACATACATACACACACGTAGTCATCACATGTACAAAAATAACCTCAACACACAAACAAACGCAGCACCACGGATTCGAACCGCCGCACCGTCTACCTACTACCTATCCGCCGACCAACCACCTCTACCAAAAAGGAGCAAAACTAAAAGCCACTTCGAAGTGCTGGCTCAAAGAACTTGCGTTTTTGTTTGATTTGACGGGAGATTCTCTAGCGAGAAAATAGATATAGACTTGTAGAAGGTGGAGTTGGGTGAGGTGATTGTCGGGCGCAGTTGCTCGATTGCGTGGATGGAGAAGAGGGAAAGAGCGACCTGCTGAAGTGAGGGAAGGGAGCTGTGATTGTATGGACGCGAACTGTAGCGCTGTCTCATCTATTTGTCTGTCGGCGTTATTGTGTTGACTAATTGTACTTGAAAAAGCTGGAAGCATGGCTGTCTCTCCTGAGGTAAAATACTAGCCGGACTCTCAAAACATGTAGCAGTGTAGATACTAACTTCGCCCCCCATACAAGTTTCGCGCAAAGAAGACCTCGTAGAGCTCTAAAAAAAATACATGTCTACTGCCTGCAACCAAGCGCGCGTAATTAGACGGGCTCTAGGATGCTAAGTCCTAGGCACATTAGGATAATTCGTAGACACGATGCACTATCATAGACAATAGACCTGTTAGTTTATGAACTGAGCGTGCGAGAAGCTACACAAAGATCAAAGAGAGATAGATAGAGATAGAACTCAGCGACGCGGATTCGAACTGCCGCGTCGCCGCGTCGTCTTGCTACCTAGGTATCAACATCAACCAACTCTGCCAAAAAGGAGCAAAACTAAAAGCCACTTCGAAGTGCTGGCTCAAAGAACTTGCGTTTTTGTTTGATTCGACAGGAATATCTCCATCAAGAAAGTAAATATAGGTATGGATATTGAGGTTGGGTGGGTGAGTATTGTGAGTGTTGTGCACTGCGCGCTTCACTTGCGTGTTGTACCTGCCTCTTTTACGTTGTTCAGTGGCACCTCTCGCGCGGCACCTTTACTTCTAGCCCGGCTGGGCAAAGAGCAAGAATGCGGGATAATGTGTCGACATATACTGTCCGGACTTCCAAATTTCAACTAGTTAGCTGCGTAAGGGGGAATATAAGTTAGTCAATCATTGAACTCGCGATGTAGACATCACCATATCTGAACGTAGTTTCCCGGGACAAATCCATACACCTATTATCTTACAGTAAAACCAAACTCAATCTATCTAAGCCATGAGTGGAGAGCACACCGATCTACTCTATTTCTTTACTCAAGCTTCGACTCCCCATTGGCCAATCCCGCTACTCCCACCGGCCCCCTCTTCTTCGCATCCTCAAGCGGAACATTGAGCCCCAGGCGCTCCCTCGTCGAATACGTCGCAATCCCCCCATTAGGATCCGCCTCGGTGACGAGCTCCTTCCGCCTCGTATCGACCAGCAGGCGGATGAGATCAGGCCGCATGTAGTGGCCCGCGAAGTCAGCAAGGACCTTCGTGAGGTGGGACTCGTTAAGGTCAATCTATACGTCCACATTAGTCAGATTTCCACTGCGATGATAGGTTAAGAGAGAGGTAAAACTCACATCCACATAAAGCAGTCCATCGAAGTCCTTCTCCGGCTTAACCACCAAGCTCCCATCCGGCCTGTAAATCCTCGCATGCCCATTATACGTGCTAGGGTCCGTCTCGGGCTCCACCCCCTCAGGCGTATTCTTCTTCAACCCCTCCACGCTCAGCCTCTGGAACGGTGCCAGCGTCCACGTCCCCGTCTCAATCGCGTACGCCGGCGTTACCAAATCCGACGCCGGGTCCGCAACGTTCGTCGCAGGGTCGGGATACTTGAGGGTTTCCTTCCCGGGATAGATGGGCCAGGCGGCGATGTGGACCTGTTCGCCGGCGGAGACGTTGAGCGCTTTGAGGAAGGGGTTCATGTTTTCCCAGCAGTTGAGTTGGCCGATGCGGCCGAGTTCCGTGGGGACGACGGATTCGAAGGTGTCGCCTGAGCCGTCGCCGTAGACGAGCTTCTCGACGTGGGTGGGTTTGATTTTGCGGCGGTGGTTGAGGATTGCGCCGGTGGGGTCGATGAGGGCTTGGGAGAGGTAGAGGGTGGAGTGGTCGATTTCGGAGAAGCCGAGGGAGACGTAGCTGTGAGGGATTGAGTCAGTTTTGGGGAGGAAAGGTGTGTGTCTGTGTATGTGTGTATACGTACATCTGGTTATCCCGCGCAGCCCTTCGGATGCGCTTGAACTCTTCCGAGTCGACGGCCATGGAGTTCTCGCGGTACTTCTTCAGCATGGGGAGCGACTGCTGGTAGTTTACCTTCCACTGCCAGTAGGGGTAGCCTGGGATCCAGACTTCGGGGAAGGCGATGAGCTTTGCGCCGGCGGCACCGGCTTCGTTGATGAAGTCGATGGTCTTGCGGACGCCGCCTTCGAGGTCGAACCATGCGGGCTCGGAGGTGACCTGTAGTTTTGGTCAGGATGGAGGGAGAGGTGTGAGAAGGGTGGATTTGCGTACGGCAGCGGCTTTGTACTTTGTGAGCACCATGTTGAAGGTTTGCAAGTGTTGATGGAGGTGTAACGAGAAAGTTGTTGGTTTGAGTTCTGATCGTTGATTGATTGACTGAGTGGCTGACAACCGTGATGAAGAGTGAGTGAGTACCCTCTTTCAATGTCCCAACCTCCCCTTATATACATCTGTACCATTCTCAGGCCAACCAAACGCCCCAAGTATCTTGTCCACCCACGCACAACATCGGCCCCGAGATTCATCCCCCTCTCCTCCGTCCATGCCGCAGTGGCATGATTCCCACATGCGTAGATTTTCAGCGGACCTCCAAAGTGGAAACTGCTTTCCCATCCAAGCAATCAAACAGACACAACACATCATCTCCCTCCACGTATGATGCGTCGTTGCAAGCATAGCATGCACAGCGTCGCGCGGCATCCCCTCGGCATGTGCGGCATCTCTCCGGCATCTCCGGATACGCGCATCTAGAAGTGGTGCGACGCAGCTAAATTCTTTGAATAGGCATTTTGCTCGGTCCTATTAGTCTTCGAGTGCATGTATGACAAAGAGCGTGCTTCTGGGCAATGTCGGGTGGGTGGTGGAAGTGGTGCTTGAGTGGTGCTCGGCTAAGCATTATGGAGGCGCGACGACATGCGATGAGCGTTGCGGGCGTATGCTTACGGACAGGATCCAATTGGATTTTTGGGAGGATGGTTGTACAGGTGCGGGGTATTATTGATTGATTATCGGCCTGTGCAGTGTGCAGGATGCAGTGTGCTGTGTGGTTTGTTGCCTAGATACCTACATAGGTAGGTGGGAGACTTTGTCAACTACTTCGATTGATCACACGTGCCTTTTCTATGCAAGACTGCTATATTCGAACAGCTACAGATAAGCATTTCTCTCCCTGCACTCTCTCCAATTCGTCCTATCTTGTTCTCCTGCCATTTCTTATCGTTGAGATTATGCGCTCGCTCGAGCCCAATGGGTATATCGTGAATCCGCCACCTCCGCATACCGGTGGCGAGTTAAGATTGTGGACTGTTGAAGCCCATTTTAATCTTCCATGCGTAATGAAATCTCTTCACTTCGACTGGAACGCCGTCAAAGCCGTCATAACCTTCGTCTCCATCTCGAGATACTCGCCCTCATCGGTACTCTGAATCGTCACAGCCCCTCCTGCTCCAATCCGCCACGTCTCCATACCTTCCTGTGCAACAGAACACACATCCCTAACAGAAGCGAACGGGCTCGTAGATCGCGGACTCGTGCCCGCAGGTGTACAACCAAGATTCGACCGAGGCGTCGAATCACCACTATCATCCGTCCTGCGATGCATTTTCGAACCTCCCCCGGTACTCGCATCGCGAACAGCCGTTCGGATGACAACGGAGAAGTCGCCCGCTCCCCCAACATCCAAGTACCCCAGCACGCCCGAATAGATACCCCTCGGCCTCTTCTCGATCTCCCTCAGAATCTCACACGACCTTTTCTTCGGCGCTCCAGTCATTGATCCCGGTGGCAGCGAGGCTTTCAATACATCCAAACCGGTGGTGTTTTTTCCGTCTGAGGAACCTGCTGGGAGCTGGCCCTCGATCACGGAAACAAGCTGATAGACGTGCTCGTACTCTTCCACCGTCATCAATTTGGGGACGCTACACCGCTCGGCACCAATCACACCGCTTAGATCGTGCCGGATGAGATCGACAATCATGAGGTTCTCAGCCTGCTCCTTGGAGGAGTTCAAAATACCATGTGCAATCTCGCGGGTCATCGCAGGGGATTTTTTCACCGTCCCCTTGATCGGTCGAAATTGACAGTTCCCTTCGCGATCCCATTTGAGGAACCGCTCAGGGCTGGTGCCCACGACGGTAGCATTGGACAGCTGGAGGTATGCCCCGTACGGAGCTGGATTCTTACAGCGCAGTTTCTTGTAGAGTGCCCAGGGGCTTACACCTTGGCCGTCTATCTTCGGTACCGTGATCAGCGTTTCGTCTGTGAGGCAGAGCTCGTAGGAATCGCCTGCTGCGAGGGAACTTTGGCAGTCGAGGACTTTGTTTCGGTAGTGGCGTTCCTGGGGGGTGCGGATCTGGGATAGACCCAGTCGCTTTTCCATTTCTAGGCTTTCGCGGAGTTCTCTTGTGGCGTGGGTGTCGTCTCGGGTTGTTTCTAATTGGGGGGTGGATTGGGTGGATTGGAGGAGGAGTGTTTCGATTGTGTGTCCGATGTTTTCGATCCAACGGGCGTCATTTGGGAGGAGGGACTGGACGTAGGTTTTATTCGATGCGTGATCCACGACAATGCTGCGGTGGACGAAGGCGAAGTTGATGTCTGGGGTCGAACTGTTCGCCAGAGACTCGTGAGGCTCCACACCTATTGTTTCCAAGCCAGCTTCATACGAGATGTAGCCCATGAAGCCACCCCAAAAAGGGCTTTCTTCTGGCATATTTTCGCGATCCGAGCGTGGAGCCTGGTGGCTTTGGTTTTTCGGATCATGCACATCCAGAGCTTCCTGGAGAACCGGCCAAATCTGGTCGATAGATTGGAGCTGCACGAGGTGTTCGTCATCGAAGTCCGTACCGTAGCGGAGGGTCCGGTCCCAGGATCTGTACGTAACTTTTACCGTCTCGCCCGGAACGACGACACCCAGCAGGCTGAACTGTCCCATACTATGATTTTGTGAGTCAAGTAAGATGATTTCGTCTCCGTCCAGGCCTAGTGCTTCTACAAGAGCGGTCGGGCTGATCTGACCGGCGTGTGCCGTCCATTGTAATTTTGCAGGTCGTGACCCGGTGTTCTGCTGGAGGGCTTCAGCCAGACTCGAGACTGCGGACCTCTGCCGGTTACTGCTCTTGTCTTTGAGCGCACCTCTCACTGCGGTGGTGGTAGTTGCGGGAGAGATATAGCTCAAAGAAGCGGCTCGCTCGGAGCACACTGTCCTCGAGCAAGAAGTAAGCCACTCGTCAGCTTGGACCCACCACTTTTGCAACAGCTTTGTGCCTTCTTTAGAAGTACAGATAGACTCGGGATGGAACTGCACACCCCAAAACGGCTTTGCAGTATGTTTCGCGCCCATGAGAATGGTCCCGTTGAGCTCATCTTCGACATCCCAAGCCAGAGGCTGGATTTTAGGACAGTCCTCGTTAGGTTCCCAGTACGGCTCCACGGACTCACTACTATTAGTTCCTAAATGGACATGGAGTGAATGATACTGTGTCGCCCGCAAACCTACTACCCCCTTGAAGATGTCGGTCCGATTGTGAAGAACATTGGATATGATGCCATGCCTTGCCTGCTTCAATCTTTTGACGCTCGCCCCATGAGCCAAACATAGCGATTGAAACCCTAGACATATGCCAAAGACCGGAAGGAGATCTTGTTCGTCGAGCCCCCATAGCTGGTTGATGAGGCCAACATCGTCGGGATTGGCGGGATGTCCAGGTCCCGGCCCTACCACCACAGCGTCGAAAGCTTTGAGAACAGCCGTGAGGTTCTCGGATGCGGTCCTGTCATCGATACGCACAGTCGTTACGTCCGCACCTAAGCTCTGTTCAAGCAGGCCAACAATGCTGTTGGAAAATGAGTCATAAGCGTCCACATACAGAATGTGGCGACTTCCTCGAGCAGGCAGATTGGATGTATATGCTCGCTTGGAAACCCGCGGCATTATCACTCTGGGTAGCAAAACACCAAAGACGGCTATCCCCAGATAGATGTGGGTCTACGAAGGGGCAGGAAGATAGGGTTGCGAGGAAGAAGGAAGCGTGCGAAAATTTTCCCTAGCGGAACATCGCGATTTCATTCGGAACAGACTCTAGTAGCTAAGCTCCAAGACACATGCACAACCTTCACGACGCCCTCAGGGACCTGACTGCTAATTCAGCGAGCGTCTACGACATCAAGTTAGAGACGGCCTTTTCGGAAACCGGAACCCAATCTAGTCAGTAGGAGCGAGTGGATAAGAATGTTGGATATTCCTTCACCATCACGAAAGCCGCCCCTGGCCGGGTCGAGAGGGAAAAGCAATTCCTTTTGGGGGGATTGCGATGGTTTTCTATCGGCTCTGTGCGGATGGTGACGGGCGGGACGGCCATCGTACTCTGGTCTGGGCCGGAGTGGTTACAAGATTTGGTGGGGTGAGGGAGCCAGGCGAGGCCCGCGCTAGTCCCAAGATAGAAAGCTGGATACAGGGAGGTCGTTTTGAAAAGTATTGATTTCTGTAGGGGAAAGCAACTGCTGCAGGGCGGTCACAGTCATGGTCCTTTATCTTTGAGACGTAATAAGGGCCGGAAGAGGGGTCTTGTGATGGAGGGGTGTTTATACGGACCATCGTCGGCGAGTTCTCTACTGCGCCTTCTATTGGGGAACTCTAATGCAACGCATAAGAAATGACCACTGAACAACGGTAGTCCAGAGACGGTTGACGCTTCAAGTACAAAGGTGAGAAAAACAACTCTGCTGGGGTGTCCTGCCCCGACGGCGGTGAAACTTGTATATCAATGCGAGCCCCGGAGCCTCCACGGCGTACTTGTTGCGGACGGTCAGGAAAACGATCAAGATATCTAGGTAGGTTTGTTGATGGAGAAAGCGCGTACACTAGCACGCGTCGGTTCTGTTGTCGGTCCACGGTGGCATGGAAAAGTCGTGCGAGCCATCGGGCTTACATACAACCCCGATAGGCATGTCTCGCGCTTACACAGCTGAAGGCCCTACATATGCAGAGTGAGCTGCAAAGCTCCGTCGGCAAACGAAGTCACGGATCCAGAAAAGCAATGTATACGGTGCAGTGACGTCTGAGGTCGCTCAACGGTACATCTGACACCGCCACTCCCGGGCGAGTCACATGCCTGGTGCCTGTCGGTGGCCCACCTGAAGCTCTAGCAGTAGTTCGTTCAGCCCCTGGAGCATGCAGGAATGGGTCAAGTCGAGCCCCAGAAGACCAAAAGTCCGTTGATGGCGTTCGCCTGTGCGCTAGGCAGTCCGTCCTCGCACAGCGTCTGGGCATCTGTCCCGTTGGGGCACGGCGGTGATTGCTGCTCGTTTTCCAGAACACAGCGGGAGGTGGTTGCCGTCTAACCGCGAAAGCAGAGGAAAGCAATAATTCTACGCAAGTCATGGCTCTGTACCGCTGGGTGCTATGACGGCCCACGGCGAAAAGACGTCGGGATATCCACCTGTAGCATAACGATGCGGGCTGCAAGCGGAAGACTAAGGCTGGGAGCGAGAGTATGCGCGATTCGCTGCACGTGGATCTGCCATCGAGCCTGAAACCACCACGGTGCAGCGTCCAGAAAGTTGGCGCCACCTGCCACCAAGCGACGGGCATCGGGCTAGGAAAAGCTTAAGTGGCTTTCCTTCTGGGGAAGATGGCGTCCCCTTTTGGGAGGGTCGGCTGCATGGCGTCTCACTGCCGGCTGGAAGAAGCAGTGCTTTGCTGACGGGTTGGGCCACGCACAGTTGCTGGTCGTGGCCAGTGTCGTGTCTCGGCGCAGCTACGTGTCTACAGCCAGCTCGGAGCAATAACGACGAAAGAACAATAGACCACGAGTAGAGTATCTGCGCAAAAACGAGCACTCGGCAGCCAAACGATGTCGACGGTCTCGTTCGCGGGTGGGGCGTGTTAAGCGGTCGTGGCGGTCGTGGCGGTCGTGGCCCTATTCGGGACGGCGCATCGGCGGGCGGGTGGGGTCTATTGGCTCGGTACCTGCATTTCCAATGGCGCTATTTTGGTCAGGCGTTTCAGAAGCGCTTCTGCGCTGCATCGAGCTGGCCGGCCTCACTCCACACCTGCGACGGACCTGCCATGAGGCCCATGTCTGACGTCTGTGAGCACACGGGAGCGCGCGACAAGGAATCCCGCTTCTAGTCCGTGGCTGAGCATCTGTCCAATGCCCCAATCACCGACCAGTCTACTGACTCCGTTTTGAGCATCTGTTTCAAGTCCGTGCCTAGGCCAAAGAACCATCCGCACGTATATCTAGCACTGCTTTGTCCGCCATGAAACCCATTCTTCCGAGCATTATAGCATTCACTTTCTCATTTGCTTTTCATCAAGGTTGAGAGGGAACAAAGTCATTCTTTCCTTTGTTTCTTCAGTGCTTAATATTACAACCACTTTCGTTCCACCTCATTTGGCAGGTCTACATCATCCCTTGACAGTCTTGGTACTGTCGACCTTCGCTTCTTGACCATAACTTGAATTTCTGTTCACCATGAAGGCTTCCATTGCTCTCTTAATCTCTGGCTTGGCCGCCCAGCAGGTCGCTGCCCACTGGGACCGTCAGGCTTCCAACTACAACACCCCTGGGTACAACAACAACGAATGTACCGAGAAGCAGAAGGGTGGCTACAACTGGTCCGACCTCAACGACGGCGACAAGCCAGGCAAGTACGACGACTTCAACTTCGGCGGTGACTGGAAGTGCTCCACCAAGAAGTTCGGCAAGCGTGACCACATCTCGAAGCGCCACTTCGGAGAGAAGGCCATCACCAACAAGTGTGGCAAGGAGAAGCCTGCTTCCTTCAGCTGCGACCAGAAGAAGGAGGGTTTCTCCGTCACCCACATCGACGTCTCGGTTGACCACGATGCCGACCTCGACTTCCACTACAAGATGAAGGACGGCAGCATCTGCAAGCAGCGCACTTCTTGCAAGAAGGAGGGTACCACAGTCCAGAACACCCAGTGCGGTGGTGCTGAATCCGTCGATGTCTACCTCGGCCACTCCAGCGAGGGCCGTGACGACTGCGAGATTGGCGTCCACCAGATCGGCTTCGACTGCAACCCGGGCGAGTCATACACTCCTCCTCCCCCTTACACTCCTGCCCCGCCGCCATCCACCTCCGAGGTTCCCGTCACCTCGTCCGAAGTGCCATCCACTTCTGAAGTCCCCGTGACTTCGTCCGAGGTGCCCCCTCCTTCTACCCCTACTCCTCCCCCGCAGACCTCCGACTCCCCCCCTCCTCCTCCTGAGGAGTCGAGCACCGAGAGCATCAAGACCCCCATCTGCGGCTACGGAGGCTGCGGCAGCACTGGCTACCAAAACTCCACCGCTCCTCCGGAGACTCCCGCCACCTCTGTCCCTGTTGAGAGCACTCCTGCTGAGACTCCCGCCACATCTGCTCCTCCTGCTGAGTCTACCCCCAGCGGCGAGTGCGGTGGTTACGGCCAGCCTGCTTGCGAGACCTCTGCTCCCGTAGAGAGCGTCCCTGCTGAGACTCCTGCCACCTCTGCCCCTGTTGAGAGCACTCCTGCTGAGACTCCCGCCACTTCTGCCCCTGTTGAGAGCACTCCTGTCGAGAGCACTCCTGCTGAGACTCCCGCCACATCTGCTCCTCCCGCAGAGTCTACTCCTAGCGGCGAGTGCGGTGGTTACGGACAGCCTGCTTGCGAGACCTCTGCTCCCGTAGAGAGCGTCCCTGCTGAGACTCCCGCCACCTCTGCCCCTGTCGAGAGCACTCCCGCTGAGACTCCTGCCACCTCTGCCCCAGTTGAGAGCACTCCTGCTGAGACTCCCGCCACGTCCGCTCCTCCTGCTGAGTCTACCCCCAGCGGCGAGTGCGGTGGTTACGGCCAGCCTGCCTGCGAGACCAAGCCCGTCGAGAGCGTCCCCGAGACTCCCGCCACCTCTGCTCCCGCTCAGTCCACTGAAGTCAGCCCCTCTTCCCCCGTCGAGTCTCCCTCCGCTCCTCTCGAGTCCCAGCCCCCGACCGTCACCCCTCCCCCAGGTGGCTACACTCCCCCGAGTGCCTCCCCAAGTGCCTCAACACCTGGCTCAAGCTCAAGACTGAGTGCAAGGACAACACCGACTCCGCCTGCTACTGCAAGGTCCCCGACCTCACCGACAACGTCATCGACTGCGTCAAGGCGTACGGAACCGAGGAGGAAGTCCAACAGGCTCTCTCCTACTTTGTCGGCATCTGCGCTCCCCAGATCCCTGAGAACCCCCAGATCATCGACAAGTGCTCTGACGTCCCGCTTTCTCCCCCTCAGCCCACTCCCACCCCCGAGTCTCCCATCACGCCTCCCCCGGAGAGCCCCGCCACCTCTGCCAGCCCCGACGCTCCCGTCACCTCGGCGCCTGCTCCCGAGATCCCCGCTGATATCCCCTGCACTACTATCTCCTACGGTGGCTCTTCCTACGTCGTCCCCCAGGTTGGCTTCACGACCGAGGCCCCTGACGCCCCCGGTGCCAACCCAACTGAGCCCATTGCTTTGTATCCTGCTGCTCCTACCCCTGCTCCTGCCCCGGCTGAGCCCACGGCTCCTTACCCGGTGCCTTCGGGCTTCACGTCCGTTCCTCTGCCTACCGGTACGGGTGCGATCGGTGCGCCTCCGGCTGAGTTCGAGGGTGCGGCTTTCTCGCTGAAGGGAAGCAGCAAGGGTGTTGGTATGGTTGCTGGAGCCGTGCTGGCTTTCTTCGCTTTGTAGATGGAGGTGGATAAGCGGTAGTGGTAATGGATGGATGGATGGTGTGTGCATGTGCATAGTTCCGTTTCTTTTCTTACAACTTTCCTTTCCTTGAAATAAATGCATGTTCGAGGCGTAGACTTGCTCTTTGGGAAAATGACCTGTTGGTCAGAATTTGGGAGGTTGGACCGCTTGCGAGCGATGTCTATTGGTAATGATGGATTTTTTTTTTCCTCTACATATTTCTTTGAGTTTACATAGACTGAAATCGTACATGTGTTCGATTATGATGGGTGTCTTGTGCATTTTGTGACGATCATGAAGGTGATTGTGAGATTGGTGAAATATATGAACATGGGGTAGACTGGGTGGATGGTGAAAGTGTGATTGCGGATTTATCTCGCTGAGTGCACTTAGGGGTACTGTGGAACCTCATAGCCAATTTTAACTATCGTGTGTTGCACAATTTTTTGTTGTTTTCCATGAACGATTATTGTAATACAGGCGATTTCTGTGACTAAGACATATCGTACGCTAGGAATCCACGACCTGAGATGCCGTTAGTCTGACTGAGAAGCTTCATGCATGTCTAATGGCTCCATCATTCAGAACAGTACGGGCTTATATCCATAGAGTAGATGCCAGCCCAGTCTTCAAAGGTCAGTCTTCGTGATGGGGAAGTCGTGCCAAATTGTTTTGAAGGATTCAATTTCGCTGGAAAGAAAAATCCACTTGTATCTCAATAGTTTCGCTTGAATTGACATGGCTACAAATATCTAACATAAGAAAGATGATGTGCTTCTCAGCATCCACATCCGCTTTGTGTCGGCATTGACGTTCATGGCCAGGGCATCGTGCTTCCTCGCTCTGATTGGCCAAAACTCCCAGCGGCAGATCGACGTCACCGAGCGCTTGACAAGTTGTACCCTGGTCCCTTCTTGTTGATCCTCCCAAGGTTCACAACCTCGCAGCGGCACCGCGGCGGCAAGCAACCATGAGCCTCGTGGTCGAGTAAGTCGCGCGTGACGCCGTGCAAATATCGCCACGCTAACGGTGGACAGTCAGATCCGGCGCATCGACAGCCAGCTCGACCGCCTGCAGCTGTCGACGGCCAACGGTGACAGCGCATTTACAATAGCCGCCGAGGACATCCACGACCCACGACGAGTCGCGCGAATAGAGCAGCTGCAGAGGCTAATCAAGAGCCTGTCGACGACCAATTCGTCCAAGCATTCGCTCGTGCATCCGAGCAGAGTCAGGACAATATTGCAGGAGGCCAATCTCTCGTCAAATTGTGCCTCGTGCGCGTTTCTCTTCGAGCAGGACGACTCCGGTAGTCAGCGCAGAGGGTCGACATATGGCCAGGCTCATGAGTCGTCGTATGAGCATGAGCTAGAATGGCTTCTGCTCAGCAAAGCTACCACGCAGGCCTATGGCTCCGTCCTCTCCACCATCCTCGAACAGACGATACCGTTGGAAGATGACATCTGGTACTGGGATGACATCGTCTCTACATACCGCTTTGCTGGGCTCTACTCTATTCAGACATCTCCTGTCCGGCTATATAGTTGGTCTAAAGATGTGTATCGCGACGTGAAAGACCGTGGCGGACGGCTGGCTGTAGACGGTTGGAGGGACTTCTACACGCTCGTGACGGACACGATCAAGGACAGGAATATCAGGGAGGTACAGCGGAGAGTCGTAGGACCGCTAGGTGCTGTTCGCCAGGAGGGGAGGAAGAAGAGAGCGGCATTGAGACGCATCAGGACTGTGAACGCTAACGCGCTGGGTCTGCTTTTAGGAGAAGGCTTGAGTGCTGAGAGGTACGCTTGAGGTCACGATGGATGATGGCAGTACTAACGAATTCTAGTCTGCACAACGAAGGCGTCCAGACACCCAATGGGTTAGGAACCTCTGAAAACCGGCATCGATGGAAGAGCACGGTAGCCAAAAGCATCGCACTGATGGACGCTGTCATCCAGAGTGTCACCGATGCTGATCTCCATGTTGATAAGTTCGATGGCTCCGTCGCGGCTACTACGCAAGACGACCATTACTACGACCTGCACGAACCCACTGGTGAACGCACAGCGTCATCGCTCAAGCCAGCTGATGTTGCTGCCAGACTGGACACCTTACTGACCAAAGCCCTACCCGCATACACAACCAACTTCCAGGCTGCTGTTCGCGAACACGGTCGACCCTCACTTCTCGTTCGTTACTGGCTACCTGTCTCCTTCGCTCTTATTTCGTCTACCACAATTCTACGCATTGCTGTCAACCGCAAGGAGGAGATTCTCACGTGGGTTCGCGAATTCGGCCAAACCGTTATCGACTTTTGGGCAAACTGGGTGGTTGAGCCCACCAAGAAGGTTATCGGCACTATTCGACACGATGAGGATAGCGAAGTCTCCATCATGAGCAAGCGAAGTCTAGAGTCGGACAGGGCCAGCTTGGAGCGTATGGTTGTGGACTTTGCCGTGCAGAACCCTGAGGGCCCCGCGCTGAACGATACACAAATTGCGGACATTCGTGCCAAGGTGCGCGAGGGTGATCTGACGCCAGTGCTGAGAGCCTACGAGAAAGAAATTCAGAGTCCCGTCAAAGGCGCGATTATGGGTAACTTGGCGAGCGCCCTCCTGATCCAAGTGCAAAAGACCAAGGTGGACGTGGAACTGGCTATGAGCGGCATTGATTCGATCTTGAAGAGCCAGGAGCTGCTTTTCGGGTGAGTGGGCACAATATTTACATAAAATTTCATGGCAGCTAACAAATGGCAGATTCATTGGCCTGACCCCAGGCGTACTGGTCACGATCGGCGTATACAGGTGGTTCAGGGGCGTGTTCAGCAACCGTAGAGGAGTCAAGCAATGGGCGCGACAAGGCCAACTCTTGCTCATACTCCGAAACATCGATCGCATCCTCGTCGGAGCGACTCCCAACGAGTTTGGCGAGATTTTCTATAAGGACCACGGCTTGCTTCTCTGCGAGGTGCATCTGCTGAGACAGGAGGCCAGCAGAGTGCTGCCGCGGCGGATCTTTCACGATTTCTTGCAGGAGATCGACGAGCTGGTTAATATCCAGTCGGGGTTGGAGCGGCAGCAGAAGGTGGTGGAGAGGATACGGTGGGCGTATTCGAAGTGGTTTACGGCTTGATGGATGGACGTCTACTACATGCAGGTGTGTGTATGCTATAGTGACATTCCGTGTAGATTAATCAGCATCTACATCGCATAGCGACACTCTATAAATTACAGATCACCGTGCTTATTTCTCGCTCATGGTGACTGTGTACGGTTTACAGTTTACCGTTGTTCGCGGGTCATCGGCAGAGGCACCCGTGGCCATGGTAGGCGCTGTGCCGGGCCCTGAATGACCATGTGGCGCACTGTGGCACTAGAGCTGCCTTGGCACTTACGTTCAAGCAGCAGTGGACGACGTAAGGTACCCTCGCTCCAGCAACCCCAACCGCCATAACAAAACACAAGTCGACACCTCGTGACATCCCACCCAGAGACGGAGCTCCGAGGCCTGCTGACCAGCCGCCATCCACGCCCCCAATCTCACCGCCGCCCCACGCCTCGGCCATCGATACGTGCTCGACACAGCCCGACCCAACTCCGACACCATCGTGGGTGCGTGCAACGTCGCAGCCTACTTGTACAGACGACACGCGCGGCATAGTAGACGCACACCACCATGGCCGGCACACGCAACTATGACTTCCTCGTAAGGCCACCTTGTCGAGCCCATTCCAGGCCGCCGGCCCTCAAACACCCCCCCTCTCTCTCTCGCTCTCCCGCTAACACCTCGCCCGCGTAGATCAAGCTGCTCTTAATCGGCGACTCGGGCGTAGGCAAGTCCTGCTGCCTGCTGCGCTTCAGCGAAGACTCCTTCACCCCCTCCTTCATCACCACAATCGGCATCGACTTCAAGATCCGAACCATCGAGCTCGACGGCAAGCGCGTGAAGCTCCAGATATGGGACACCGCCGGCCAGGAACGCTTCCGCACCATCACCACCGCATACTACAGAGGCGCCATGGGCATTCTCCTTGTGTACGACGTCACCGACGAGCGCAGTTTCAACAGTACGTAGCTTTCTCCCTGGACACATTTATACGTTCCCTATCGCAACAGCTTACTAACGTTTTTTCTCTGCCCACAGACATCCGCACATGGTTCTCCAACGTAGAGCAGCACGCTACCGAGGGCGTGAACAAGATCCTCATCGGCAACAAGTGCGACTGGGAAGAGAAGCGTGCCGTGTCGACAGAGCGCGGGCAGGCGCTCGCGGATGAGCTCGGCATACCCTTCCTAGAGGTCTCGGCTAAGAGCAATATCAACGTCGATAAGGCGTTTTACAGCCTCGCGGCGGATATCAAGAAGAGGTTGATTGATAGCGCGAGGACGGAGACGAGCACGAATAAGGTGGATGTGGGTGCTGATGCGGGGGGTGCGGGCGCGGGGATGGGCGGGAAGTGCTGCTGAAGAGGGGGTTGAGGCTTCTGGACGCGGTGTGGGGGTATGGGAGTCTGGTGTTGGGCTTGATTATATATCTGGGTGCGGGCGGGTGGAGGATAAGAGCGTGTGTATGAAAGCGCGGATTTTGTAGCATGGCATGGCATGGCAGGGCAGGGCAGGGTAGGCTGGCCCCCAGAGCACGATGCGCGGCGGGGGTATGTATGTATACATACTTCCCTGCCGAGCGAATAAACAAACAAGCGCGTCAGTGTCTTCTTCTACGAAGACAGACGGACGGACGGGCGGCAGGGGCAGGGGCAGGCATGCGAATGTCGGAACGGAATTGGGCACCGCGAGCACAACAAACAGACAGACAGGGCGTAGACATTTTGTTCTTCTTTTTTTCTCTCACACCATCTCTCTTTCGTAATATCCTACTCACCGTTCTACCTTTATTTGAAACTGCCTTTTTCCTTTTCTGTGGTTAAATGGGTGTCTCTGTAATTTTGGAGTTTTGGGGGTCGGTGGGAAGGGATGGGGGATTCGGAGTGGGTGGGGGATGGGTTTATATGTATGCAATATATATATATATATATATTTGTTATACTTAGTGCCTGGTTTTTGGTGTTGTGCGTGTTAAAGGGGTGTGTGTATGTGTATGTATATTCCGACTTACTCACGAGTTAATTACGTCTTCGCTCGTGGATGTGTACCTCCTTACCCATCCCCTCCTAAACACCTCCATCCCCGCCTCCCCTTACCACCACCATCCATCCATCCCTATCCCCCATCCCTATCCCTGTGCACCTCACATCAAACCCACACCCCTTTCCCAATCCAGCAATCCACGAACCGAGCCGAAGCGAGGTGGAACTAGACTAACGGATCGGAGCCTATGCCACATGCATGCATGCGGGTGGGGCCAGCTACGTCGTGCCGAAGTTGTCCGCGAGACAGAGAGGGATGGTCCTCGTGGGAAGAACGTGCGTGATGGGAGGGCTGGTTGCGGGTTGTGTCTTGTGGGATGTAAGACATGGGTTTGTGGAGGGATGGAGATGGAAATGTGGATGTGTGCTGGGATGTAGATACCTAGGTATATCTACCATTTGAAACGGCATATGCGTACATGTATGCATGTATTTCGATAATGTACGTACCAGCCCCACGCCCGATCCGAACCCAAACTCCCGTTTTCCAATCTACTACTAAAACGTACACACATATATATATATAAAACCCCTCCCACCCCCTCACAAACTCGCCTTCCCCTGGCTCTCAAACGGCAGCGCCAAAACCAGCAGTCCCGATGCGATGAACAGCGCTCCACTGACGTATACCGGGGCGCTGGTTTCCAAGTTCGCGAACATGGCGACGATGGGCGCCATGATGCCGAAGACGCGGTTGGCGGACGCGGTGATTGCGTTGCCCGTGCCGCGGTCTTTGGTGGGGAAGATTTCGGGGGTGTAGGAGTAGACTTGATGGGGGTTAGTATGAGGAAGGTGATAGGGGGGTGAGGGTACTTACGGACGGCGTACATGATGTTGGACATGAAGTTGTAGGCGCAGTTCCTGCGGGTTGTTAGTTGTGGTGGATTGAAGTTGAGCTCTAGAGAAGGTAGTTACCATCCGAGCAGAGAGTCTGAGCTCAGTGCTGTCGTGGAGCAGAATAGAAAGACGCCTGTGAGCACCGTGGAAGCAGCCAGTGTGCCTTTCCTCCCGATACGCGGTCGCTCGACGAGGTATCCGCCGAGTAGGCACCCGGGTATACCGAGGACGGCGATGATCAGACTGTTCCGGTACGTGATGTACGTGGAGCCATCGCCAAAGTCAGCGCCCCGCGTGGACTGGATGTATGGGAGAAACGCGTTGTACAATGGGAACCCTAGGCCGATAAAAGCCCACACCGCCGTGATAAGCGTCGTGCTGTAAGCCAGCTTCTTCGTCGCAAACAATGCCTTCACATGGCTTGAATCGACCTTTGCTAGATTCCTCTTTATCGCCGCCGCAGCATGAGACTGCTGGTGTGCTGATGCCCCCGCAGGGCCCAGCGCCTCACACGCTTGAAGCTCTTCTACCGTCAACGTCGATGTCTTCCCATTGCGTCGCGCTACTTCGTGTACCACTTTCACAGCCTCAGCATCTTGCCCCTTGCCCATGAGAAACTTGGGAGACTCGAAGATGGTGAAGAAGACGAAGCGCCCGAAGAACATAGCCATGGCTACTCCCCCGAGTACAATCATAAAGTACCTCCATCCCATGTTCATGCTCTTCGTACACACGGGGTCCGTCTCTTGACATGTGAGGTCTCCCAACAGTGGCCATGCTACCAGCGTAGCGAAGACCTGCGCGAGCGCCCAGTCGATACTCAACACGGTGAGCAACCACTGATGGCTTCCTGGTAAGAATTCCAAGAAAATCGCCGAATCGACGGGGAGATTTCCACCCACGCCGATACTCCATAGACAAGCGAAAACACCGATAGCAGCGAAGTTTGGGGATCCAGCTGCCACGAGGCCGAAGACGGCGGTGATGCCAATGGTGAGATTGAAGGCCCAGCGGCGGCCGAAAATGTCGCAGCCGAAGCCCCAGAAGATGGCTCCGACGAGAAGGCCGATGTTTTGCGCGAGGGTGAGGTAGGGCGCGCGGTCGGGTTTGAATTCGAAGCGGATGGGGGGAAGGATGAGGGAGGTGGCGATGGGCCAGAGGTTGTCTTGGGCCCAGCCGAAGCCGACTACTACAAAAAGCTGGGGGGTGTTAGTTTGAGTGGATGAATTGTCTTGAGCGATTTGATGATTCGGAGGAACGATAAAAAGATAGAGATAGATGCGCATCAAGATTCGTTACTCCAAACCATTCAGCCCACAGCCTGTACTCCAGCCCAGGAAGAGAACCACACAAACGAGCTTCCACACCGCTTACCTGCCACTGATACCTCCCCATCCCAATCTCCTGAATCGCCTTATTCAACACCCTCGCCTTCGCCTCATACACGGGGTCCACCGCGCCCTCCCCCAACACCCCATCCGGCGCCTCCTGCAACGCATTCACCGCCACCGACTCACCCCCCACATCTTCATCAGCCGTACCCATACTAAGCAATCCCACTCTCTCTTCAAGTTCAGTTTCGAAATCCACAACTGTGGACAATGCTGCAAGGCAGGCAGCCCCTCCCCGCGCGCAATCGCGTCTATATACGAATCCCACCTCCCACAGCTAAGCTCACCTCACACAGCTACCCCAGCTCCGACGCAGCGCTAGACAGAGACCACTCCGCAGGGATCCCACGGGGAACGTATGTATGTGAACTGTGGACACCGCCGTGGATGCGAGATGATGGAGGGAACCTGCCGGGTTGGGTCTAGCGGGGTGGGATTCCGAGAGGGTAGTTGGTGCGGAGGGAACCCTGGCGGGGATAACGACACGTCGGGTTCCGATTGCGACATGTGTACATTGAGGAGGCTTAGTGTGATAGGTACATTTTACGAGGGAGGGAGGGGGCTAGCTTTGTTCGCTGGTGAAGGAGTAGTGGTTATGGGCGTTGCTTTTGTTGGGGTTTGGAGACCGCTTTTGGTTAGAGGGCTGGGCGGGACGGTGATTGCGGTGGAGGATGCGTGGGACGGGATGGATGGATGGGTTGGATTGGATTGGATTGGATTGGATTGGATTATTGGGGGGTTCTGTTTGGTTGTGGGTCGGATGGAGTACGGGAGGGTTGACGAGTTGATAGGCGAGTATCTTGGATGATATGGCGTTATGTGCTTGTCATTACTTTTGGATATTCCGTGCCGGATGCTGTTCTCAAACTGTGTCAGCAATAACACGAAAGTTCAGATTGGACTTTAGGAACGACCGCTGACACAATGATACTAAACATATCAAAGTATTTTTGGAAATTTCGCTTTCATTGACAAGTATCGTTGCTAGCCACAACCACATATTAAGATGCACATCAATCACATTTTCCGCAACGTCTAAACTTCATGAATTCTGTAGACTCATTTCTCTAGAATGCCTACAGTGCTATGCATGGTGATACATGGCCAAGTGGCGCTTCACTAAACGTAGAAGCCTGGCGGTAAGATACGATCCCATCCCAACCTTCAGCATCTTACTTCCAGAGCTTGCTAAGACTGGTGGCCTTGTCATCGTGCTTGTTCAGAACCTTTGCGGTTGCAAGGTCGAAATCTTCCTGTGTCACGTGCACTCTTCGTTCCCTCAGCGCGTACATACCAGCTTCAGTACACACACCCTTCAATTCAGCCCCTGAGCATCCGTTCATCTTCTCCGCGATCTTGGTCAGATTGATACCACGGGTAAGGTTCATGCTGCGAGAGTGAATACGTAGAATGTCAGCACGGGCTTCCACAGATGGCGGAGGGAACTCGATCTTTCGGTCAATTCGCCCGGGTCGCAGGAGGGCAGGGTCGAGGATGTCGAGACGGTTGGTGGCCATGATGATCTTGATGTTCTTGGTGGGCTCGAAGCCGTCCAGCTGGTTCAGCAATTCCAACATAGTTCGCTGCACCTCAGAGTCACCACCAGAACTTCCCTCCACTCGACTCGAGCCGATACTGTCGATTTCGTCCATGAAGATGATACTGGGTGCATGCTCACGAGCCATAACGAATAGCTCTCGAACCATTCGGCTACCCTCACCAATGTATTTCTGAACCAGCTCGCTACCAGAGACACGGATGAACTTGCAGTCGGCGTGATGTGCGACGGCACGAGCAAGGAGCGTCTTTCCTGTTCCGGGTGGCCCGTAAAGTAGCACACCCTTCGGCTGTGCAATACCCAGAGATTCGAACAGCTCGGGATGCTGCAGACCAAGCTCGATGACCTCCTTGATTTCCTTGATCTGCTGATCGAGACCTCCAATCATGTCGTATGTGCTGTCAGGAACCTTCTCTACCATCATCAGGGACACGAGCGGATCCACGGAGGAGGGTAGCATCTTCTCCAGTTTGTATGAATCGCTCAGCAATGTAACGCGCTTCCCGACGGTGAGTTTAGCAATGTCGACGTTGTCAGAGATGTCGACAACTAGGAGGTGTTAGTTAAGCCAGTCCCTGGAACAGCTTCCGGAACTCACCATATTTCCCCTCAGGATGCACCTTGACTAGGACCTTCTTTGTGCCCATGACCTTGACGACCTCGCCCACGTACGAGCCTGGCTGCTGGAGGAGGCCGAGCTCTTCTCGCAGTAACCGCACCCGTGAATTGTAGTCATTCCGCTGGGCTTCTAGACGGCGCAACACTGCTTGGCCTTGTATTATCTCCAGCTTCATCGACTCGATCTTGTTGTGGTAGAAGGTATCGAGCGCCATGATGGTGGCGGTCGCGGGGAGCTCGCAGGCGTGGTGCTGTTAGAGCGTGGTAGTGCTGCCGAGGCGGGTTGACGTGGGCTGGAGAGAACCGCACACGAGCGACCGAGCCGTATGGGGAGCGGGAAGGGAGCGGGTTGGTAGATGGAGGGGTGTTTGGCTGTTTGGTTGCGGCGACGACAGCTGTGTATCACCGTCACGGCGATTCTATGGAAGCTTCCGGACCGACCAAGGCTCCGATCTACGCTAGCGCCAAGAGGGAAAGGTGCATCCGCGGTTCCTTGTATCTTGAATCCCCACCAGCCCTGGAGAGGTCATCTTGCATGTGGATGCTGGCAGTGTTGATGCGAAAACCCTGAGAAACACACGTTCTGCACTAGGAGAAGCTGCACATGTAAGTATCATCGCTATACGCACCAGTTATTCGAGCCCTGTTTTTTCGAGAGGTTACGGCGGCTCTGCGAAATCACGGAAATCGGGTAGCTTGATGCAGCTCGATACCTGGTATGGATGGACGGCTGATCCACACAGTGTCATCTGCTCTGTCGCGCCGCTTGGCCCCTCCAAACCTCACGTCTCTTGCCTTGTGTGCTATGCAGTCTCTGGCACCGTCCTCTCGCCGGAAACGCCGTATCGTCGCGTCGTGAGCTGCCTGGGAATACACGGAACAGGGAGCGTGATACCTTGTCACGAGTAGGAGATCAACTGGAAGAGCTATTAACCCACAACTTTACAGACCAAGACGGCTGCAGTCTGAGAGCCCTTCTGGACAACTCGGACAGAGGCTGGAAAACCACAACAGTCGTTTCACATCGTCTCACACTATTCACTCTCCCGTGGTTGGGTGTCTTGCGCAGAGTCGCTTGCGATAAGCTGCTCGAAGACGCCTTTGATAGGGCAGGAACATATAAAGAGCTCCCCCCAGCACATTTGATACGTACGCTACCTGTGTGCAATCACACCGAGCGAGTCGCGTAGATCATCATGGCGGAAGGCAGTCGCACCCCCACAGCTGGAAAAAGCAACCCTCCGTCCGCCTCCATCTCGCGACGTCCCTCCGACTACGATGGCGCCTCTCCGTCTGTGAGCAGACCGAATGCAGGTGCAAGTTCAGATACTGCACGAAGAAGGCCGCAGGTATCTTCAGCACAGACGGCAGGCTATGGTATGCTCCAGCTCTGCCGCGGTCCGAGCCAAGTGGGTACTAACAGGGTGCAGGGTCCATAACATCTCCCATCGATCGACGGCAATCACAGTCCAACACCACCGCCCAAACGAAGCCGAAGAAACCCTCGATGAGTCGTCGCGCGACTTCAGCCAAGTTCCCTACCAAAGGGCAGGAGTTCTCGGTGGACGATGCCGAAGACGAGGTCGATCAAGACTTGACCGAACAACAGAGGCAGCAACAGCAGCAGAAGCAATCACGGCAGGGTCAGGTCCAGACACTTCGAAGCAAGCCATCCACAGTACGACGTCGAACTGCAGCGCAAACCCCAAGTCTCGCGCCTGTGAGCTCGGTTGAGGATGACAGCGTGGAGCAAGATCGCGCTGGGGCACCGACCGATGCTGAAGCGCAACCCGAGTCTTCGAGCGAAGAGACAGTAAGATCGGACGATGACGGTGGTAACGGTGTCGACGATGGCGACGAAGATGACGGAGATATCAGCGACGCGGAGAGCTTTACGCTCAAAGACAGGCAGGATGCGATCAACGTAACGCATCCTTTCGGTATCAGGATTTGGAAGCCTGCTTTGTACAAGAAAGACCGATCCGTACAAACGAAAGCTGAGGGAGACATCCACTCGACACCTGGCTACCATGTGAGTAGCTGGTTGGTCTTGTTCAACATTGCATGGACCCTCATCTTTGGGTGGTGGCTTGCGCTGCTTGCGGCTGCTGGAGGTGTGCTCTGCGCGCTATTCTGGTTCGCGGATAGCTGCCAGGAGTATTCCTTGCTATTGTTCCATCTCGCTGCCTACCTTTTGTACCCTTTCGGCAAGTATGTGAAGTTGCTCCAAGATGAGGCATATGCCGATGAGGACGAAGGCGAAGGCCGCAGCATCAGTGAATACGAGCAATGGCAGAGCGGCGACATCGAAGAAGGAAGACTGTTCTTTGGCCCGACTGGCGGTACGGGATCCATAGTAGGAAGACGGAGGAACAGTGTCGATTCCACGAACGAGACCACTAGCCTGCTTGGACGGGAAGGTCGTGCCAACCTCAACCACACCGACACCGCCAGAACTAAGAGGAGACTCTTCGGCCGTGGAAAATGGAACGTTGGACGCGTCGTGTTCTTCGTCTTCTTTTACGGAGTATTTACCCCTGCGCTGCTTCTGGTGTGCGGGCTCTGCTGGTTTTTTGTGTTCACAATTCCAATGGGCAAAGTCACGATTTTGCTGTTTGACCACCTTCGCAGACACCCTCTTGCCCTCTCATTCCACTCGGATAGCGGCAATGTACGACGTCCCGGAGAGTCATCTTCTATCCTCCTCTGCACCTATCGCGCCGTAGGTACTAAGTACTGGAAGTACACTATTGACGGCACCAATATCTTTCTCATCAACCTACTCGGTCTCGTGGCATTTGTCATCTTTGATTACTTTGTCCTGTACGAGGCACTGCAACTCAAGATTTTTGTCACCGACCTGTTCTTCCAATTCGCCATGGCTTTGTTGTCAATCATTCCGTTGGCCTACTTTATCGGGCAAGCCGTGGCGTCCATCTCAGCCCAGTCTTCTATGGGAGTTGGTGCTACCATCAACGCTTTCTTTTCAACCGTGGTGGAAGTGTTCCTCTACTGCGTCGCACTGAACCAGGGGAAAGCCCAGCTTGTCGAAGGTAGCATCATCGGCAGCATTTTTGCGGGTATTCTTTTCCTCCCTGGCTTGTCCATGTGCTTTGGCGCTTTGAAGCGCAAGACCCAACGTTTCAATGTCAAATCTGCCGGGGTTACCTCGACGATGCTTCTATTCGCCGTCATCGCTGCTTTTGGGCCGACTCTCTTCTATCAGATCTATGGCAGCCACGAGCTGGTTTGTGCTTCGTGCGTGCGTCACAGTCACGGTTTCGACAAAGAACAAGATTGCCGGAGATGTTACTATTCACAAACCCCAGCTGTGGACAACAATTTCTATAAGCAGGCTGTTCAACCTTACACCTGGGTCGCGGCTGCATTGTTGTTCTTGTCATACGTTGTTGGCTTGCTTTTCACTTTGAGGACTCATGCAGCTACTATTTGGAGTACAGAGCCCGACGAGAAGAAGGCAGTTGATATGTCTGTCAGCCAGCTCAGCCATAGCGGACAGTTCGAATTCCCTGGTACACTCACCAGGCAGGCCACGAGTAACTCGGTCGCGCGCGCTGATATCAGAAGTAGCCAGCTGTACAAACGCATTGTTGGACAGACCCTTCAGCAAGTAGGCTACGTGCATGACGACGAAACGCCTGGGCCCAAGCGATCACCTTCCCACAACGATGGTCAGGCCACACCACACGTTGTTCCCCCCAAGGATGGTGAGCGAAGGTCCTCTTCGGCAAATTTCCATCTGGACAGCCTGTCGGAACAGGACAATGAGTCTTTAGTTCGACAGATTACCGAGATAGCCGCACATACTACAGCGCTGGCGACACGAGATGTAGTCAAGGCACCTCGCAAAGCTGCTCATATGGTTCAGTCATCGGCAAAGGGAGCTGCGGAGAGACCGCACCACCATAGGACTGGCACATACGAAGGGCATGAGGAACCCGCTGCGGCCCATGCAGCAGGAGGTCACGATGCCCCCAATTGGAGCCGCACGAAGAGTTCAGTTATCCTGCTTACTGCCACAATTGCGTATGCGATCATTGCCGAGATTCTAGTCAACACCGTCGACGTTGTTCTGGAGGGATCGAACATCGACGAAAAGTTTTTGGGCATTACGCTCTTTGCTTTGGTTCCAAACACGACCGAGTTCTTGGTGAGTATTGAGAAAAGGTCGCATTGCTGAGTAGGATTGCTGACAAGTATCATCTAGAACGCTATTTCTTTCGCTATGAACGGGAACATTGCACTTTCGATGGAAATCGGTTCCGCCTACGCTCTGCAGGTTCTTCTGCTGCAGATTCCAGCGTTGGTTTTCTACAGCGCGTTCCACAATCGCGGCTTCGATCCTACCAAAGTCGTGGACCAGACCTTCAGTAAGTCGAACAGTGTATTAAACGATTTACATATGCTAATGCCTCGGACAGCTTTGATCTTCCCACAGTGGGACATGGTCACGGTGATTCTATGCGTCTTCCTCCTCTCCTACATGTACGGCGAGGGTAAGAGCAACTACTTCAAAGGATCGATCCTCATTCTGTCCTACCTCGTTGTCATTGTCGGCTTCTTCCTGTCCGGGTTCAACGACTTTGACCGAATGGGCGTGGACCCCACCGATACTTTGGCACTGGGAGGGCTCATGGAGTCGCAGCTTCAGTCGATGAAGTTTACGACGTATGGTGGTGGGCTTGGGGGTGGACGAGGCGGACGTGCATACTAATTTGCATGGCCTTGAGATTTCCCAGATTATTCCGAATCATTCTGCATGCATTGCATTGTTCATGGTCGATGGGCGCACTTTTGTTCACGGTGAAAGAACGGTGGCCAGACTTCACTCCCTGTCATGGTAATGGATGGATGGGTGGGAGGACTTGACATTTGGCGTTCTGGCATTTGGTAGCGCATAGCAGAGGCGTTTGGAGTTCTCACTGCATTTGGACACATGTCCACTATTACCAATTCACGTGCACTGCGATGTTCCAAGGTTCCAAGGTTCAAGTGTCCAAGCTGAACAGGAAGGTTAATTCGAGATGTGGCGTCTCAGCCGTACCATGCCGCTACAGCCGGACTGGCTGCTTGGGATGCTGTGGCCATGACGAGTGCACATACATAGTCCCTCGAGACAATGCTTGGACTCCTCACTCTACATGGAGCAGGTTCTCGACAAGGAAGGATGACGCTAACATTGTGGTGGACAAGGATCCCTTTTGCAGAGGATCATCTCTGCCACACGTGTCGGCGCGTCGCTTGTCTCGGCGCTTCGCGCATCCGAGACGCCTGTTTGAGGTTTCGCGCGCTGGCACGCAAGGGTAGATCATAGGACGCCAGGCGCCGATCCGGGGGCTCTCTGGCGCGGTGAAAATTGACCGTCTGCTGACCTGTGGATGGTCCAACGGTGGAAGGGTGCGGAAGGCAGGAAGTCAAGAAGACAGGCGCCAAGCGAGGCGGCTAATGGGATGGTTGCGGGAGGCCACTCTGGAGTCTAGATGATGGATGATGGCATGATGGGGTGTGAGCGAGGCAGTGCATGCACTGCGGCGGGTGCAGAGGGCCAGGGTCGCTGCCCCAAGACGGATGCCCGAGGGAGGCCAGGGTGCTCGCTCAGCGACGAAATGCAAATCGCGTTGGAGGAGGTGTCGGGGAGTGGAGAATCTGTGAGATGGTGCACGCATCATCGGGGCCATCCCTGCCCCGCGTGCAGAGAGGTGCATATGTACATGTTACCGGGACGTCCGCGGTGGATCGGAGCTGGGGGAGTGCATCTGCATATCCACCCGCTTGCTTCCCTGCTTTCCTGTCTCTTTCGAAGACCATTTTCCCCAGAGCGCGGGAACCCCACCGGAACAGCGTGCTGGCCGTACTTGGATATCATATACATCCATTCCTACTGACTGTTGCGCTGCGTCCTGTCCTGGTGCTGGGTAGAGCAGCTGGGAAGCTGAGGGATAGACGGACCGTACCCCGCGTGTTCGTCCCCGTGGCGGCATCGTCACCGGCCTATCTGGAGTGGAGGACGTCCAACGAGTGGCAGACTCAACATTAGTGAGCCGCGCCGAAGCCATGCCCGCCCGTCGTTCGTACCACTCCAACACGCCGCCGTGGACGCTCGCATGCGCCGCCATCTTCGCCGCTCTCGGCGCCGCGACCACGGCTCCCTCCAGCTCGCCGACGGGTCTTGACTATGGCCCGACTATCAGCCTGCAGTACACCAACCGCGAGAACATCACCACACTGGTGCCCTTGACCCAGGGTGCCACCGAGTCCAATGTCAGTCCCGAACCGCTCCCTCGGCTCGCCCATGTGGCTTGCCGCAGGACAATGAGACACTGTGATACCAACGGATAGATAGCTAACGCCTCCACGCAGCTGGGCTCAAGCGAGCTCTTCTACACCACCGACGACAACACCGCCAACATCACCGACGAAGCCTTTGCCTTCATCTCCTGCGATCCCGCCTCCTACTCGGGCCTCATCACCGCCGATTCCGTCCTCGCCGCCGTGCACGACACCAAGAAGCCCAAAGCCGCCATCTTCTACTCCACCGACCGCCCCTACTGCAACTACTCCACCACCGATGCCTCGCTAGCCGCCTTCCCCATCTACTCCACTACCAACATGTCAGACGCCCAGTTCCTCAAGGGTAAACTCACCTCCCAGGACGCAGGCACAAAGTTCCTGGCGCTCATCACCCGCCGCGGCGTCCAAGGCGATGCGTCGAACCCCACGAGCCAAACGCCTACCAACCCGCTGGGTCCCAGTCCCAGCACCGCCGTTGCGATGATCATCTTGTACAGCATCACGGGTGTGATCACCGCGCTGTTCCTCGTTATCATCGTGACGGGGGCGGTGAGAGCGCATCGCCATCCTGATCGGTACGGGCCGAGGGATGTGATGGGGAGGCCGAGACAGAGTCGGGCGAGGGGACTGGGAATGGCCATCTTGGACACGATTCCTATTGTGAAGTTTGGGGAGAGGGAACAGGGGAAGCCGGCGGATGTGGAATTGGGGACGCAGGCGGAGAGTAGGGAGGTAGATGCGAGTGCGAATGGGAATGGGAATGGGAATGCTGAGACGACGGCTACGACGGAGAACAGCACACCCCAGGATGCAGCTAGGGAACAGCAAAATTCACCTGAACATACTATGTCCACGGAGCACACTCCCTCCTCCCTCCCCTCGGGTATCGCCCCCGCGACTGGAACCCCCCTCCGCAGACAACACCCTCCCCCGAGGACGGCGCCCTAGGGTGCTCCATCTGCACCGATGATTTCGAGAAGGGTCAGGACATTCGCGTCCTCCCCTGCGACCACAAGTTCCACCCCGAGTGCGTCGACCCCTGGTTACTCAATGTATCGGGGACGTGTCCGCTTTGGTAAGTCGCTGCTTCCCTCCCTCGTATCATTTCCCCCCTTTACATATATAACCCCATTCCTTCTTTTCTTCCATCTCTCCCTCCCTTTCTGAACACAAGTACTTACACAAAACAGCCGCGTCGACCTCCGCCCTCCCACCCCCACCTCCCCCTCTTCTTCCAACCCCCCACCAGACACTTCTTCTTCCCCAGCTTCACAGGAAGAAACCAGACGCCACTCTTCCCTCCGAGACGTCCTCTCTCTACGCGGCCGCCCCAATGCCTCTGCCGAAGAGCGCATCGGCGCATTAAGACGCTTGAGGGAAATGAGGAGAGAAGGAGAAGTAGGCGGGAGTGCGAGTAGTGCAGGTACGGAAGAGGCGGGGAGGAGACGGAGGAGTGGGCGATTGAGCTTTTGGGGGGTAGGAGAGATGAGAATGGGGGGGAGAGTGGGAGAACGGAGGCGCAAGGAAATGCGCAGAGTGAAGAGGAGAGGAGGTGAGGGTGACGGGATGACATTTTTCGGCTCCATTTCTTTTCCTCATTTCTTGCTATTTTTCGGAAGTTAGCTTTTCCTTTTCTTTTCGTTTTTCGTTTGGCTCTGTCTATTTCGTCATTTCCTTGATGTTTGGGCTGGGGCCATCTAGCATGTTTTGGGCGTTCTCTGTGGTCTTCTTGATGTTCTCCGAGACATGGAGTATATGTATTCTTGAATTTCTGCTTTTGATTTTGATTTTGAGGGTCGGGTATGGGCTGATGATGGGATGATTGATATGTAAGGCGCTGGGTTGGGACGGGAGTTGGGCTGTGTATATTTTGGGGGGTGGATGGATGGATGGATGAACGAATGGGATGATAGAGTAGCTGTGTAAATTGATGATTTGAGGAGATGGGATTTGTTTTCGTATTCTCCTCATGAAAGAGATAATTGTGATGTGGTATCTTCATGTAGACCGCACCATGGTGTCATCCCCTACTCCGCAGAGCACTAGATGCAATCCTCCACCTACCCAACCAGCCCCCTACCTTAGCGGTACCTCCTTCCCACCCCCCACCAACTCACTCTCCGGACTCGCCGCCGGCGTCAACAAGGAAGACGGCTCCTCCACCCCTTTCTTCAATTGATTCACAAACCCCTTCTCCGGACTCTCCCACGAATAATCAAACCACTCCCCCAACACCTCCTCCACGCCCTCCGCCAAAATCTCCACCGCCTTCTTCCTATTCCGCGACCACTCCCAAGCCCTATACCACCTCCCCGCCCGCACAGCCGTCTCCTCCCCACCCTCCAACCCATCCAGTATCGACCTCCACACCAACATCGTCTTATCGAGTTCCTCCGCGCGCGACACCCCGATGACATTGACGCCTAGCTTTGTCCCGCCAACCTCAGAGTTGGACTCGTGCTTCCAGGGTAAGCCCGAGGCGGGGTCCCCCCTCGAGCCGCACAGTGCCCCTTTCGCGGCCCATGTCTCGAGCGACCACCGGATGGCTATCACCTCTATGCGCTCATCGTGTTTGTCGCAGAAGAGCGACGCCTCGTGGACCGCTTGGCGGAGGGCCCGGGGTGCAGGGTGCCAGTCGCCCATTCCACCTATGGGGACGCCTTCCCGACGGAGGAGGCCCATACCTAGGCAAGAGGCGTTCGTCACCACGCTGACGCCTGCGTTGGAGAAGCGCTGTATCCCCCTGGGACCGCCGAGCGTTTGATTCTGGAGGTTAAAATGCGCATACGATTGCACGCAGTCGAGGGGTTCCCCCGTCTCTTTCAATATCATTTCCGCCCTCTCGCCCAGCACATCAATAGGGTACCCGCATATCCCCACGTACCTTATCTTCCCCTCATCCCTCAGCCGCCTCAACTCCGTCACTGCTTCTAACACTTCTTCCGCAGACACAAACTCAATATCATGACAGTACACCAAATCCAAGTACCCCGTCCGCAGCCTCTCCAACGACCGCATCACACTCTTCCTCACCCACGCCGCCGAATAATCAAACTCATCCCCCTTCACGCGCCCCACCTTCGTAAGCACCATGTACGACTCTCGAGGGAACGTCTCGCGCACGAAGGGGGTATCCAGCGCCTCCCCGAGGAGTTCTTCCGAAGGTCCATAGTACGGGGATGTGTCGAAGGCGCGGATGCCGTGCGTGAGGGCGGAGGTAACGAGGCCGGTGGTGTCGAGAGCGAAGGGGTCGGTGTTGAATTGGTGGTTGAAGGTTGCGGTGCCGAAGATGAGGGGGGGAGGATGGAGGAGAGGGGTGTGTCTTTGGAGTAAGGGAGGGGGTTTTGGCGGGAGGAGAGGGTTTGCGCGGAGGGCGGTGAGGTGGGGGTTGCCGCCATGGTTGCTTGTGCGTTGTGCGTGTGGGCGGTTGTTGTGGGTGTGTGTATTTGGTAGAGAGATAGGTATATGTATGTAGATATATATCTTCTGGGGGACAAAACGAAAGCGGAAAGCTATCTGCGGGGCAGCGGGCGGGGCTCACTCGTGAGGCCGTTTACGCAGCGAAAGGGAAGGAGGCCCGACCGCCCGTTTCACTCTGCTCCTTGAGAGCAAAAGAGTAAAACCGAAGTCGCTGTGCGCGGCGCAATTAATGCCGCCGACGACATCTAAGTATGGCGGCGGAAGACGGTTTAATGTCGGTAGGCTACCCGCCTCGGGGCATTCACGACGCGGGCGCCGCCCGATGCGAGGCCCTGATGCACTAAAATCGACGCCAGGAGTTCTAGAAGATGCATGGCGGCGAAAGGGTAGATGTGATTCGTTGAGAGGATGGGATGCCGTAAACGGAACGGGGGGGGACAAAGATGCGACCCTAGAGGTGGGAGATGGATGGGTGCTCGGCTGCTTAGGTAGGTAGTGTAGTCTACTCTACTCTGCAAATTAGGGTCGCCAGCGAGGCAGATGATGAGCTAGTCATAATCGTGGTTGTAGAATGAGGGATTGAAAAATTGATGCTGGGGTTTGGAGGTTTGGATGGATGTAGATCTGCGTTGAGCATCATAGAGTACTCATTGATCCATGCATTTTTATTATCATACGAGTCGTCTATGTATTGTACCTACTTGTCAGATAGGGCCACTCGCCCACACGATGTAGATTTCGACAAGCCAAACATACATCCATTTTATTGTGTAGCCATGAAAAGTTTACGACAGGTGCGTCTCCACCTTGCAGCCGCCGCCATGTACATAGAATTCACAATATTGGACGAACCGCCCACACGCCTTCAGACCACCACATCCTATCCTTTGCACGACCTTGCTACAAGCCATCCGTCATCCCCCATACTCGCCACCCCTGAACCACCTCCTCAACATAGTCTCCAATCAAAGACCCCCCTCCCCAGCCCGGTCCTCCATCCAACTCACCCTCAGCCTCGTCTCCACCCTCGAAAACATCGCCATGCACACATCGCGCGCACGCAACAACTCCAGATCCCTCGACTTCTCCGCCATGATCCTCAGCGTGTTGAGGATCCGCGCGTAATCACGCATGGTATCCGTGTTCAGCGTCTTAGAAGGCGAATGCAGGTGGTGTGACAGGACGGTTGTGAAGGCCGCCACGACGGGGAGTTTGATCATCCTGTGCGGAGGTTTAGTTGGTGTTATCTTTTCGTATAGGAATGCAGATTACTTACCAGCAGACGCCAATGTCGCCGTGGGGTATGAGCGTTAGGTGGGTAAGGAGCCTCTCTGCGTCTTTGTACGAACCGTGTTCTTTCTGAGTAGCTATGATGGCTAGAACATCCGCTGAGAAGGGGTTGATCAGAGGATTTTTGCCCAGTGCGAGGAAGGCGTGGATGCGGAAGACGGTCGCGAAGTAGGAGGCTTCTACGGCGAGGATGTGCATGAGGTCGGAGCGGTAGAGGAGTTGCATCAGTTGATCGGGATTCATACGAAAGAGCTCGTTATCGCGCCAGGATTCGAGCTGCGTGAGGACGGACTGAGCTACGGTGTCTAGGTCGGATCCACGGGCGTTGACGGAGAAGACTTCCTCGATGGCTTTGGATTGGATGAGAGCGAGGCGGATGCGCAGGGCGAAGACGTTGATCTTCCAGTTTCCTTCGGCGGCGACCACGGAGCCTAATGAGTCGGAGGGATTTTCGTCAGGAAACGGAGCTCGAATGTCTTCTCTACGATGCGTAGTTGGTGCGTTGGAGAATATAGATTCAACCGTATCCAGCATGAATGCACACCAGAACACTCTCCTCTCCTGCTCCACATCTCGTACCGACTCATCCCTCGCCTCCCCATCCTCATACGCAAGAAACTGCGCGATACGAAGCGCGGTCGAGATAAAAATTTGACTCGGCTGCGAATGCGATGAACTCCGAATGAGCATCGAGAGCCCCAGCAAACACTGCACAAGACCCAACGTTGGTGGAGCAATCAGCAGCCCAGAAACTGTCGGGAGGATCCTGCAGAGATAGTAATCCGCGAGCTCGTTATCCATAGGTGTCGCTACATTACTTTGCGCTCGCGCGCGATGCGCAATACCAAGCACCACGTAGGCGCTCGCCCATGCGAGCGCAGTCCCGTCGGCGTGCCCTTCGTAGCAGATGCGAATGTGCTCTGCGATTTCATTAGGTCGATATAGTGCGAACACAGTGTTGAAGTCGACGAGGAACTCTGCGAGAAGTGAAGCCCCCAGTTCGGGCGCCGGAAGACTCTTATCACATGTCGTCGTTGGTACGATGATGGAGTCGTCTATACTCAGACTCTCGAGGTCCGATGCTGGTTGGAACAGAGGATCCTGAAGTATTGCGGCGTCTTCTTCGAACTCCGCAGAGGGTTCCAAGCCATCCAGTGACTGCAGTACGGACTCATCCGATGCCTCGTTGCTGATACCAGATTGCCCTACCGCGGAGCCTACAGCAGACAATGCCTCCCCATTCATCTGATACGGACCCTCATACAGCGTAGGATCCAAGTCTAGGACTCCAGAAAGTGGGTACTGCTCGACCTCCGTCCGCAGATTATCCACCCACGTGGACAACGGCATCCCGTCATTCAAATTACTCGGTGGCAGAGGCTGTAGAGGCTGACCCATAATTTGCGGCTGCACTTCACTCCTTTCCTTGAGCAAACTCTCCAGATTCCGAATCCGACGTTCATACTCGGCGACTCGTTCTCTGATCTACTTAGTACCTGCGCAAAACATGAGCATGACCCAAACCATACATACCTCCTCTGCGGCTTCGTCCTCGCCTTCCTTACATACGTCGTCGTGCATTCTTCCTTCAACTGCGTGCAATACGTACACTTTGCAGTTCCTTGATCCCAAAGACAGCGTCTCTTTCTCTTCCGACACGAATCGCAGGCCTGCAGTAGCGAGTCAGTGCTGGCATCTATGTACCTTGCCCACCTGGGCGTGCTAGAGTATATATGTATTCACCAACGCACCCGCACAGTGGAAGCGGAGCCCCGCTTTTGCACGCCCGAAGTAGACATTGGTGCTAGATATTGGGGTGCGGAGTGAAAAAAGCTTGTCGTGGGTTTGCGAGGCTGGAGATGTATGCGGCTGGAATGGTCGTAGAGCTTACGCTTATTAATAGGCGAGGTGGAGGATTTGTGCTTACCTTGTCTGGGGTACGGTTCTATTTGAGCATCGTCAGGGGAAATCATGGAATGAGAGGAGCGCTTTTTTAGTTGCGGAAAATCTTGTTGGTTTGCTGTCGAGAATACAGTGGTAATAGTAGCATGTCAGGTTGCGTTCGATAATATTCCACTCTGAGACGACGCAAACGTTGGTTATTTTGTATAGGAAATTGGCTCTATGATACAAAGAGTCATAAAAGTAGAATGATTTTTAATCGACAACTTTGTCGTGCTACTACATCAAACTCGCCAAAAGCCGTATACACAGATGTCTGCGTGGTGCATCAGGGTACGACCTGAGTACAGATCTGGACTACGCTAGACCACAAGTATCATTGGCCTGGAATTATATCCGTGACGGGTTACTAGACGGAGTATTCAACGTAGTCGGAATGATCGCGAGTAATGATCGTAACGCAAACGTAATTAGCAGATAGATAGTACCCATCACCGCCCTAGACGCCAACTACCTTGTATACCCGTTTCGAAGCGATATGCCAATGTCAGCCAAACGAGACTTCACTACGTTGAATCCGTTTGACTCACGTATGCGACCAATCATCTCGCTCGTGAGTAACATAGTCATTCTACTCGAAAAGTACACTGAGAACCCCATACAAGACATCTTGTCACCGACCCATCCACGACATCGATCAACCTCAAAACAATCCAACAGCCCTCCCCCAAATCATGCATCTATCGTGCGGTACACATGTCAATGCGAAGGGCGCGTATCCGCTCTCCTATCGCAGTTAGATAGCCAATACCCCGAATGCGGGGTCCATCCGTCTGGACTGGTCTCCACTTTGTACCAGCGCTTGCGGACAGGGTCTGCATTTTTAATGTCTATCACCTTGCGGAGAAGAGTCATACGTGGTTGACGTATGGGGGGAACTAGGGATAAATAGTTTGATGCGATGGGGTTTTGGTAGAGAGCAAACACGACAACCAGGAAAGGCGATTAAACGCTTGATCGTATATATATACAACTATATTTTTCGGTCGTCCCCTGGCATCTTATTCGTTCTTTGGAATATAAGAGTTGCAGGAGCCAAAGAGATGGATGCAGTGGCGAACCCAGCAGTTCAACTGCAGGATATGTCGCCCAGTCGAAGGACTGCACCAGCTCTAATTGACGATGAACAAACCACACTGAAAAGAGCCATTTCCACACTTTCAAAACAAGCTTCCCCTGGAACAGAAAAGAACAACCACACGATCGAAGCACCAGCAAGAAACCACTCACCATCACAACCGCCCCAACCACCAACCCCCACCGATGAAGCCCTCACACAACCCCTCGACTCCGAAGACGACTTCCCCGAAGGCGGTCTCCGCGCCTGGCTCGTCGTCCTCGGCGCCTTCCTCATGCTCCTCCCCTCCTTCGGCTTCGTCGTCGCAATCGGCACCCTCCAAGACTACTGGCACCAGCACCAACTCTCCACCTACGCCTCCCGCGACGTGGGCTGGATCCCCTCCGTCTTCGTGTACCTCACGCTCGCGCTCGGCCTCTGGGTAGGACCTCTCTTCGATCGCTACGGACCGCGGTGGATTGCGATGGTGGGCAGCGCCGGATACGTCGTTATGATGTTTCTGCTCGCGGAGTGTGAGAAGTTTTGGCAGATGATTCTTTGCGTGGGGGTCCTGGGGGGGATCACGGGGGCGATGTTGACGTGTACGGGGTTGACGGCTGTGGCGCATTGGTTTAAGGCGAGGAGGGCGCTTGCACAGGGGGTGGCGATGGCGGGGAATTCGTTGGGAGGACTTATCATCCCATTGATGTTGAAGACGACGCTGCCGGAGTATGGGTATAAGTGGTCGTTGCGGATTCTGGGATTCGTATTCCTGGTGTGCTTGGTGCCGAGTAATGTTTTGCTGAGGGCGCGGTTCCCTCCTGCAGTGGCAGCGAAGAAGAAGGCTATTGTGTCGTTGCGGATCTTTGGGGATCTGCGGTTCAGTCTTTTCACCATCAGTGTGTTTGGGTTTGAGGTCGTCTTGTTCGGGGGGTTGGGCATCCTGCCTACGTATGCGACGGTAGCGACAGATTTTCCACCAGCGACGGGGTTCTACCTTATCGCTGTATTGAATGCTGTTTCATGCCTGGGACGCATTATACCGGGGTATCTTGCTGATAAGCTGGGAAGGTTTAACACGCTCTTAATCATGATCATTTTTACGCTGGTATTCATGCTGGCGCTGTGGCTGCCGCTTGGAACGAAGTCACTACCTGCACTGTACGCATTCGCTGCACTGTTTGGATTTGGCACTGGAAGTTGGATGGCACTCACACCGGCTTGCGTGGGCCAGCTGTGTCGGGCGGACGAGTTTGGGAGATACTATGGGTCGATGTACTTTGTCGCTTCCCTGGCGACACTTGTTTGCATCCCGATCAGCGGAGAGCTTGTACAGACCGTCGGACCTGAAGCGATGGTGGGATTCCTCTGCTGCATACTCGCTCTCAGTCTGGTAAGTTTTATATTCAGTCGGTGGGCTTGTTTGGGAAGGCGCTGGGTGCTTTGGGAAAAAGTGTAACCAGGATTGCTACATAGATGGCATTATAGAAGCGGGCTTGATATAGTAACATATTTTATTTTCGACATTCAGAATTCTGGGCTGAACGGCGTCCGTCATGGCGTTGAGATTGGATCTATGCCAAGACCTTCGCTTGTAAAAGAACTTTCGCCGCTTGTGCCCAACCTTTCTTCATCACCACGCAAACCCACCACTGCTTTGTCTTCTCTGCGCACCATAACGCCAGATGGCAGTGACAGTATGCTTATAGATTATTCGCGCGCAGGTATTGCAGTGATAACATGGCATCATCAGCTATAAAAGTACAGGTACGCTGCTCCATCTCCTTGTTCCACCACCACCACCCTTTCATGATGAATCAACCTATTTCAAGTTTCAAGACGGATCGGAGAGGCTCGCCTCATTGAATGATCATTTCCAAACTGAAGAATCGCGCACACACTCAATATACAACATGTCTCTGCATCACAAAAGCTGACAGAACATCACAGATAGAACAATCAGTAATATCACTTTTTTCAATTTGCGACGTAACTGTGAAACCTTTTCCGAAGAACCGAAGCAAATGCAGCAGTTAGTGTACAGCTTAACGCTAGGTCTCGAACAGAACCCTTCAACATGAAAACATTGTCGGGATCCTTGTATGTAGAGACGCACCCACATACGCCGCTTTTTCTGCCCGATGTGCCCTGAAATATTTTGAGCACCTCCCTAAATAAAATGGCAAGCCAGAAAGCAGCGTTAAATATAGTTCGTCAGAGACGATTGAAAGCTCAATCAGAAGAAGCATTGGAGCTCAATATACCGTACTGTCATTAAACTTTGGCCGTGACTTAGGACCTGTTGCGGGCCGATCGCCTGGGCTGACCGTCAGCAGTAGCAGCCTTCTTGGGCTGCTTCTTGTTTGCAGGCTCCTTCTTTTCCTTCTTCGCGCTACCCTTGGGACGCCCTGGCTTCTTGGCCTTCTCCTCCGACTTCTCGGTTTCATCCGTTTTGGCTTTCTTCGAAGCAGGCTCCTCCTTATCGGCCTTTTCGCCGTTGGTCTCTGCAGCTGGTTCTTCAGCTTTTCGCTTGTCGCCAGCCTGGGCTTCTTCGTTTTCCTTCTCCTCAGATTCAGGCTCCTCCTTGTCTTGGGCGGCCTCTTCAGGCTTGTCCTTGGATTCATCGGTCTTGGACTCATTGGCCTTGGTTTCTTCAGCAGCCTCAGTGACACCGTTCTGTTCCTTGGAATCCTCCTTGTCCTCTGCCTTCTCCGACTCGGCGTCCTTCTGTTCGGTTGAAGGGGCGTCCTTCATTTCCTCGTCCTTCTTCTCTGGTTCAGCCGGCTGCTCATCTTTCTTGTTGGCTTCGGCCTCCTTCTCAGATTCTTGTTGCTTCTCCTCGGCCTTGGAGTCACCATTGGCTTGTTCAGAGTTGCCATTGGCCTTATCCTCTATCTCGAGCTCGGATGCACGCTTCACCACATCATTACCCGGCCGTTCGATATGGACCGCAGGGTTCTCGGGGTCCGCATTCTTCTTAATGGTGTTACCGCGATTGGATTCGATGGCGATCTCGCCTTGCGTCTTCACTTCGGCAACCTCGCCTCCAGGTTTACCTGAACCCCATTGCCAGGACACTACAATACAGCGCGTCAGCAATCAAGAATTTGTATGTCAAAGCGTAGGAGCATGTGATGGACAAATGCGCGTGTTTGTGCGCGTCTCTGGCGCACTAGTGCCAATGCAGCTCTGGGCTTTGCGCAACACAATACATTGCCACCACCCGTCTCAAGCTACCCAAGGTTGGATCGCGCATACCTTTGTCGCCCTCTTGGATCTGAGTATCGGCCATTGCGTGTTTTGTTACCTGATGAACCGGTAGTGACGGAATGACGTTCAATCTCCGCAAATCCGGACTTAACGATGGCGAAGTAAGAAGATGCTCAATTGAGTCGCGTAAAGCTGAAATACGGGCGCGTAACGATGATAATGATGCGCGTGGTGTGGTGGGATGCGCGCTGCTGGTGAAAGTAGGTGTAAGAGTGAAAGTCCAAGGCACCTTGGGTGATGTGAGGTCGACCTGTGGATCGAAGAGCTAGGAGCGATGGGCGATCTGGCTCCTTGATTGGTTCGCCTGCAGTGTTATGGGGAAAGGTGGCTGGTCACAGCGTCAGCGTCATCGGCGGTCCGTGCAGGAGTTCGGTTTCTAGGCTGTTCTGAGAGCTCGAGCGTAGAATCTATACAAGTGTTGATGCGAATGCGACGTAATACTGGGGGGAGTTGAAAGCTTTGAAAGATCAGACAGTTCCCTCGTTGATAAAATGCCTCACTTCGCATTGTTTGGCGATATATTGTCAGCAGGAAGGATGGAGCTAGTGTGTTCAGCCCTACCGGAAATGTTGGTTGACCGAATGCGTGTGGGTCAGTCTCCACGGCCATGGCAGGAACACTGGAGTAAAATTCTCCTTGACGACCAGTTTCGGGCAATTATCTCTGAAGATCATCCCCCTCACTGCAACGGCCGCACCGTCCCGTATTGACTGGCGGGTTGCGTTTGACATTGCAGATTCCTAGCCAACGTCCCCCGCATCGGCATGTTCATGTACACCTGCCGAAAGTTTAGGCAAAAGCGAAAACAGCGGTGCTCATAATGAGCGCTAGTATGAGAAATGTGCAAGGATTCAGATGGTGTATCCATAGAATTACGTAGAATTATAGACGTTTGGCTCGAATACGGTTCCGTCTTGGTGCCTTTCGATTATGAGAGAGAGCTTCGCCCACGATATACTGCCAACGCCACGCTATGCAACAAACCATACTTGATGAACTGAGAAAGATAAACGCCATCTGAAATGCCTACTCGTCCATCTGCCAAGCATACTGCAACTTCTCAATGTTGGCCTTGCGGTTCCGAGATTTGAACCATTCGCTTTCGAACCCGTTACTTCTGTCGACACCATCCCATCTATGTCCTGGTCGAATACCGTAGCGGTTCGGCTGGAATGCGCCTTGGTAGAGCGGCTTCCCTGTGATACTCCTGCCAGCTTTCTTCTTACGCAGGAAACCAGCTGCGGGATCGTTCCACCTCCCCTGTTCTTTCAGCTCGTCGTTGAGCTCTGCATCGTCCGCGTGCCGTGCAACCGTCAAGCCTTTCGCGTCTTGCAACTGCTGTTTCCGTCGCGCTGCTTCAGCATTCTGCACATCACCCCTAGCCGCCCTCTCCTTCTCCAACTTCTTCTTCTCCTCCTCTTCCGCCTTCTTCCTGGCTTCTGCGCGCTTCATTGCTACGTTGATTATTCGTCCGCTGGCATCTCGATAGATTGTCTCTCCAGAGCCACCTTGCTTGGCCACCTCTGCTGCTTTCCTCCTCTCCTCATCCTGCTTCTTCTTCACAGCGGCAGCGACTTGGTCCGCCGTTTGTAAGCCAGCTTTGGCACCAGATTCCAAAAACACGCCTTCGGTATCTTCTATCGCTGGCGCTTCGTCCTCGTCCTCGTCGGCTTGCTTGCGGTCGGCAGCGGCCGAGGCTATGATCGCATCCGCTGCGGCTTCGTCTGCGGCAATTTGCGCGGCCGTCGAGGGCGCGGCGACGCCAACCGTTTTCCAAGCAGCGTCTTCGGCGGATCTTGACTTCTTCTTCGATTTTTTCGCATTCAGCGTCATTCCAGCTGTATGCTTGTTAGTACCTAAAGTAATGGGCGCGTGAATACGGATCGCCATACCAATTGTGGGCGCATCATCGTCGTCGTCCTCTGCGCCTTTGTTCCAGCCTGAAATATCGTCGTCGTCGATCTTAAGGCCACCATCCTTATTTTTTCTTTTGCGCTTTTTCGACTTCTTGTCCGAATCTGCTGTGAGGTAGTTTTTCGCGAGGTAGTCGGCGAGAGACATGTTGTGGTGTTTGAGGTGTAGAGTACGCGCAAAGTGATAGAGTTGATGATCATGGACGCCAAGCCATGCCCTCCAGCTGGATTCCGATCACGTGCCGTCGTTGAATCCAGGGCCCACGCGCATCACTGTTTCAGTTCTAAAGTATCTCATCTGAAGCTTCAACTAGACCCAGATTTGCGGTTGTTTGAAGATTTTGTATCGATCCTCTCCCATGTCCTAGATGCCTGGGGCTATCTTACTTAGTGTTCCTACAAGCGAAGTTCCTGAGAGAGGTAGGGACAGAGACTGATTCCCAAGGTTGTTCTTGGAACGCAGAGTATGCATATGCATATTCCTTGCAACATGAAAGTTACCCCGCAACCCGTCCTCGAATATAAAGGTCTAGATCCGCTGCGACCAAGACCAAGAGACGAACGCTCATTACCATCCAGTTCTTTCCATCGAGGTGCTTACTATGTGCATAGAGTTTACGCAGAATTTCTACACCTGGAGCGATATTCGGCAACAGTCACTGGTCGTTGCGTGGTTCCTGCTTATGGCCGTCTTCGTCGCTGCCGACCCAATCTCCAGGTAGGAATGAGGGCTAATATACACTCAAACTCAGAATGCGTCTAAAATGTAGCTGTGACCTGGGTTATAAGAGTCCCGCCTATTCCTTTAGGATTCAATCTAACCTTGAACGGTCGCTTCGGTCTATATATACGCCACGTTTCGACAAGTGATCTGATACCAGAACAAGTAGCAGGCTGATCGTGACGCAAAAGGTCTACATACAACACCAAGCGAACGGTGAAATACAGTCAAACTAGCAATATCGACAAGACGGCGCACAACGAGCACGTTCAAGACTGTAACCGGGTACTAACGGTGCCTAAAATTCACAGTTACTGCCTCGTGTCAAAGGATCGATACGAGAGTATTACGAGCATTATAGTTTGCGCTCAGACGAGAATTTGGAGCTCGGACCGCACCAATGCAGTCGTGACATATTGACTTGTACATAAGCCATCTGTGCTCTGACTCGAAACTACAAGGGTGATGAAAACACGAATGAGAGACCCAGAAGCATGTGGCGTTGATGTGATTCTAGGATCCCAATGCAGTACCGTTCGAGTGTCACATTCCGCTAAAACAAATCCCCCGCATAATCCCCATATCAGACGAGCTGAGACACCATTGTTCCATCGATGCAGGACGATTAGCGGAGATATTAGCGACCAAAGATGGCTTCCATCATGAGCAGACGAGATCTCGAAACGCCAGTCCTTTATGCAATTGTAAATGCTCCGTTGTAAGTAATCATGCACCAGATTGTGCTCTCCTTCGAGATACACATTACAGAAGTTAGCTTTCTTGTGTACTTCAAGTGAAATCCGGTTTTGTGCTTGTATCTCCAGCGTTTTAGTATAGGCCACTTGGCCGCTATAAAATTTACTATGATGTTTCGTTATGCTTACTAAATGTGTATGTGAAGAGGAGCGAGCGACTCTCAGCCGTGGCTTTCGGCTAGCATTCCTCTATGCAACGCGTACGGGCGTAGTCACAGCCACATGGCACGCCTCCGTATTCCATAATTCGCTTCCATCCAGCGGCCATTGTCGCTTGATGAATCGCTATGATGGAGGATTCGCATCCCTCAGCCCTATATGGTGACATTGTTCCCAAGTAGATTAGAAAGTGATCTCTTCGTTATGTCCCCACTCCATTCACGCACACGCTCTGTTATCCCGAAATACATCCATGGTTCATGCTCCGGTAAAAGGTACTGTCATTATGGTGTCGAATCCTAGAGGTGAACAGTCGATTGTTATTGCAGCGTCCTTTACGGCAATAACGATCATCGTGGTGCTGCTACGCATATACACGCGTCTTTTCATGGTTCGAGCTACGGGGATTGAAGATTACTTCACCGTTGCTGCAACGGTAAAGTGGTCAGTATACCTAAAATTGGAGCCTCCTAACCATCTCGCAGGTGTTTTCCATAGGTCTGACAATCTGCATCGGGTTTCGTGAGTCTTTTCGTTAATATTTTCTAGCTCTCTGGGACTCGCTAACACTGAGTAGAAGTACATTATGGAATGGGCCAACATATTTGGACCGTCACAAATTCTGTCTCGATGATGAAGGTGAGTCTTGGATAAGATGCAGATTTGCATTTCACTGATCGCGATCGATGCAGTCCTTTTATACCTCACTAATTTTGTACAATCTTTCATTGTCATTTACCAAAATCTCCATTCTCCTCCAGTACCGTCGAGTCTTCATGACGCGCAAATTCTCCATTGTCTGCCGAGCCCTCCTTACATTCGTCAGCATATACTCGTGCTGGAGGGTATTCGGAAGTGCCTTCCAGTGCATACCAATTAGCGCTTTCTGGACCCAGGACCACAGCAAATGCATGTCCCGATCTGTATCCTGGTACTTCAACGCCGGCTCGAACATTGTTACAGATATAGCCATCATGATTCTTCCGATGCCCGTCATCAAGAACTTGAGTCTTCCTCGCAGACAGAAATACCTTCTGATGGGTGTCTTTGCCATGGGAGGATTCGTCTGCATTGTGTCTATCCTACGACTGCAGTCGCTGGTTGCCATTTCGAACTCTGATGACCCAACGTGGGACAATCCACCTGCCGCAGTAAGTTGGCTCCCTCTTGCCTAATACGACATGTACGTATTTTGGAGCTAAACATGATAATGAGTAGACATGGTCCGCCGTTGAATCGAACGTCGGTATAATCTGCTCCTCGCTACCATGTATCCGCCCACTTCTTGCTCGTTGGCTACCACGGGTCTTCACGACCGGGCATAGATCTACGGTAAACAGTAATTTACCTAGTCACCTGACTTTCGATCAAAGCACGTATAAGCGCCACACCAATCGCGATGTTGTCCTTGCAGTCATGAATAAGAGCTCTTCACGTGGGTCTGTGGAGTTGGAAAGTCCGCACGATGGTATTAAGGCTGTTACTCAAGTCAGCATTGATGTTGCCGATATGAAAGAACCCGAAACAGGTGACCGTGGGTTTGCAAAGGGTGTGGGGCTTGGGAGCGATAGTAGCTTAGAGAGTCTGGTTCGGTAATACAATTTCTGCCTTTTCAGAATCTCTATCTTCGTCAAAAATGGCAAGTGTACTACTATGACTTCCAAAATGTGAGCGCATCCGCACCGATAACCATCTTGGTGAAGGTAAATCAATGGTGGATTACAAGTTGGAAGCACACATTTGCATGTGAAAGGTCAATCGTTTATCGTTTTATCCGTTGTTTTAGAGTATAGCGTCCGCGAAAACTCTTGGTTGAATACTTATGTATGAGACACCCAACTTGGAGCTCTAACGAGATATAAATATACATTACACGAAAGCAAGAGAGATATAAAATAGAGTGACAATGTATGCTTGAGTTGTGCGAGGTGCCCACCTCCATAGTGCTTAGAAATGACCACCCTCGCTACCGTCCCAACATGCTCCTCAACCTCTCATCAAGTCTCTCCATCACTATAGTATTTGTGATTTGTCTTTTTGCCTATGCGTCCTTGATTGTAAATACGTTACCTATCATTTGCTATTTGGCTGCCGTCGTTATAATCTAGTTAGGCCCTTCACGACGTTAAGAGGGCTACTCAGAGTGATGATCAGGTCAACCCACAGTATTGAGGTCTTACGTCATCACAGGCTAAGCTAAATTGGTCACCCTACGTTCGTTCAAGCTCGAAAGTTTCTCGAGCTTTCATCATCACAACCACTGCACCCAGCTCCGCACTCAAACAAGTTACCGATAAGCCATAAATAGGTCCGGAATTTTTTATCCTTCCAGAATATCATTATGCTAACGCGCTACGCAGTCGCAGCCATGCCCCCGAAAACCGCCAGAGGAGGTCGCACGCTCGCCGAACCCAACTTCGCGACTAGCACATACCAGAGCATTATGAGCAAGGAGAACAGAAGCGTCGTCACTGCTATTGGCTTGTTTGCTGTAAGTGCATCCATGACCCATGCACTGCCTGCGGATGGGCATATATGATTTCGGAGCGACATGGATTAACACTCGATAGATTGGTGTCACATTCCTCCACAGCAGCTGGGCTGAGATTCTTATTCCTGCGTAAACGAAGTTCGATGCACTTGGAAAACGGAGTGTACGGGACACAGCCGGGAACGAATCAATCGGCACAGTCAGTCACGATGTGAGCGCAATCAACTCTGGAACTTTGAAAAGGGAATGATGCGTATCGGATCAGGCGTTAGGGGACATGTACAACATAATATATGGGTTCTGCCAGCGGTATATCAAGAAATAGTCTTGGAAGCCTGCCTGTACAACATTGTATGGAAAACATGAGATCAAACATAACGACTCCATATGGAATTTCCGTACGAGTGCCCATAATAAGAATAACCTAAATTTATTGTATCAGTTCCGACTGGAAACTTTCCGAAATTCTGATTGGTAGTTGACTCCTTTCCTACATCTTTTGGGCTGTACCTGCTCATGCCGAAGCTTGGCATTCATGACAGTTTGATTTCAGCCTTGTCTACTATCCAACCTGGTTTGAACGACTGCTACTGGTGTTTCAACACATTGCAATCATTAGTATTACACATGCGCTCATGGAAATGACCTAGACCCGAATTCGCCACTGATCCACGACATAGCTTGAGCGGGAAGGATGCAGCTTCCCACGAGTGGCTTCGAGGAGGCAGATACGAGGTATGTGTTTTTTCGTCCCTTCCAGGAATCTTTACTGAACATAGCAAGGCTACTGGAATCAACGAAGCTCTGTAAGCGGTGTCGAGAGGCTGACTACGAGGGTTTCCTCAATGAAAGAGATGAGACTAGGCCGCAATACGAAAGGATACTCTACCCGCAAGGGTCTTTCCGAGACAACTGTCCTGTTTGCATACTGATTATGTCCGTCATGGAACGTCAAATTGGGAGTGCCATTGGAAAGAATGATCTTGGAGAAAAACTTGACGTAAGAAGATGCTACAGAATTTACACGGAGACAGGGGAGCTTGTTCACAAATCGATTGAATTCGCATTCGAAGGAATCTGGGCGCGTTATCAGGTTGCAAATATCGATTAGTCAAGGATCGTGAATGAGAGAAATTCATGCAGATACGCTGCTGAATCCGATATTTCATCAGAAGACGAAGTCGCCGACCAGATTGGTGCCAATTTTGGTCGTATAAGAAGTTGGCTCAATTTATGCTAGAGTATTCATGGTGACAGATGCATCCAGAAGCCAGCAAGGTGGTTCATGGGCAAAATTAAGGTTATTGATTGTCGTACGGGCCAGTTATGCGAGATAGACTCCGGGAAGACATAGTGAGTGAAGATCTGACTTCATTCAGAAATGCTTTACTGAAGAATCCAAAGCATTGCACTTAGTTATTTATGGGGAGAAAGTGGCCGTCAGGCGCCATCGACAGGGGAGCAGCCACACTCACGATTCCCACGAACAATTGAAGATGCAATGACTGTCGCCATCCGAATAGGTATACTATGTATTTGGATTGATAGATATTGCATTGACCAGAATAATAATGAAGAGAAGGCTCTGCTTATCCGCAAAATGGATTAGATTTATCAGAATACTCATGTCACTATCATTGCTTCTGCGGGCGCTGGTCCAGAGCATGGACTCCCTGGTGTAAACCATACCCACTGCTATCCAGTAGAACACATTGTATTGGGGCGATACACGCTGGTAAGCCCGTTGATTACCAGAGAAGAGATTCTGAGCTCTAGATGGAACCAACGTGAATGGGTGTTCCAGGAGACATTATCATCCCATCGCCGACTAATATTCACTTCAACGGAAACTTGCTTCCAGTGCCAGGACACGACTTGCTTCGAGAGTATTGCGTCTTTACGCCCGCTGCCATACGCTTCCTCGCCATTCGGCAACTACGTCCAAGGAGTTTATACGAGTATAAAAGACTTCTTTAAAAGGCGCCTGAGCTACGATAGTAATAGGCTTATTGCGATACAGGTAATCATGACAGCGCTCCAAGGTCAAGACATGTCATCTTTTGACACATTCAAAACATCGTGGCTGAGTAGATTTGAAAACCACTTCTGGGGGATACTGATTCTTTCCAGACCCGAGACAGGTGGTGCCAACTCGAAGGGTGTGTCTTTCAGACATGGCCTTTTGTTCTCGATCAACGGGCTGCCTCGGCAGAGCTACATCACGGAGTTCCCGGCTTGGTCGTGGGCGGGCCACAACCTTCCCAGTTCAGATGCCACATCAAAAGCGGACTCAATCAGTCCTGATTTAATTTACGGGGAAAGCGGTTATTTTTTTGACAGGGCAATATTCGGATGGACGCCTTCCTCACTCTTGGCGACAACAACTTCCGGTACATGCATTGATGCGGACGGCTTTTACAAGCTTTCCGATGACTATGAACAGTTTTTACCACGTTTCGATATTACCAGTTGGAGTTTTTGGGCTACTTTCAGACGATTCCCGAACGTGGAGTGTTCGAACTTTCAGAGAGCTCGATCGGTCGATCCAGAGGTTTTCGGATGTTCAACACACCCAGTTCACGGAGAGCTAGTGATGGCAGGAAAAGAAGGTGCTTTTTTCGATTTCCTGGACGACTGGAATGGTCAAAGACTGCTCGTAATGTATATCCAAGCGTATAGATGTCGAGAGATCGGATCCAATGAGCGTTGTGTGAGACCGAACTGTTTACTTCTACAAGAAAAGACGCCAGGTATATTTCGGAGAGTGGGGACTTGGTACTGTATGACTCCTCTAATCGTGCACTGGAATTCTATGGACGTCAATGACTTTTTTGCATCTCATTGTAGGCCCACAGCTGCGGGTGCAGATACTGCGTGAGAGAAGCGCACCATTCGTGTGGATTGATCTTCGGTTCACTTGACTCGCTGAGATGTAACCTAAGGAATGCGATCTGAAGGCGAATATAGCGCAACGGTTCGAAAACCTAGTGTGTCTGTCGTATGTAATTTCTGGTAGAATCGGATTAAATTGACCACGATTACCTAAGTGAGCGAGCGACTCTGCTATCTATTGTAGTAAGCGACTGTGACTTTATTAACATCGTGAAAAGCCTGAATAAGTCATGGCGACGGCAGGTAAATGGAACATAGCATGCAATACATATATCAACAATGACGCACAGAAACGCGGACACCTCTATTATAGTAAAGAACATGCTTTCAACTGCGCTTAAGCCTCACTTCGCCTTGGCTTTTGGTCCCTATATATATTACTCAGATGAGAAATATACTGTCGAATCAAACAAAAACGCAAGTTCTTTGAGCCAGCACTTCGAAGTGGCTTTTAGTTTTGCTCTTTTTTGGCAGAGTATATAAATGAGACGAGGCGGCGGTTCGAATCCGTGTCGCTGAGCCTGATTTCATGCTCAATACCAAGGGCGAATACCACATCGTAGATTTCGATTGCTGTCCTTTCAAAGTATGCAGGCCTTCTCAAGAACCAGTCTTTCTTCAAGCAATGCAAGTTTCATTTGTACCCGGGTAATTGATGTCATTCTTTGGCTTACAATAGGAAAAGATAGATATATACAGATCGAAGTCAAACAGGCATATACAGAAAGAGCGAAGGAATCATTCCATCAGCCACAACCTGTTTAGAAAGTAACAACACCCACACCAGCGCTCTTGTTCACAATCGCGCACACACCACTAGCAGCATCTGTAGTGTAAGAGTAAGGAATCGAAACGCTGCCCACCTTCGTAATGCTAATATCACTGTTGGTAAAGATGTTGTCCTTGTTAACAGCGTAGCCATCCTCATCGGAGTCAAGGTTCGTGACAATAGCACGCTTGGTGTTGGTGAAGGAGTTCTGCTCGACCAGAACCTGGGCGCCCATGCGGGAATGTACGCCCGAGGTCGGGTTGTCAATGTAGCAGCTGCTGTAGATGTGACCGGTGCCAAATCGGATGGATGGAAGACGCGAGTTTACGTTCTGGAAGAGGTTGTGGTGGTACGTGACGTGGAGCTTGCCGGTGTCCTCGCCGGCGTTCGAGTCGGAGTGACCGACAAGGGAGCCCTTCCACTGTTTGTATGTCAGTAAGTGATATTCATGGTGTGATTGGAGGGAGACGAACGTGGTCATGAAACTTGTTCCAAGAGATGGTGATGGAATCAGCACCGTGCTTAGCATCTACCAAGCCATCGTACTTGTCTTTGTCGCCTGTAAGACCGTCGCTGGAAAAGTCATTGTGGTCAATCCAGATCTTAGTGCTGGCATCGATATCGATCTGGTCCTTGCCGTCGGGAGCATCGTGGAACTTGAGGTTCCTGACAATCACGTTGGACACTTTCCTGATCTGGAAACCGCCGCCGGTAAGACCAGAATTGGAGCCTACGCCGAGGACGGAGGTGTTGGCGACAAGCTTGATGATTCCGCAGCCAGAAAGGTTTCCGGAGATCTTGATGACGCCACCGGCTTTGGCAGCGGTTGTCAATGCTGAGCACGAGGTGACGGTGGTGCCAGAGCCGGATCCGCCTCCGGTGGTTCCAGCAGCGTAACCGACAAGTTGGTCGACTGCGGCAGCACGAGGTTTGATGGTACTTGCGGAGGCGGTGGAGCCAGCGGCCAAAGCCAATGTAGCGGTGTCGATGAAGCGCATTATGAATTTGTGAGTGAGGTACTGTAGAAATTGAATGAATTGAGTGTTCGTGAGATCAGTAAGATCTGTATCTGTGCTGTTGTGTATCAAAGGCAACTTGCATCCTCTTTATACTTCACATTCTCCACACTCTGGAAGTCGTCTGCCTATCCTCGACCCACCATCTTTAATTAAAACCATGAAAAAGGCAGGCGTCCTCAACGTTAGCCCAAAAGATCACCCTCACACCTCCAACCCACTCAATTGTCCACCAAAGACCGTCCTCGAAATGTTGTCAGTCGCCACACAAGTCATGTAGCAAGCACGACGTTTTGCGCCCCCAGGGAAGAATAGATTACCATCGTACAACAGTGTAAATTCGCCGGGTGGACTCGTCCTACATGACAGAGTGTCATTGGCGTGAAAATGCCGGCTTTCACGACACACCTGGTGTCCCCATGGGGTGGAAATATCAACCAGAAAATGCCGCCAATCGGGGAAACAGAGGGGCGCGACGATGTCGAATTTGATGAATACTATATCTGCAACGCGGAAGGTACAAGCTTCGCCGAGGCCTGGGGTTGCGGGGGAGAGGCTAGGGTAAGGAATGGCGTTGGTCTAACCCGGGATGATTTAGTTCAATAGATTATATGTGAATGCTACACTAGTTCAGTAGTGGAAGTGGACACAGTAGGCGGTCCCGTGTTCCGAATTATGCATAACCCTGGTACGTGCGTGCGAATAGCGTACTTTTTGAGGTAATTACTATACGCTTTTCCATTACGGACACGGTATCGCCCTGATTTCCTTTATCTTTTAGGAACTAGTCATTTTTTGCTGTTAGACTGGTGTTCCTGGTTGGAGTTCCTCAAATGTACATCTATTCTACCTCTCTGTAAGATGCATTGACCATCGAACTTCGAAAATGTAATAATGCGAATAGGCTTCCCAACCCCCCAGCAACGCAAGTATGAACATTTGGTGATGTGTCCAGTATTGGTATTGTCGGTCAGTGGATTTGATAACAGGCTTACTGTCGCCCTTCTCAGTACTGATATCGTCGTCATCAGTACCTTTCCATTGTCTTAATAGTGTACGCCGCTCAACTGTAGAAGGGTGGCTGGAGCCAAGCACCGCTTCACTCAATTGAACACACCTCTCCATCAACGGCACTTGCTCTTCCTGTTTCCCTGCCGAGTTGAGCGTCAAAGCCAAATTATGCAACATGCCTATGGTATCCGGATGTTCTTTGCCCAACACCTCTTCTCTCTTGGCTAAAGTATGTCTTTGAATTGCTTCGGCTTCCTCGTATTTTTCCTGTGCGCACAAAGAGAAGCTCAGGTTGTTGAAACTGAACAAAGTCAAGGGATGATTTTCTCCAAGGATTTCCAAGTTTCCAGCTAAAACTTCTCGATGCAATGTCTCAGACTCAACGTGCTTTCCCTGCTCGTTCAATATGTACGCTAGATTCCTAGCACCTATCAGCGTATCTGGGTGTTTGTCACCCAACAGCTTCCTGCTTCCTTCCCACGCGTGTCGGTGCATTTCTTCTGCTTCGTCGTATTTGCCTTGATTTCCTAGGGCGATACCAAGATTATCAAGACTTGCCAAGGTTAGCTCATTATCTTTCCCATTGAGCATCTCGTGCACTTGAAGCGCCTTTCTATGAAGCTTCTCTGCTTCGTCAAATTTTCCGCGCTTGTTTAACAAGAGTCCCATATTATTCAAAGCAGACAGTGTAGAGAGATTTTCAAGACCAGAAATCCGCTTCCATACTTCAAATGTTTGCTTAAGAGCGACTTCAGCCTCTTCGTAGTTACCTCGCTCTGACATGGTCAATGCCAGACCGTTGAGCACACTAAGAGTATCCTCACTCTCGGGGCCAGATACCTCTACTCGAAGTTGGTAGAGTCGTCGATATTGCGTTTCCGCCAGCTCATAATTGCCCGATAAACGCAGACCTTGAGCATACCAGCCCATGGCGGCTAGCGTATTTTCATCTCGAATTCCAAGAATCGATTCGTTTGTTTCGAAAACGCATTTTTGCATCTCCTGTGCCGCATGATAGTTTCCCACACGAGTTGCATCTTGCATAGCTTTAGCCAGTAATGAAACCCAACTGTTGAGCGCATGAACACTGGTAGGGCGAGACGCCAGAGCAGCTTGAGCGTGCGGGAAAAGCGCATGATACATGGACAAGTCTCCGTACTTCGTGGCCTGATAATGTTTGTCCATAAGGATAGCATAACTGTCTTTCCAGAGGCCTAGCTCTTCATGTATCTCGAGCCACTTGATAGTTGAGAATTGTACGAGTCTATGCATTTCGAAGTTGCATCCCTCTACGTCCATGGTGATCAGTGAAAACCCCAACATTACCTCTAGGTCATCATCGAAATCGGCATTAACCATGACATCGTTCTGATAGAAATCCAGAATGGCGGCTTCAGGAATTTTTTGCCGGTGGAACAGGCTCATCAGTGACAAGAGACTGGTTACTGAAGGACTTGTCTTGCGGATATATTCGAATGAAATCTGCCAGGTAGCAATGATAGAGTTCGAAGCTGTACCATCTCTACGAGTGTCTCCAAGGTCTGCCTTCAATAGTTGTGCTCTGTTGTGGTCATCTTTTTGAAACTTTTGCAGATACGACAGTACGGTCACACGAGGGTATCTTCGACTGATATAAGAGGCTGCTTGTGAGATCGCGAGAGGCATGTAATCGAGCGCTTCGACCAACAGAGTAGCACCCTCTAGTATTGTATTGACTTGATTGGATTCTTTCTTAAGGTGTCTTCGAAGGAGGGTCAGTGACTGTGCCTGATCCATTGGCCCGACCTGGATAATGTGGTTGTAGTTTCCAGTAATACGGAAAGCAACATCCCGACTCCGCGAGGTAACGAATACCGACCCATGAGACGATTGAGGAATCATGTCCAGAATCGTTCTACCACTCGTTGTTTTGCTTGTAAATACCTCCATATCATCCGCATTATCGATCACCATGGCCCATTTTCCGTTCCGTTCATTTGACAGCCAGTCATAGATCAGTGATGATACATCAGCCATTGCATTTTCTCTTTTGGGCAGCTGAGCTCTGTCGGCGATCTTCCGGTAGTCTTCAATGAATCTTGCTGATGTGCTTGCATGTATCCAAAAGACCCATGTATCCGCGGAGTCTTCCCGTAACTTGTAGGAGTATTCAACGGCAAGTTGGGACTTTCCAACACCGCCCAGACCAATCAGGGCTACCCTTGAGCCCGGTTGCTGAATTTTGGAATTGATGTCGTGGAGGACTTGTCGATCAACAAAATGAGGGTCTCGTCGGAATGGGACGGTTGATGATGGAATGGGGCGGGATGTGACTTGATCTGTCGCTCTCGCATTCGTCGAAGTGGCAGCATGATAGGAGAGCGTCTGGACGTAACCTCGTATTGCCATGGTAATTTTCTTCACTTTCGCGTCGGACCGCAGGCTTTGAATGGCCTTTCCACTTCTTCTCACACGTGATTCTTTCGGATCTGGAAGCACCTTTGCAATAGTATCATCTAACAACTTAATCTGAACAGTGCAACCCTCGATAGCAGGAACAAGCGCGTTCCTGGATTCATCTTGCATATAGCCAAGCGCTGATTTGGTTTGCCGAAGGGCGTCAAGCAAGACAGGAAGCTCGGCTTTTATATGGCGAAAAGACTCTGGGATATCTCCAAGATCGGTTTGGTAGTCATCGAGGCGTTTCCAGACACGGGATCCGAAATCAACAAGCTGGACAATACTGGCGGCAACGCCGACAACGGCTAGAGCTTCCGCCATCGCAATAACAGTCGCATCCTACGGTCGAGTACTTATTTTCGAGCTCAGAACGGAATAGATAAATGAATCAATGATTTCTAGATGTCCGCGTAGCGACAAATAGATGCATTTAGAGCAGCTTGAGCTTTTCAACGAGGTTGGTGGGCTGTGCTGGGTCTCGCGCCTGACGTGCATGGTGGGTGGCGTCTACAGCATAATATGCCAGATGGCAGTGCACCCCCCTTGTCATCGTACCTTCAGCCACTTTTCGGGAGACCATTAACAACTACTGGATTTTGAAAGAGCGGATTTCCATTTAGGAGGCTTGGACGTCTAATTCGGCGGGCAGATACTGAGACTACTCAAGATGGTTATGAAATCAAATGACATATAAGCTGTTATAGATAGCGCTGCAAAAACCCGGCAAGAGTGCTCATGCGCCCGCGGGGTCGTACCTGGGTGTATAAGGCTGAAGCTGAAGTTGGACGTGGAGCCCTGCCCAAGTGGGCCGGGCCGCACGTGCACCAACTGGACCGGACCCGTCCATTAATTTAGCGCCATCACTCCACGACCTCGCTCCAAATCGACATGAGGTCCGATCCGGAGCAGCTGGCCCCCATACCAACCTAACTACCATGCAGCGTGCTCCTACCCACAGTCTTCCGGACGACACATATATATCCCCGTACTCCACGTTCTCAACACCTATTCAACATGGCAACCCCGCCTCCGACCCGAAGTCTTCTAGCTTCGGCATATCATCACCACCAGAACACCATACACCGCACCAACACATAGAGCACACTGGCTTGCACATCGACCCAAACCTATCGACCAGATCGAACCGTCAGGTTCAAGCCTCAGAATCAGATGACTACGACATAGTCGAATCATCAACGCCCCTGAATCACGACAATGCAGTCGCTTTACCACCTACACCAGCCAACGACGCGCCGACACCCCACTTCGATATGCTCCCACCCGCCGACTCTACGCACCCTTCATGGCAAGCCCTACACGCTTACGCGCAAAACCATGCCTCCCTTCACGGCTACGCTCTTTCCATCAACACCACCGCGAAGAATCGCTCGCGCATAAAGCTTGCCTGCGTATGCTACGGCGCACCGAAGAATACACACAAGCTCACGCCCGAGACAAGAGTGCGCAAGAACAGGGTGAGCTACAAGACGGGTTGCAAAATGTGGGTTGAGGGTAAGAAGATGGAAGACGGGCTATGGATGCTGCGTGTTGGGGAAGCTGAACATAACCACGCGGGACGACCGAGCGAGGGATGGGCTTTGCAGAGGAAGCGGACGTGGGGTGTACAAGGTGGGCGCGTAGGCTCAGGCGGCATCATTGCACAGGAAGAGAGGGAGCAACAGCAATTGGGGAGTATAGACCAAGGACAGCATAGCCAAGACAATGTCGCGCAGGTCAATGATACCCCTGGTACTCCACATGAAGGTGTTAACCCAGGAGCGGATCATAGCTTCGAGAGGGGGAGCCTCGCTTGGAAGATTATAGAAGAAGAAATGCAGCGGAAGGGCGTCGGAGGGGAGGGCCGCGACCGTGGCGTTGGCCGCACCATCAAGATTCTCGAGGAGCGCCTCCCAGGAATCCACATGTTCAAACGAGATGTATACAACATTCGCGCACAGATAAAAAGGGCCCGTCAGGCAGCTGGTCAGCCACTCGACATGAACACCTCGCTTTCAGGCGATCAGCAAACTCCTCACGCGGATCCTGAGTCCTCATCGCACCCACAGTCGCATCCACCTGCTCAGCAGCTCCCAGAACAGCATCCCGATCGACATCCACAGCAGCACCCACAACAGCAAATTGTACAAGGCGCCGTGCAGCACGAACGCGACGGCTTCTCCCAGATCGACCCCATCCTCATAGCCCAGTGCAACTCCGCCCTCGAACAAGTCCCACAAGTCCAAGCTGAGGACCAGCAATCTGAGATTGACCGTCTCCGGAAGGAGGTGGAGAGTTTGCGACACGCGCTTGGACTGCGGACGAAGGAGGTGGAGGAGAAGAATGCTGAGAATGAGAATCTGAGGGGACAATTGGAACTCGCTAATGTGGCGTTGTATAATAGGCAGGGGGAGGGGGAGGGATAGTGCTGTGGTGGAAGGATGCAAAGAGAGAGATAAGTGGCGTTACTGGGTTGATGGGGTTAACAAAATGCGGGATGATGGGTTTAATAGTGAGGATTGATGGTAATGAATGATGGGTGGCGTTGGGATGAGATTACGATCAGTGCAGGGTGATTTCACAGACAAATTGCTGTGTTGGTGTTATACGTGGACTATACATTATAAGTACGCTATCTAATTAACAAGAGGGATATCATTCTGAAGCCAAGAAACAAAGACCATCCCTTTCCTCCTCTCCTAAGCGCTGGTAATTCACCTTCTCTCTACTTCGCCACAGACGGACTAGGCAAGTCCTTCACGCTCGGCATATCCTCCACCGTTGCCTTCGGTTCGCTCGTCGTAGCCCGCTCATCAGATATCACTAACGGAGGCTGAGGTCCTTCCCCGCCAGCACCACCCTGTCTGCTAGACTCGCCGTTATTCCTCACATTGGCGTTGGAAGCAAAGATAGAGTCCACATCCGAAGCGATGGAAGAAGCGGAGGACGCGAGGTTGGAGTTATTCGGGTCCTCGGCAGCCAAGCGGTCCTTTTCTTCTTTCTCGAGACGGGTCTCGCGGCCGCGCTTGTGGCAGTACCAGAAGACGAAGAGGAGCACTGCGGAGGGTTAATTCATGCACACATTTACAAGGGACACAGCATTCAAGGTAGAAACTTACAGCACACGGCCAAACTCATAACGACGTTCGTTCCCGTCATAATAGCGGGGAACCTCAACTTCAAGAAATTGAGAATACTTCGCAACATGGTGGCCACCGCGCCCTCAGTCGACAAAAGCGACTTGAGCGAAGGGATCCTCGCCTTCTGCTTCGCCTTCTTCTTCGCATAGCTCTTCGCTCCATCCTGCCACGTCTGCTTCTGCTTCGCGTCGAAGCCCGGTTTTTCGCTCGCGGCAGCGAGAACCTCAGGGCCAAGTGCAGCCGTCATCTTAGCGGGGAGACTCTTCACCATGTTCTGCAGGAATGGCGGGAGGTTTTCGTACATCTTCTTGAGCGTGGTTTCGTACTCTGTGAAGAGCTTCTCCAGGTCATTGTATGCGGTTGGACCGCCGGCTATAATGTCTTTGAGGACGAGCTTGAATTTGTTGAAGAGCTCCTCGGATTCTTTGGAGAAGGAGAAGACGCGGTTGTTTACGGCGGAGAGGTTGAGGTCGTCGAGGATGGCGGTGAGGTCTTGCTCTTCTTTCTCTTTCTCCTTTTGCTCTTCTGATTTGGCGTTCTCGGCGACGAGGAGCAGGTCGTCGGCTGCCTTTTGCTTGTCCTTCGTTGTGATGGCGGACTTTTTGTCCTTGTCTTTGGTGTCTTTCTCTTTGGCGGTGGCTGAGGACTTCTCTGTAGCCTTTTTGAATCGCGCCTGGGCGAGAGAAAAGTAGGACATTACGCTCTTCTTTCTACCGAGCCCATCTTTGGCAGTCACTTCGGGCGGACTAGTAGGCAGCGGTACTTTGTCCGCGCCGTCCATCAGCGCATCCTGTGCATTCCTGCCTGCTTGCTTCTCGCTGCTTGCTGTTGCCTCAGAAGGTCGCACTGGAAGTGGCGGTCGTGGGCCCTCTGGCTCTTGAGCGATAGCCGCAAGTCGCGCGAGAAACTTCTCATCTTCTTCGTCGAGGACTGGCTCTGCAGCAGGTTCCTCACTAGGTGTAGTGACGGTTGGCACGGGAGGCGCTGCAGCAGTGACATCGGTGTTTGGCTTCTCAACTGCTGCGTCGACCGCCTTCTCAACAGTGTCTTCGGCGGGCTCAGGCTGTTTCGACTGGCGGCGAAACTTCTTCACGTTGAAATAGGAGAGCGACATCTTGTATGCTTGCTGTGAGTGGGGCAGGCACGCGCTGGGATGGTATGAACTTTGTAGGAAAGAAGAGATGTTCTTTGGAGTCCAAGCTGTGCTGTTTGTGACGTCTGCAAAATGAATTCTTGGGATCTGCGCGCTTATCGCCTCTGCATGACGATCTAGGCTGCTGCTGTTCGCTTGCGCGTCGTATGAATGCCAGTCAGGTTGTTGATCTTGCATGAGGGCAATTTACGTCATATGTCAGGGTTTACGCTAGTCCGCGCCACAGCCCACCATAGCCTTGTTCACATGCCACGATGCAATATGGACATTTCATCTGATCGCCTCATCTGCCTTGTATAAACTTCCAAGTATATTTGCTATCACTTGAAAGGTAATAGGAGATTGGCACATCCGCAACTAGCGTCGAATTACTTGAGAAGTGATACCCAAAACGCTGGACCTCGAACACCTGAGTACATGACGAGTAATTCGATTTGGACAAGAATACAAAAATTTCGAGAAGCGTGCATAATACAATTATGAAGCGTGTTCAGCGCAGCAGCATGAATTGGGAGAAAATTATGTATGTAACATCATACATCATACTTGAACGCTATTGCATTCGTGTCGTTATTTACGCTTGTTGTTTACTTTGTGGCTTTCTATCATTCGAGTTCGTACGGGTAATACTATATCGCTTGGAAAATGATAGAAGGGAAAAACAGACTTGAACGTGATTGAGCAAACGGAATGTGAACATAGTGATAGGACCACTGAGGCAAGTAATTGTGCACTTCAGAAGGTTAAGCGGTCTATGTACTGCCTCGACCTGTGATATTATGTCTGTCTTTCTCAATATGCTGAGTGTTTATAGAACATATCACAGCAGTCTTGACATTCCATGGGCACTATAATTTTCCTTAAATAGCATATTTCGTTTCTTTTGTATACATCTACTGAAGTGTAGTATTTCTTAAGGTGATCCACCCCCACTCACCACTGGTGCATTTTGTTCTTACCAGAGTAACGAAGAGTGCTGGGCGTAAGATCTTTTGCACCAATCTGTTTGCCTCTGCCAGAGGTTGAGCCTCGTCATTTACCTTAGATGTTTGACGATGCCGAGATAACTTACCTAGAGACTACTTGCGGTATAAGATCCTGTCCTACAAAACCTGAACACAATCAACCTCAAAATCAAAAGCTTGCCTTGTTGAGGATTGCGAATTCGTGCGAATGAAGTTCAAGGACAACCACAAGAGCTTCGAGCTCGACATCTCCGGTATGTACACAGTTGAATTTGCTATCCCGACTTTGCTTTGTTTGCCTGCTGTGCGCCAAAACAAAGAGCCGTGCTAATACAAATGATGCAGATGTAGGGGATGCCAGTGGCGATGACTATTCAGTCAAGTGTTTCGATGACCATCTTGCAGATCTAGAAGAGGATCTGAATACAGGCAAATATGCTGCTGCCTCTGTCAATGACCAGGATGGCATCTCATTCGCACATGATGATGATGCTGACTTCCCATACGTAAGTGTGCTCAGGTCCAATTGGAGACACAGTTTCTTCTAACAGTATCCAGAACAAAGGCTTCCTTCAGGGCTACAAGAACTACCGTGCTGCCCACTCTCCGACTGAACCTCAGGGCTTCGACGAGAACGCTGAACCTGACGCGGACTATGATCCCAAAAACTCTGATAATGAAGACGAGGGAGTCCCTAAGCGCAGCGGAAAGCGTAGCCGTACTACTGTCGGCGCTCCATCGAAGTCTACTCAGCTAACCCGCTGGTTCGGCACCACCACCGAACGAGAGCGATCCGCAATGCGCACAAACATTACTGGATCGCGCAGCTATATGATCGACGACGAAGCTACCATGACAGCCGATGCCCCTTCACACAAAGGAGGTACATTTGGCCGTATGAACCATGAGAAGGGCAGCAAGCTACCGTCCTACTACAGGGGAATTACGTTCGACCTTGACTCTAACGACGAGCTCATATTGAGTTTGCGCGATAAGGGTTACTCTGACCAGCAGATCTGCGACTGGCTGAAGAAGGAGGGTCGTGTTCGGTATAATCCGAAGGGCGTCTCCACTCGCATAGCACGTATCAAGCAGGTCCGAGGTGAGCGCTGGGACTTTGAACTAGAGAACGGAATGCGAGAGTGGAAGATGGAGGATGTAAGTACATATACGCCAACACTTGGGTTTCTGAATGTTAACTGACAGCGCGTAGGACCAGCTACTTCTACGTGCATATGACTTGGCTGATATCGAGATCGCGTACGAGATCGAGCGCCTCCGCTCATGGCGTTGGAAGAAGACGGCGGATTGGATGCATCGCTTGAACAAGGATCTGCTGTTTAGTGGTAAGTGAGCACCGTATACGATTCAGGATTGTCAACAGTCGTCAGACCGTCTTTCCCTGGAGAGCACACTGCCCCCAAATACATTTTCACATGCGTCTTCCACAAATAGCTAATTCGTACCACCTTATCTAGGAAATGCATGCCACAAGCGCTATGCCGCGCTCATCGACGGCACTGCAGCCATCCCCACTGACGTCGATGCCGACCCAGCCCAGCGCAAGGCCGAAATGGAGAAACTCCGACAAGATCTCGAAGAAAAGCGCGAGAAAGAAAACGAAGAGAAAGAAGCCAAGGAAAACGAGCGCCAGCGCCTCAAAGAAGAAGCCGCCATTGAAAACTCCCAGAAAGCTGTCAACCGCGCAGAGAAGAAACGCTCTCGCTTCCTCCAACAGGAAATCCGCGCCACTAAACGTGCCACCAATAGCACCCTTCGCTCGCAGCAAGCCGAAGACACCCTGCTCAAGAAGCGTGAGATCGCAGCAGCCAGGCAGAAGACCAAGGAAGATAAGGAGGCGGAGCGCAAGCACCGTGAGGAGTTCGCCGTGAAGAACTTCAAGCACATCACCAAGGATACGCCTGACCCGCGCGGTATGCTTGATCTGCTGGATCTCCAGAAGCTGTGCCGTGATCGCAACATCAGTGACTACAAGCCGCATAAGAAGGGCCTGGACAACAAGAAGGTGCTGCTCATGCGCCTGCGGAACGCGGACCAGGCGCTGAAGCATTGCCGCTTGGTCGCTATGTGTCAGGAAAACAAGATCCCCACTGGCGGTAATAAGGTCCAGATGATCCACCAGCTTGCGCTCTGTGCCGCTCGTGGCTGTGACTCATATGTGGGAGATGATGCTCGCGATGACGGTGATGACGAGGCGGATGATGACGAGGAGGAGGTTATGGAGGCGAAGTATAAAGCGATGGATCATGCGGGAAGCCCTGAGTTCACCTTGGACGTTATGTAACCGTGCATGCCTATACATACATATGTAGGCACAGGCTATCCCTGCAACACTTTTCTCCAACGACCATGAGTAGCATGAGCGAAAGTGTTAGCTGTCAGCATGATCAGTGGAGATAGCTGGCTATTAGTAACTTTACGGTTGGTCAAGTTATGTATGTCGACATGGATCATACATAGGTAGTACATAATGAGCACTATAATGACTGCATCTTTTTGAATCTTTCTTTTGAAAATAGTTAGGAAAAAATCATATTTGAGTCCCTGGACAGGCTTCTGATGTGTCAGATCAATTTGGCACCAGGGCTTCGCCTTGTGGAGCATCTCGTGAAGGTGAAGTGCGGGGTCACGAGCTCCACTCTGCCCTCTCAATCAAAGCACCACAGCAACTTGCCAAACAACAAACACACCTCTGCACCTCAACACCCATACTCACAGCCACACCCTCGGCCAACCACCACACCACCCCCCGCAAACCAAGTATCCCACGCACGAAACCCGCATCCGTCCTGCGCAACCGTTATCAACAATGTCAACCACCGACCCATCCAACGCGTCTATCTCCCGCCGCGCTTACTTCTACCCTCTGCCGCACCCGCTCCCATATTCCACTCCAGTGCCCTACACCTTCGGCCTCCCTGCAACCAACCCTCTGAACCTCCCTGCCACACCCGTTGAGCCAACCCACACTCTCGTCCTCACCAGCACACGCAAGGCCTTCGTCGACATCCGCATCTTCAAACCCACGCACCCGGACGAACCGGAGTTACCCAACGAGGGCGGTCCCCGCGAACGGTATGTGTGCTACTAGCTTAGTGTTTGCGATGGAGAGAAGGCGCGCGATCTGCGACATCACATGACATCTTCTGTCCGCACGCATGCTGTCAAAGGAGATGCTGGTCCCTAACGCAATCGACCAGACTCGACTGGGCCTTCGCCGGATCCTCTCACAGCGTCCCCACCAACGACCCTTTTCCCCGCGGGGTAGTCGAGAACCCGCTCATCGCGCGGCAATTCCCGGAGCAGCATCGTACGTGGCACGGGCAGGTGACGAGGGCGAAGTGGTCGCATTGGTATGTTTACTCGGCCTGAACACACGCTGTACACTCTGTCCATATATACATAAATGGACATACGCGTACATGCATCTAGCTCTATCTTTCTCTTTCTCTGACCCGGGCCCACCACCAGGCTCGACACCCGCCACACCCTCCTCCCGCACCTCTCACCCACCCACTACGAATCTTCGCTCCCCTCGGACGAAGGCGTCATGTTCCCGGTGAATGCCACGCAGACGCTTGAGTTCGGCGAGGGCGTCAACCCGTTCACCGGGAATATGTGGGCGTACGAGGAGTTCTGGACGGATCAGGAGGTGGAGGCTACGCCGAAAGAGGGAGACGCGGATCCGCCGAAGTGGTCCGTTGTGTTGAGGTTGGAAGCGTTGGAACATGGGGTGAGGGGATTGGTGGTGAGGGTCGGGAGGTTTTGTCAGGGAATTGTGATGAAGGGGGAGTATTGGAGCGTGGAGAGGTGGGAGTGGAGTGAGGGAGGGGAGGGAGGTAAAGATGAGGTGGATGGAGGGGAGAAAGAGGAGAAAGATGTGAAGGAGGTGGGTGGATGGAAGCGGACGGTAAAGATTGGGGACCAGTTTCTTCCGTGTGCGATGACGTTTCAGCCGGAGATATTGAAAGAAGGTGGTACGGTGAGGTACTGGGATTACGTGTGGGTTTGCGAGGAGAAGGTCGCATGGAGAGAAATTCTGGGCTAAGGGAAGGCGGAGAAACATTATGGTCAGGCACGGAAAACTGTAACTTCGTGTTATAACATGCATGAGGCAATGGTGGCTGCATTGAGGACTAGGTATCATTCACTGCTATCATAGCAGGCCCATACTAAACCATTGACGCCGCCCATGCTGGGAATATCCTACGAATCGTAACCACCATTTTTGTAACCTCGTCAAGCATTTCGCGCCACAAACTCATAAATTGTGACCGCTTATTTCTTCTTAGCCTCAGCCTCATCAGCCTTGATCTGGGCACGCTTGGCGCGGGCACCAGCGTAGCGCTGCTCAGCGCGCTGGTCACGGAGCACCCTGTAGGCGTTCTCGGTGGCCTCGACGCTGCTGATGGCAACCTCCTCGAAGACGGGCTTGTTGACGATGGGGAGGACGGAGCTGGTGGCCTTGACGAGGTTCTCGCCCTTCTTGGCAGCCTTGACGTCCTCAGCGGAGGCGTCACCGCTCTTGGTCTTGCCGTTGCGGCGGGGGAAGAGGATAAGGCGCTTCCTGTACTCCTGGAGGCGCTCGACGTTGGCCTTGAGGCTCTCCTCGGAGATGTTCTGGCGGCGGGGGTCGACGGAGATACCGATGGTGGGTGCGAGCTTGCGGGGAATGCCAGCGGCCTTCAGCTCAGCGAGGGAGAAACCACGACCAGGGCGCACGCGCCTGTTGTCTAATCCAATGTCAATTGTTGCCTCCATGCGCTACCGATGTCGAAAACGTACACTTGACGGTCGGGCAGCGGACGACGGGCCTCAGCTTGTCGACGGGGCGAGGAGCGACGGCGGCAGCCTTCTTGGCGCGGGCACTGCAGTTATGTTAGAAAAAGATAAGTAAAAAGGTATCTGCAAAAATACTTACTCGCGACGGGACTTCTTCTTGCCGGCCTTTAAAAGCCGTTAGCAATTGTTCAAGACAGGCGCCACTACTCTCAGCGAGCGAGAGGGGAATAACCTGCCTGGTCGAAGTGAACCCGGACGTAGCGTTGCCAGTCCTTGTGGAAGTGGTTCTTCTGGATCTGCTGGTTGTGCTTGATGGCCATTGCTGCGGTGTTGACCTGTGGTTAGTACGGGCTGTCGCTGGAATCGGTCGCAAAGTTCGTTCAGTTGGTGTTCGAAATTCGCTCGCTTAGCGGTCCGGACTAACATATCACCGACGCGCTCCACTAGGGCCGCCTTGGCATCTCCACTACCAATGCTCTAGGCTTTACTTTGACCACATACTCGGATTATTTTAAGCATTGCATATCTGCGACACGGATTTCTGGAGGCTCTTCGCAATGGCATAAGCGGAAATCGACATACAAATAGTCTGGTTACTATCTACTAAGCATCCATCATCATAACCATACAGACAATCAGTGGTATCCAATCCATCCCAACATGCCAAAGTTTCAAGCAGAGTTCAGCAAGAATTACAATGTGGCAGGCAAGCCACGCATGGTGCCAAAGCAGTAAAAACTCCACAAGCCAAGCAAACTCCATCCATGTCATCATTCGTTACAATGTCTCGGCAGAAGAAAACGAGCTATTCGCGGAGACCCAGACCTATCCCTAACCCTAGGCCTCCGTCTATTCGACCTCGTTTGCCTGGACTCTCGTGGTGGTCTGACGAGTGCAGTCGCTTCTTCTCGAGCTCTGCAGAACGAGTCAACCCATGGCCTTTCTTGACCTGACCGAATATTTTACTTTGGATCAAGTTTGGCTGCGACGCTGGAGCTGATGGTCGCGCTGGGCCTGAAGGTGCCCTCCGGAGCATGCTGGTAGCAAGTTGACTTGCTTGAGATTCCGTCACCTCTTCGTCCTCTCTATCGGTAAAAGCTTCTTCTTCGTCTACACTAGATGCAGTAATGGTTGAATTACTGCTTTCTCGACGCCCAAGCACCGCTTTCATCAGGCTTGTACTTGGCTGGTAATGAGCTGTGGGCGCGGACTGAGGTATGTTGACAGGAGCAAATGTCGTTGGTGTACGTGGAATTTCAATCGCTGCGTGTACAGAGCGATCTCGCGGCGTTTGAGGCAAAGATGACATCGACTGTGCGCCTCTGGTATGGCCAAAGCGGGATCTGGGCACATATGGTCTTGCTGGAGTCGAAGGTGCAGTAGCAGTTTCTTGACTGAGCATTTTGTCTGCTAAGAGGAGCGCCTCAAAATTACTCTGGCCTCTGTTCTCGTCGGACAGGGCGGAAGCGCGATTCGCTCTGTAACGCGGAGTCGTGTGAGGAGTGGATCTGGGTGACTCATTCATGTGCTCCAAATACGGCAGATAGGGCGCAATGTGGTCTCGATTCTTACGAATCCTCGACTTCAGTCGGTCGTTTTCCTCCATCAAACCGGCGATTTCGCCTTCTCGATGTTCAATCAGGCGCTTTTGCTGATCGTACAAGTCCCGCATCTCTTCGTTGTCGTTCTGCAACAGCTGAATCTGGCGGCTCATCTCAGAAATCAAGATGGCATTGGCAGCAGCAGTTGGCGACTCTTGAAAGACAGGTTCTGGAGGGGGCAGCTGGGCCCGGCGCTTTTCCTCTGCCTTCTGCAAAACATCGATCTCGCGCTGCGCCATTGCCAATTCTACAACCATCCGGCTGGCGGACTCCTGGCTTTCCATCACAGCCATGTTGTACTGCAGCTTATGGTGCGCAGCCGAAAGTCGTACATCTCGCAGCTTGCCCGTCAAGTCGTTAACCATTGCCCGTAGATCCTCCGGAGACGCATTATCAATCTGTTCCTGCGAAAACAAAGCAACTGCAGATTCGACCAGTGCGGAGGGCTGATTTGGCAGCTTGGAAGTGAGTGGTGGTGACGACAAGCCGGGTGTTGGGGGCGTTGGAGTGCGCATTGATGGTCGGGTATCTGGTACCTGGGACGACGGGGGAGGGGTCATAGACGCTGTTGTTGGGGGTGGCGGAGAGGTGAACTTCTCGACTTTTGTGTTGTGCGCAGACGCGGGAGAATTCGAGCGGGACACGGAGTGCATGAGAGGAGTGGCGGGCCCTGGCAGCTCGGTGGATGGCATGGCAACCGAGTCCTGGGAGGTCTGCGACAATGGCGCCTGAGAGTCCATTCTGCCTAGATGCAGACGGAGCGACGACGCGACCGACACGTCAGAAGTGAGGAGGGGCAATGCGCTGTTTGCGGGCGGCGATGCGTGATGTATGCGGGATGCGGAGAGTTCCAACGAGTCGCGCGACACGTGAAGGAAAGTAGGCCGGGTAGCGCTGCACGGATAACTGTTGAGCTCGAGGGCGGCGGCGGTGAGCGGGGCTGTCGCGTCGGATGCGCGCAGTGGGGATATGCAGCTACGAGAAAGGCTGCAGGTTGGCGGGGGGTGGTTCGAATTTCGCACACACAACAACACAACACAACTACCTCTGAACCCAAGTCGGACCGGACGGGGCAATGGGCGCGCTGCGGGGGAGACGTGTGTCAGCCTTCAGGTGTGGAGGAGGAGGCGGTGGAGTTGGCTGGTGCGGTGCGGGAGGTTGGATGACGGACAGGCACGGAACTTGCACGAGAACCACACGTTCCAAACCGCTTTGGGCCGGCTAGCGTTGAAACGCCGTTGAGCGGGCAACCAAGCTCGCGCAGGAGCGTCCCGCAGTGTGCTCTGGTGCTCAGACACGCCTGTGCACCCTGCTCCCAGTTGCCGCTTCTCATCATCAAATCGTGAAATTATCTTGACAGTTGGACGCGAGCCGTCCTCCTGATTTGTGTCTCCTGGTTGGACATGGAGCCTTCACGTCCTACGTGACAGGCGCGCCTCCAACTCCACCCCCTTCTCGTCCCGCGACCACCAGCAGTTGCAGGGCTCAGAGCCACCCCCGTCCACTATGGAGCAGTCTTCCGGGATACCTAGACCCAGTTCCGGCATTCCGCGTCCGACCTCACGACTCCCCACGCTCAGGCCCGCGGCCAGCCAAGGCCTCCGTCAAACCCCCTCCACCGAACAGCTTCGCAAGAAGCCCTCTCTGTCGTCAATCTCAAGGCCGGGCCAGCAGCCTCCGTCGCTGCAGAAGAAGCCCTCATTGTCCTCCATCTCGCGTCTCTCTCAGCCGGCGCCACCGCTGCAGAAGAAGCCTTCGCTGTCCTCCATATCGTCACGTCCAAACCAACCGACCCCGTCCCTGCAGAAGAAGCCCTCGCTATCTTCCGTTTCCTCGCGAGCCAATCAGCCAAACCCGTCGTTGAACAAGAAGCCTTCACTGTCCTCCATCTCACGGACTAGTCAGCTGCCGCCGCCGTCGCTGCAGAAGAAATCTTCGAGAACTTCCCTCGCCCGATCGTCAATCGTTCCCCCCGCGGCAAATACAAGCTCGAACAGGACCTCTGTGCTCTCCTCCAAACGCTCTATCCCCAGCCTTGCACAACATCGGGCCTCTGTCGCAGGTGAACCTGTGTTCAAGAGGCCCATTGGTCTTCCGCCATCGCGACAAACAAGGTCCAATTCGCAGGCGCAGAAAGCAACTGCCAATGGAGCACATAACGACGATGTGCTGGGAGACCTGGATGCATTCCAATCGGCATCTAGGGCGTCATCGAGAGCCAGCTCACGGGCAGGATTCTACGATAACTCTCCCGAACCTGTCCCGGACCATTATCTTGAAGCGCCGCAGACAGGCGTGCGGAAGTCACGGCCATCTTTGTCGGAAAGAACGGTTGAAAGTCTAGCGCAGCTGCCGTCTTCGCCAAAAGCCGGGAAAACGCGTCGAAGATCTAGCTTCTTCAATGCAGGAGATTCGATGGGGCCGCCGGCCAGGCCAAGTTCTGCCTTATCAAACGGCAGGAGGCCGACAACAAGCGATGGTCCGCCACGAACTACACCCGTGACACCCAAAAGAAGCCTCACAGGCTCTCAACTAGGTATGTACATTCCACTCATTCAGTACAGCGGTCACTGGAGCCAGATGTACAGAAACTGACTATTTTATAGGTTCGAAGACAGCACCAGGCAGGAGAAGCGTCAGCGCAGTTAACTCTGGTGCATCTGTAACGCCAGTCAAGCTGCCCTCCATTTCGCGTCCAATGTCCACTATCAAAAAGCCTCCTCTATCGCAGATACAAAATCTACACTCTACACCTACATTACGACCTCTGTCCAATAGCAAGACAACGGCCGCGAGAACGCCAAAAATCCAGACGTCCTTTGCAGGAACTTTCGGTGAAGCCCTCTCGCCGCCGGGTGATGAACCAGTTGCAACACCTTCATCAACAAAAAAGACGCCAGAAACGACTCGCAAGACGGCCAATTCTTCTGCTGCCTTAAGAGAGCAGCTTGCTAAGGCAAAAGCAGCCAAACGAGCTGAGACCGCAACTACTCCGACTGCTACTTCGCCCAAACCCACCTCATCTCAAGCTTTGCGTGCACAAATTACAAAAGCTAGAGAGGCAGCAAGACGCACCAATGTCACAAGTCCTCCCCGGCCTCGCACAAACACTCCGCCACGCGATGCTATCATACCAGACCCCGCCGAAATTGCCAGCTTCGATTTTGGCCTTGAGGATGACCCATTTAATCAGCGTCCGAAGGGGGAGTGTCTGTGTTGCGGAAGCGCGTTGACGCCGCCCGCGCTGACGGCAGGCTCAATATTGCGGCAATGGGTCTGAGCGTGATGCCTGAAGAAGTCTTGAACATGTACGAGTATGACCCTGACGCTAATACGGCTTGGGGTGAAGTTGTTGATCTCGCTACTATCGTTGCGGCAGACAATGAGCTCCAGAACCTCCCAGGTTCAATGTTTCCGGATATCGACTACGAAACTGCAATGGAGTCCGACGATGCTGTTCCGCAGTTTGGGGGTATCCAAAATCTTGATGTGCACGGCAATCTCTTCCGGGAGTTACCACTGGGTCTAAGAAGGTTGCCACAGCTGTCGAAGCTGAACATTTCGAGGAACAAATTATCTATTAATGCATTAGAGGTTGTCTTCCAAATATCGACTTTACGCGAGCTGAAGCTTGCAGAGAACGAGTTGGAAGGTGTCTTGCCTTCCACTATTGAGCAACTGACATCACTCGAGACTCTGGAATTACAAGGAAACAAACTGACTGGCTTGCCGGTAGAAATCCGAGCTCTGACACATCTTCGGATATTGAACATATCTAATAACAAAATCACCAGCATTCCAAGCGAGGTATTCACGTCAATGTCCGTCATAGATCTGAATGCATGCAAGAATTCCCTTAACGGTGCCTTCTTCGAGGTAGATAATGCTCCGCACCTACAGACTCTCTCGTTAGCAAACAACTCTCTCAAAAGCCTAAGTGCTTCGGAAATGGTTTCGCTCCCATCCATAAAGCACCTAGATCTCTCAGTCAACAGACTATCAAGTTTGCCGAACATGACAACCTGGACGAACATAGTCACATTGCTTGTTGGCGAGAACAGTCTAACGTCCGTTCCAGAGGGATTCTGCTCGTTGCAACAACTCCGGAATGCCGACTTTACAGGGAACGATATCGATAGGCTAGACCCCCACATTGCTCTTATGGAAGGCTTAGTGAACTTCAATCTTGCTGCCAATCCGCTTCGAGAACGAAAATATCTCACAATGAACGTTGAAGATATCAAGCGTGATCTAATGTCACGACTAGACCCAGAATTGGTGCCAGGTGCAGAAGTGTCCGAGGCGGTCAATTCCGAAGGCGAAGATGTCTTTGTGGAAGGAAACGGCTGGAAAATAACACCCTCTGGCACTCTCGATCTATCGTCTCATGACATGACTGAAGTTGATGCAGAGGCAATGACAAATTTTGCACAGTCACATGACATCAAACAGCTCAGTCTTCATGGCAACTCGCTGGTGCAAATACCGACGATCACGTTTCAGCTCAAATTTCTTTCAGTATTGGATCTTTCCAAGAACGACATTATCTATCCTCTTTCCGAGAGTCTCACTCTTCCTAAACTGCGTGAACTTCGGTTGGGTGGCAACAAGATGAGGACGTTGAATGGGCTGACTGCTAAGCTATCAGCGCCTAGCCTACATCATATGGATGTCTCGAATAACCGCATTTCGGGCTCACTACCAACATTGCGCGAGTTCTATCCCGAGCTCATGACCCTTTTGGCTTCGGACAACAGCATCGATGAGATCTCAGACACTTCTCTCGCCGGCCTCAAGATTGTCAATCTGAGCAACAACGACATTGCCCGCCTGGACCCCCGCATTGGCCTTCTTGCTGGTACATTGACCAGCTTCGAAGTTGACGGAAATAAATTCCGGGTGCCAAATTACGCTGTTCTAAAGAAGGGTACTGACGCGGTACTTTCCTGGTTGAAAGATAAAGTGCCTTCACCTACAGACGAGTTCGATCCTGGAAGCCCGGGCTTCTAGGGATATTCAATTCTCTGTACCTACTTTGGGATGGATTGAATAAGAGAGGTTGGCGTTTGAGAAGCTAGGATATTGTTTAATTGTTGACTGGACGTCTGGTTACGTTAATTGATATACTATGAAGAGGAGGGATATCGGAGCCGTGTGTTCCTATGTTGATACTTGTTTTTTATTCCGCACTGGCCCTTGGCTGTGTGTTTGGAACCTGCTCATTTGAATTGTAATACCCGGTTTCCATTCCTTATCACATTCTGTCCATGTATACACTTGTAAGGGGGGTTCGCCAGAACGGGGACGGTCGAAAGTCTCTTGATTCCCCGGATGATGCTATAGGCGAGGAAGTGTACCTGGACGTCGGGTGTTGTGAGCCGCAATCGCCGAATTGAGATGCGGCGTTCCAATGATGGACTGCATTCTACCGTCGATCCTTCGATTCGAGTGACGATCTGCGGCTTGGCGTGCTCGTAGTCCCCATTTCGGGGGAAAGCAAACAAGTGCTAGGTAGATAGCGATACCTTCGATCAAAACACAAGGTGAAGATAAGGTGTCTTTGAGATTACAGAGGCTCGGTGTTAGTCAAATAGATACAGGTACGTGGGATTGCGAATATCCTGGCCTTCGGCGACTCTACCTTATTGACTACGGATCGCGGTATTCGAAACCGCGCAGCGACCTCAGCGAACGATTCATCAGGGTCTCTCTCGGATACTTCTTGTCCCAGTGTGCTCGATAGCATCCCACGAGTTTTCCTCCTAGGCGACGACCACGTACTCGGAAGCAATTTCCTCTCCACCACGCCGACTAAGATCGACGCAATCCGGTCATAGACCACGATACGAGGTCTCAAGCGCCCTGGGACGTGACTTCCCTCGCAGATATCCCAACAAGCACTCCCAATCCAGCACATATGCACCTATGTATAAATATCACTCCCCACTCCCTCATCACATACATACATCTCATCTCCCAAGCCTAGTCCCAACTCAACGATTTACATTATACTTTGACGTCTACCTTCTTACATACACTCCTGCTTCCCATCGCTTTGTACACTATTCGAAATGCGTGCCTTCCTCTTCACCGTGCTGGCTGCCCTCACGGGCATCGCGCTCGCGGCTCCGACTACGCCTGCTCCACGCTCCCTTATAACTGATGTTGGGATGGCGCTTTCGGATATAGAGGATACGTTGGGGGTTACGGCGCTGGAGGCGAAACTGGATGCTTTGCTGGGGAATAATCTTACGAAGGTACGTCTTTACTTTCCCACATTTCATTATTTCTCACCATCACGTCTGTGCTGTGTGCATAAATACGCCACCTACTACTTCCCACCTAAATCCCGTCACCGCGATTCATTCACGTCCTTCTCGACGTTAACAATTGCTCACATTCCCACCCACACACTTTCCACTAACATCCCCCCAGCTCGAAGACGCCCTCGGCATCACCTTCGCCGAGTATGCGCTCGGTCTTTTGAAGAAAGGCGCGCCGCCGGGCACGATTCAAGCGATTGGGCAGGCGATTGCAGGGTTGGTGTCGGGGTTGGGTTTGCCGGAGGTGAATGCTTTGTTGAATGAGGTTACGGGGGGGACGGTGGCGAGCTTGGAAGCGATACTTGGGGTACCGGATGTGTATGTTGCGTTGGGGTTGCAGGCGGTGTGAGAGAGTGGTTCTGAATTGAGGGGGGTTAATATGGGGGTGGAAGAGAGTAGGATTTTGCGTGTTGGGATGATATTGAGGTGGGATTGGGATACTTGAGTGGTGGGATTGCGTCTTTGAGGTTTGTAACGAGGGATGTATATGGTATGGCTAGTTGAGTGATGTATTTTGAAAGGGGCTCGGTGGTATAATCTTGGTGTGTTGTTATATGATAGATAGGAGAGTCCAATGTAACAGAAGCCTTACCATCGCTGTAGGGTGCATGTTGCATGTCTAATTTCTAATCCCTGTTACTGAATGCAATACGTTATACTCACCATTTTGCTGCTGTCGCTATGATCTGGTTAGGTCAATCGCGATGTCCAACAGGGTCATTAATGCAGAACCGAGGTATATATGCAAGGTACCAGAGTGAGGTCTTTCGAGGGAACTTAGACATTAAACGTGAAAGCAGCGCATGAACCGCTCTTAAACCGATTGCACTTCATCGACTAACAAAACCTACCACAAACAACGCAGTCCTTCGTCCGAATGATATCTATCTGCGTGTTGGTCAACAACTCCCGGACCAATCATCCTATCTCCGACCAAACCTTGTCACTCGCTTGTTCACGTGCCCCACCACGAACCCTGAAGCCGTCCGGCAGCGGACCAAGCTATCTTACTCAGCGCTCCAATCCCCAGTCTTACACTCGGCGTTGCTCGTTAAAGCCGTCTACCATGTGCGAGTCAGTTGCAACGACGTTGTTCCAGTGGGTCAGAGTACTGCGAAATTTGGCCCGTTTAGAGGAATCAGGCAAGACAGACACAATGCATCTGCGAAGATAGCAGAAATAGGGTTTCCATAACGCACGTATGGACCAATTATCACGGAACTGGTCTAGGCGGTATGCGCAACGTTGTGGTATGCATTTGAGGCGTGGGTGGGGCAGCAGATATAAGAGGGGACTATGGACGTTGAGAAATGTCGCAATAACAGAACAGAGCATCTGAAAAACCTACCGTTGCATATACAGTTTTGAATCACCAAATATTTGAATTCTTTACGAGACTTCCATTGGCTCCGACCGACAATGTCATTCCAAGATACCGTTAGTTCGCTCATTCCGGGCACGTCCAGTGATGCCGGACAAGCTCCTCAGATGAAATACACCCGGTTTGTCATTGAAGTTCGTCTCATTTGCTCAGTGTTAATCCAAACTTAGTCTCGGTCGCTCGGGCCTCAAGATATCTTCCATCGTTCTCGGCGCCATGGGCTTCGGCTCACCGACTTCCTCCAACGGCGCATGGGTTCTCGACGAGGCTGCCTCTCTCCCTCTACTTAAATATGCATTTGATAAGGGAATCAACACTTGGGACACCGCAGATGTATACTCCCAGGGGAAAAGTGAAGAGATCATCGGCAAAGCGATTACACAGTATAATATCCCCCGCGCAAAGCTAGTTCTACTGAGCAAGGTGTTCTTCGGTATAGACGAGGAGGAAGTGATGCAGGGAGGGAAGCTTAACCCTGCAGTACTCATGTACAACGATGGGTCTATGGTGAATCGCGTGGGACTGAGCAGGAAGCATATTCTCGATGCTGTCGACGCTTCTGTCAAACGACTAGGGACCTACATCGACGTCCTTCAAATCCACCGATTTGATCCCGATGTTCCACACGAGGAGATAATGCGCGCGCTCAACGACGTGGTGGAGAGCGGGAAAGTGCGCTATATCGGCGCTTCGTCGATGGCAGCGTGGCAATTTCAGAAGCTCAATAACATCGCCGAGAAACACGGATGGTAAGTAATTTCTTCAAGAGGCGAAAAAATATAATCTAACGATCTGCAGGCACAAATTCATATCTATGCAAAACTACCACAACCTCCTCTACCGCGAAGAAGAACGAGAAATGCACCCCTACTGCTTCGACGCCGGCATCGGACTAATTCCATGGTCACCCCTCGCACAGGGCAAGCTCGCTCGTCCGTGGACCACTTCTTCTTTCCGTCAGGACTCGGACATATACGCAAGCTTGCTCAGTACACCCTCGGATGAAGTTATCGTCAACAAGGTTGAGGAGATAGCGAAGAAGCTTGGGATCAGCATGGCGCAGGTGGCAACGGCGTGGAGTTTGACTAAGGGTGTTAACCCGATTTTGGGTCTGCAGAGTGAGAAGAGGATTGACGAGGCGGTGGGGGCTTTGGGCGTGACTTTGAGTGAGGAGGATATCAAGGCGTTGGAGAGTGTGTATACTGCGAAGCCTGTGGCGCCTGCTTGGTAGAGTGGATTACTGAGAGGGGGCCATTGCTTTCTTCGCAAGCTTTTCAGGAACATGCTCGTGTTATGGATCTTCTCACTTATGCAAGTTCACATAGAAAGACCAATCATAGTTTTACTTAATATATCATTATTCATAGTCTTATTGCTGCTTGGCAAAATTTCATGAGTGGAGCGTTTGTTCAAGCCTGAGATAAGGTGCAGCTTTCCGATGACAAACTTATAGGCCGTATCCGTCAGTAACAATGGCGGTGTTCTCGGTACCGCGCTTGAGTCCGTAACCATCAGTAACGATTGCGGTGTTCTCGGTACCGCGCTTCAATCCATAACCATCAGTAACAATGGCAGTGTTCTCAGTGCCGCGCTTCAGTCCATAACCATCAGTCACGATGGCAGTGTTCTCGGTACCGCGCTTCAACCCGTATCCATCGGTAACAATGGCGGTGTTCTCAGTGCCGCGCTTCAATCCATAACCATCAGTAACAATGGCGGTGTTCTCAGTGCCGCGCTTCAGTCCATAACCATCAGTCACGATGGCGGTGTTCTCAGTACCAGCAACTCGCTTGCACTGGCTGTGAGGGTTTGAACCGCAGTGGTCTTTGAAGATCGATACATCAGTCTCTAGATTGGACAATGGGGTTTCACTATTATCATACCTTGGGGAACTGCAACCGGCGCTGCGGAAGCGAGGGCTACGAGAGCCAGAGCTACAGCGAATGTCTTCATATTGCAGAGAAAAAGGTGAAGAGGGACGGATCTGAGTGGACGAGATCGAAGTATGCAGGTGCCTACTATTCGATCCAATATCCTAGGCTCTACTTATACTCGATATGAAAGACATCTAGCAGGTGACAAGTCTCAGGATGCCGTCAACTACCGCGGTGATGTTGCTTGTCGGCGCTTAGCCCCGGTTAGCCCAAGGTTGAGTTCCTTCGTGTGTAGAGCTGCGTACGATACAGATTGCCACCATATCTTGTACACCCCGATTGGACATAGTGTCCAATGATAGGTGAAACGGAATCTCTTAGAGCGTGGCACCAGACAAGACGGCAAACAGCGATCACTGCCAAGTGGGTAGAAGCATGTCACAGGTGCTTGTCTCCTTCTCCTTGCGGCTTGATTGTACCAAGCATCATTGCCTGCAGTGGGGCAAGGGATCGTGCTTGCATGTGGCCTATAGAAGCACGCGAGACGTGCAGATAAGCACACGCAACCTGGTCGGGCCGTATGTTGGGCTAGGACGTTTTTGGCTTAATTCCTTAAAGGAAAGCCTTACAGATATGCGGAGGTGCAGGCAAATATAATTAAACAGAATCCTGAACTCACATGGATTGCACCTCCTGCCCTTCCAATGATTTGGGTGTCTCTCGGGGTGTTGAGGTCAACAACAGTGATCGGAGTTGTGACCAACACATCCCGGGTTTTGGCATGCCCGGGAGCAACAATAACATATAACATGAGTGGTGATTCTGGGTTCTATTTGCATTGGTCCTTCAACCATAACGGTGTTTATACAGCAAATAATCGCTTGCTCGTATCTGCCGAGTGTCGGGCTCTTCTTACAGGTTATTCCCGAGGTTCGTTGTAAAGACAACTGGGGGCTGAGAATCCTAAGAGACTAGTGTACCTCGTAAGCTTGATCGATGACCCACTTAAACGGATAGTGTTGCATACGACAAACGAGGTCCTATCTACTTTATAAACGAAGAGGGGTCTAAGATGGAGAAACATCCAAAGAAGGTTACTTATCCGACTTGACGAACTTTGACCAGTATTAGGCGTCCAACAGCCTGATGTAGTCTATCCTGAGCTGATCGGGGGCTCTCTTCAGATTACTTGCTTCAAGAAAACCCCGGGAACCTAAATGCCAACTAATAATACGAAATGATTCCAGAGTTGGTTCATCCGTTGCCCAAGAGGTATGCGTTACACAGATCTGAGGCCGGTTGGCGAGAGCGGGGTGAGACCGATGACAGCATTCGAAAACATGCATACATACAACATGGTTACCTTCCGGATCGAGTTAGCCGATTGGACCATATCATCTAGAATTGACGTACATAGGACCAGAGTGACATGCCAGCGAACCAGTTGATTTGGAGGCGAGTGGAAGAGACTACCGCGATGCATAACCGAAAGTCTACTTCGTTGAATACCCGACATCGCAACTCTTTTCAATCTGTACGAAATCATGGTTTTGGGATCATACACACGTTCGTACCGCAGTGTACCTAGCTCAGAGTCTTCAGATGATGAAGGCCATGGGCTGATGGACTCAGAGAAGGTGGGAGAATCGCCAACTAACTTGAGATGGTTGGCGGAGAAGAGGAGGATTTACAGTGGTCAATTTCTCTTGCTGTCGCACATCGCCACATCCACATTTTATCTTCTTGTCATTTCCACACTATGGCATCAGTCTTTATCACTTGAAGATTGTGCACATAGGCTTTCAACATGGTGTATGTACATTCTTCTCGCATGCATCGAAGGACCTAACCACTAATGCATCCATACAGCACCAGCTCTTCCCGCGATAAAGTATAAACAGCCCGAGTTCTTCAAGGCTGAGGTATTCCAAACCAACGCGTTCCGCGGCCCACAAGGACAGCGTCCACCAAAGGAAGTGGACGAAATGTGGAATAGTGTCGGCGTAGGCATGCCTGGACTAAGGCTCTCTGCCGAAGAAGTAAAAGGCTTAGGAAAGAAACTTGAAGATGGGACCAAGAAACAACATGCTATGCCCGATGGGAAGGGCGGATACATAGCGATGTTAGAGGTTTTCCACATGTTACACTGCTTGGTGAGTTGCCCATCCGTAGAATATGTAATCCGATTCTAACCCCCAACTCAGGACGAGCTACGAAAAGCCCTCTTCTACAACTACGACTACTACTCCCCCAACCACAACTCCTCTCTAACCGCCATCCAAAACCACCACGGTGAGCCCCATCACCACCCACACATCCCCACCGTATAAAACTAAGATACTCAGATCACTGCGTCGACGCCATACGTCTGAGCCTAATGTGCACCTCAGACGTCACACCCGTCACCTTCTTCGACGACAGCGCCGTCCCCCAACGTCGCACCCCCTTCCCAGATTTCTCCACAAAGCACACTTGTCGGGATTTCGACGCGATTTCGGAGTGGAGCTGGAAGACGGAGAGAGCGGTTATGTGGGAGGATATGGGGGATGCGACTACGTGGGATCCTGCGTTGGGGAACGAAGCAGGGCATTCGCATGGGGGGCACAAAGGTGGGGAGCACTAAGTTAGTGTGTCAGGCTGGCGTGAATGAATGTAACAAATAAAAGAACTGTGCATTGAATGCACTTTAAGAATGTGTACTTTAGAGCTGTAGTCCTTTTCATCATGTCGCTGACAAAACAACAAAAATTTTCCACATGCGCTTGCCCGATCATACCAATACATTTAGATTTGGCTGTCAGCAGCATAGACCGTCGAAGTCATTTAGTTACTTCGTTCAGGACTCATAACTCAATGGCCATGACATTCCTACCTTGAAACCCAACGACCCCAAGGACCCGTACAAACATCAATCCATGGTATAGATCCAGGCTGAAATACCTGACCGGTAATATAACAACAAACTAACATACGTAATTTTTAGAAATGCTAACTTCATTCCCAGTGTCCAACCTTTGGTACCGACTTTCCCAACCGCCATAGTCGCGAAGATAAATAGCAGCATCATAAACGCCGCCACTGACCTACCCAGACTGAGCATACTCCTAGCAACCAGATGATTAATAGTAAATGACACGTTCATTAATAAGAGCACGCCCGAGAAAAACGGAAGCAGTGGCAAGTCGCTGGAGACGACGAGAGGGTGGAGGAGCTCATGATGACTATCATGTCACAACTGTTGAATCAGAACCGCCGAACAAGATATTCTGTATATCTGGGCTATATATCCCATTTCATTTCCTCCACTCTGATGATTCTTCCAGTGCTTTCTCCCACCGCTACCAAACTACTGATCCCTAACTCCATCAACGCCACGATTGACCCGGACGAGTTGGAAAAAAAGCGACAGGACATCTACAATTTACCGCTCATATCTATCCCCTCTGCCGTATGACCACAGCTATCTCACACCTCCACAACCGTTTCCTAAGCACTGACCTTGGATTGGTGGCACGAACCGTAGATTTATCTAGTATATTGCAACGGCAACATCTTCAGCAAGGCGCATCTATTTCCTGATATCTACTTCTTATTTACGCAATCTCAGGGCGAGAATTTGACCGTGATTTCTACGTATCCTTCAAGAAGTGTGGGTGTTATTTAAGGATCAAGGCTGGGAATGGTGCATTTCTTCCTTGTTGAATTCATGTATACGGGATCTGGGAAGTCGCGCTTGTGAGGAGTAGATGGTTATATGAAAGGAGGAATGGTGTGTGATGCCTGGGACGAAGTAGGTGTGGAAAGGGTATGGTGTTAGACATGTGTTATCTTACGGTCGAGTTCTTTTTTACCCGCCAGACGACCCTTCAGAGGGGTGAGAAGTAGCGGATATCTTGAAACAAAAACAAACATGTTTAAGAACTACCCGGGTATCAAACACCCCACTTCACTCCACCCATCTCACTCCCCACCTAACCTAATCTCCACAGTACATAAAAACACCACCAACCCATCACCTCATCATCCCATCCCACATATCCAACCTACGACCCCTCACCCATCTCCGTATCTCCCTCTTCTCCCTCTTCCTCTTCCTCCTCCTCCTCCTCTTCTTCCTCCTCCTCTTCAACCTCCACCCTCCTCCTTACCCCAAACAACCCCACCCCCCTCTCCTCCACCGTCCTCCCCAAATCCAACACCTCCTCATCATCCAACTCACTAAGTTCACTCTCATCATCCGCATCATCGTTCACACTCCCCTCCCTACTCCCCACCACGCTCGCCGCCGCCGTCGTCGTCGCAGTCGCGGTCGCGGTTTCGGGCCCCATCCCCATACCCGGGACCTCGAGGTTCGCTGTGGTGGAACCAGGCGCCGGTTCTTCAGGGGAAGCTGCTTTCTCGTGGGAGGAAGCTGAAGCTGTGGCTGTAGTTGTAGCGGGGGCGGTGGATGTGGTGGTCGATGGGGCACGGGAACAGCGTGCGTGTTTGCGGGTGGAGAGCGGATGGGCATTATGGTAGGGGGGTTCGGGGCGCCGGCTGGTTTCTGGGCGCAGGCTTCGGCTCGGCGTTGAATTTCGCGGCGGCCGACTGTTTTCGCACGGGGCTTTGGGACGGGATCCGTGACGGGGGGAGGAGGAGGTGCGGGGTTGAGAGGGGAGGGTTGGTAGAGGGTGAAGGGCGTGGTGTGGGTGGGAGGTGCGCCGTCGATTTGGGCGGGGGCGATCGAGGGGGGAGGTGGTGGGGGTAGGGCGGTGGTTTCAGGAGCGGCTGGTGGGAGGGATTCTTGGGGGAGGGGGGCAAGCGTAGGACCGATTGTGCTGTAGAGGAGGGCGAAGGTGTCGCCGAGGACGTCATCGATGGAGACGCCTTTCATGAGGCCGTTGTTGATACGTTTGAGTTCTACGACGTGGCGGAGGGTGTCGAGGGCGGGGTGGGAGGTGTTGGGATCCTGGCACCAGGCTTCGAGACGGGTGGCTAGAACGTTGTACTCTTCGAAGTTGAGCGCGCGGAAGATGGTGTCTTCCTGGTTGTCGGGAACTTGGCCCATTCGTCGCAGGAGCTGGAGATAGCTTCGGCAGAGATCTTGCCACAAAATGGTGTGCTCGAAGAAGTCGGTTTGCTTTCTTCGTACACGTCTAGCTAGGGCTTCGAGGTTAGGTTGGTCGTTGGTCTGCACCAATAAGTTGACGAAAAACCTAGTGTATCGTGTGGTGTAGACAAAGTGTCGACCAGGTCGCTCGTGTTCAGGCTTCCACACTTGAACAGCCATTGTTTTTGTGAAGATTTGCTGCGTAAGCTCGTGCTTCGCTGCTTGTGCCACCGACAAGTCGTTTGACTTATCATAGATGACATGGGCCGCACGAGCAATGATACGATGGTGCCAACTAGAGTTATCCGCTTTCCGGAGCGCTTTAAGCACCGAGAGGATGTAGCTCTCCCATTCGTCGGCATTTCCAGGGCTGGCAATGTTTTCTGCATAAGATGTGTTCGAGAGAATCTCTACGCCCTTCGCCTCGTCAATGGCTTTGCGTTGGTATAGCTTATGGGCAAAAGAGACTAGCTTGTAATGCGGCTCTAATACTGGTTCTTTGCTTCGCTCCTTCTTCTCGGGGAGAGTATTGATTGCGTTGAGTGTGGCTTTGATCGGCTCTTCCCACGACTGAACACCATTCACTTGGGGCAGCCTAGACTCTGAGGCGGCTCTCTGTATTTCATCATCGTTTGAACAGTACATTTTCCAGAGAGACTTTGCCAGCATATAATGGTTCCACCATTTGTCTGGATTGCCTTTCACTGCACGTTTGAAAAGTGTGCCGGCGAACTTCCATGCTTGATAAGGCGTTAACACGGCGAATGGCAAGTTCTTGTAAAGTATGTTATCGTTGATGTGGCTGAAGAACTTGTATTCGATGTCTTTGACGTCGAACACATTCATGTTGAAAGGCTCCCGTGACGAAGAGTATATGCGGGTACCAAAGTCTGTATATAATTGCGCGACTTTGGCACGCGTATCGGGCGAGGCGTCTGCATCACGAACAGCGCAAGCTACTGCCATTGTGTAGCAGTGAATCGCAGCACGTTGCCAAGTAATGAGCTCCATGCTGTTGCTGTTAATTTTCTCGACGGTCCATGAGACAGCCTCCTCCAATTGCGTGTCATTGGCTTGAGCGAGACGGTACCAGGTTTCCCAACTATTGCTTGAAAAGGCCAGATCCTGCTCAAAGAATGCTTGAGCAAAGTGGACTTCCTCGGTTGGCGCCTGGGTGGTTCTCTTCTGTATCTTAAACTTGTGGAGCGAGAGAATTCCCATTAGGAAGTACCACCCCTTGGCAGCCGGAGGCGAAATTTCTGCGGGAATTGGTCTTGTCGGGATCAGGTTGACACCCTTTAAGGAACTGAACAAATCAGTCGGATTTATTGGCGATTTGAGATAGGCCTTGATGGCCTTTCCATTCTGAGTGGTATCTTCATGCAGCTTTGGCCTACCAAGCGCTCCGTGAACCCTTTCGATTGTGTTCTTCAACTCATGTTTCACGATTTCTTTGATATCCATCTTGTTTGCTTGGGTGATGATGAACGATATCAGCTTCGTGGCTGCGCTCTTGTCGAGAATGTCGGCATTCGACCCGTATTCCTGACACTCTGCCATATCGACGAACGTCTTCAATCCGTAGAGGTCGTACAAGACCTGAGAAAGCTCGGTGGCCCACACTTCGGGTTCGGGCGGGTCTTTGAACAACAACATTTCGTCTTTCGCCAGCCTTAAGAACAGACGACCAGCGGAGTGGCCGCATGATCGTACTCCAAGGGCATGATGAACATGTCGCAAGAATGTGAACTGCTCGTCGGAAGGAGCTTCGAAGCTTTCAGGAGTTTGTGCTATGCCATCCTTGAAAAGGTGGTACTGCAAGATCCAGAGACGAACTTGCATATCGTTGAGCCGGTTCGTCATGTTAGAGAATGTAGACGATGGAGACCCTTCTATCCGAGGTGCTGAGAATTGACCCACGCGGATCATATCCTGTAGGCAATTTGACGCAGACAAGATACGCAACAATTGCGAGATTGCCGACATGGAACTTTGCATGTGGTCGTAGGTGATGCAAGCAAATGCATCTTTCTCGTTTCTGATAATGGAGAGAACCTTGACGACTATTTCGTCAACTAGACGGAAACATCTAACTAGCTTCACGTGTCGGTCAGAGCCTGAGGCTTCTTGGTATGTGGAGGTAGAAAACTCTCCGGTCAGTGTCTCAATACTGCGCAAATAACATGAAAGTACTTTCGGGGGATATTCAATCCCTTCGTACGCCTCGCGTAAACGTTGCCACAGCGACAGCCTCAAGTGGATGGCTGCAGAGTCGAGAAACTTCCTCATTTCCTGTAAGGGTGAAGGACGCGAAGACCGCACGTCTGTGGATGAGGCATGGCCATCTATTGTTGATGGGCTTGAAGGACTACGGTGCGTCTCATCCACGGCATCCGAATCTTCGTCATGGGCCATGTCGGCTGCTTGTGTCGGTTCTAGGATTGGTTCCAAGCTTTCAATAACAGCGACAGGGTCCTTCTCGTCTGTGTCAAAGACGGTCAGGAAGAAATCTTTCATGCTAATCCGAACCAGTTCGCGATCAACCGCAGCCATTGAGAGCTCTGGCATCACTGCATTGTTCTGCATCTCAATGACTTGGCCGTCCAATGACTTGAAGATCTCCTTTAGCTCCTCCATTGCATAGAGGACGTGCTGAGGCAGAACATCGTCACTGACATTCAGATGAAACACGGAAGCCCAGATGTGACGCAGAGAAAGTTCATCCTCCAGCACAGCAATCGACATACAGCTGGTTCGCAACTGCATAGCCTCTCGCGCAAGCGAAACCCAGCGTGATAGTCGATCATTCTGCTGTAATTGTGTGTTTTGGTCAACACCACTGCTGGGATGTTTAATCAAAGAGTAAACATCAAGGTGGAGTTCAAAGATAGTCTCGATCATCTCGACCTGCGCAAGATCAAAATCCGTCAATTCATATCGGTAGTTCTTTTCTTGGGCATCCAGAATGCCAGTATTGAGCGTTTCGAGACGTTCAAGCATGCGGTTGTAAATGAACTCATCTACATTGACAAGTACTTGAATCACATGGCGCTTGAGGTCTTCCGGCCACCTGTATTGTATATAACTTGACTGGCCGCTGGCTGTCGAGCCGCTTGCCACGGAAAGAAGACTTGGTGATAAAAGGGTCTCGACCCATGAAAATGCGACTTCGTTCGTGGAGAGCCAAGCATCGTTAACATCTTGGACAAATGATGCCAGTTTCTCGCTCCGTAGAACTGGTTTGACGCACGCCTGCGCAGTACTAGATTTAGAATAGCCTAGAAATGCGTTCAAACCGGCTTCACGGGTAGCACCACCAAGGTCCACAGACTCTGCGCTAAGCATCACAGGTGCTATCATGGCCCCCGAGTTCCGCAGTGCGGCGTACATATCGCACGCTGCCTTGTCGATGCTATCGGTGATCTGCTTTCCAGAGGCGGGGTCGCTAACCAAGGTATGCAGCTCTTCCAGCTTGCCAAAGCCTTCTACGCCAAGGCGCTCGAATTGGTCGTTGATTACTTCACGCAAACATCTATCGGCATTGGTGAAGAGCCAGAGCTGATCTTCGAGTGTGTTGCCAACGACCTGTCCCACAGCTTCTACGGCTGCACCCGGCTCTGTGGCTTCACGCGCTCGTAGACGTTTACTGCGAGCGCGTCCTCCCTCAGCAGTTTCCGGAAGGCCGGCTGAATCTGTTGAACGCTTGCGTGACGAATCTCGACCAGTTTCTACGGGTGTTGCTAGTTCTCCGTCATCAGCCTTGATCTCTGTGGCCTTCTCTTGGTCCTCCATTACTACATCATCGGTAGGTTGCGCTTTTGGGGACTCGTTCTCAGCCTCGATCGTGACAGATTCACTTTGACCCGACATTGCCTCCTCCTCAGGAGGTTCCAGTTCTGCAGCCTCCTCTTGCGCCCTTGTATCTTCTATCGCATCTTCAATAGTCGCCTCCGGTGGCATATCAAGTGTAATACCGGCAGCAGCTGGAACCTTGTCGTCGATCAAGCTATTCGATTCGGTCATATAGTGACGAAGGATGGTATCGCCTACACCTGCCCAATCCCACTTTGAAGGGCTCAAAACGACGCGCTGAGGCGGCCGTGGTGCAGCAGGCGATATGGGCGCGGAAATGTCCGAAGGAAGGGGGGCCCAGGGGTACGGATTCAGTCGTTGCTTGAGCTTTTCGGACAGCTTTTTCCTTCTTATTGATGATAGCGGGGCTTGTTGGAGCGACAAGGTATCTTCCAATTTGGAAACCAGCTCACGGAGCTGGTGACCTGCGAAACCTTCCTCTAGGCCCGGTAAACGGAGAAGACTGTCGTACAGCTCGTCATTTCCATCGAGCACAGCCTCCAAGCAGAATCTTGTGATGCGCGGGCTGCCGAGCATGGCGGCTACCGAGGCCGTGCGTAGCCACAGGTCCAAATCGGTGTCTTCTTTGTCCAAAGCATCGGCAAAATGCTCCAAGATCTTGACAAGATGAGTTCCCCCTTCTTGCTGGAGTACAGCGCCATTCTGGCTCGCCCAATGCTGCAATGTCTGGAGGAGAAATTGGCCATGGTTCTTGTGGGAAAGGTGCAGGATCTGCGGGAGGGTGTTGGGTGCGCTCTCGCTGGCGCCGACCTGTTGCACGGGTCCTGTGTCGTAGTCATCAAGGATGCTGTCGAAGACTAGCTCGTCGCCGAAGAGCTCGTGGCGCCTGTACTCTGAAAGCGACTCATTGTATTTGAATATCTCGGATTCGAAAAGGGCCCTGTATGCCTCGGCGGTCTTCTGGAACGACTGCGGGCCCTCGGAATGGTACTTGAGGGCGGTTTGGTAGAGCTTCAAGGCTTCTTCGATTTGGATTTCTTTGGTATCGTCGACCTCATCTTCTTGGTGGAACTCGGGCTCGACGTTGAGGGCATGCCAGGTAGACTTGACGGCTCAAAATCAGCAAAAGGGTGGCGCGAAGAGTGAGTGGAAGCTCCAAGAGCAATGGGGCAGACATACCATGGTTCAAGGCGGGCGCGGTACATTTAACAGGGCGCGTCGGGGCGCAAGAAGACGGGCACCCTAAATAAGCTCCAGACAACGGCGCGCCGAGGATGGTGCGTGTGCATGTGCAGCGTGTCGTTCAACAGTCGCGTCGTGTCGTGAATTGGGGTCCTTGGCGCGCGTTGAGTTAAGTGAGCAAGGCCACACACTTGGGGCCCCAGGAGGATCACCTCCGAGCCGCCGCATCTTGTCCTGTAGGAAACGAACGACACAACCCTGACCCTGACCCTCGCCCGCCCACCCCTCCCCCTCTACCCCCCAGTCCAGCTCGGCCCGCCTCGTACCGTGGTCGCATGCTGCTCGAGCCTCGCATCGCATCCGAATCTGAGCCTGTTACGTGCCCCGCAAGCACATCTGAGCCATGGTGACGGCTCCAGCTGTTCCTGAGTATGCGACTTGCAAGCTTCCTATGTCTTACCACGTTGCGCCAATCATATCCACACCTGCCCTCCTCCCCACCAACATCAAAGAGCTGCTGCAATTGACTTCTTTCACCATGTTGCCAGATGCTGACTGAAGCCATTGTAGGATCTTCGAGGAGGAGCTGCATTCCGCAATCGAGGCCCGCTCCGAGACGCTCAACACCCTCCGCGAGCTCGGCCCTCCCGACCTCGTCCACTTGATCAAGCAGCCCATCAGAGATGTGAAGAAGCAGGTATGCAGCCCTCTTTCTCTCTGCGCTTGTCGACAGAGCTGACGTGGAGTAGGTGGGTGTGTACCACCATGTCACTGGCATCGACGCCTCGTCCTCAGCCAGTCTGGCCGCCTACATCAACACCTTGACTTTCTCGCCCCACGACAAACAGCACAAGGTGGTCTCGGGTCTATATTGGTATGAGCACTGCCAAGAAAGCAGAATTCGCAGCTAACGGCGCATAGCTGCTACAATGCCTTCTCACGACTGGACATGCGGGTACAGGTGTACATCCCAGGTACCGTAGAGTCCTACTGCATCGACGAGCGTGGTGACAAGCGGGTCGCGACTGACGAGCTATGGCTGGAGACATACCTTTGCAGCGTGCTGCGAGCGTACTCGTATGCCGACGATGGATCCGGTGACACCATCAAGAAAATTGTTGGTGTACGGAGGTTCAACCCCATCACCAGCACCGAAAGTGAACACAAGTTCCTCGACGCCGCCGAGCGCCTGTTCTTCAACGGATGGCAGCTTGGATCCGACCCCGAGATCCAGGTCCCCAATCTTGTCTCGAACCACCTCACCACTGGCCTCTTGAACTACATTCACACCACAGGTAGATACACCTCAGGAATAAATCTGTTCGAGAAGCTGCGGACCAAGGATCCGGAGATCTCGTCCTTGCTGGCAAGAGTCTACATCGAGGCGGACGAGGAGGTCAAGGCCGTACAACTACTCCACGAAGCCATCCAAGAGCTCCCCATGGACTACTCCCTACTAGACTGCCAGGCCGATTTCTGCAACAAAAAGGGCCGTGGCGACCTCGCACTGGAGATCGCAAAGAGGAGCGTCGTCTCCGCACCTAGTGAGTTTGGAACATGGGCGCGCCTCGCCGAAATCTACGTCAGCCTCGAGCAGTGGGATCTCGCCCTCCTCACCCTCAACTCATGTCCCATGTTCACATACCAGGACAAAGACGCACCCCGCATGCCAGAGCCGCAACGCGTCTTCCTCCCCATCATGCCCGAAGCCATCTGCGACGAGATAATAGACAACTCCGGCGACGACATGGAACTCGTGCACCCCACGCTCCGCAAGCTCCACGCCGCCGGCTTCAAAGGCACCTTCCTAAAAGCCTACATGCTCCTCACCGAAATCACCAAGAAAATCGGCTGGGACCAGCTCCTCCGCATCAGAAGCCAGGTCTTCGTCATGGAAGAAGAATACCGCAACGAAAAGCAAACAGCCCCCCACCCCACCTCCCGCAACCCCAGCGTCACTGCCCTCCGCTCCCCTTCCCCCACCCCAAAAACAAACGGCGAGTCCACTTCCGACTCCCTCCACGGCGACGTCGAGGAAATCCCCCTAGGAGACGACGCCCAACCTTCTACCACGGAATCTTCCTCCTCCGCGGCCGCCGCCGCCGTCGAAGACTCCCTCTCCAAACCCTCCCACACCGTCGCCTCCGAAGTCGTCAAAGCCGGCTCCGACGACCCCTCTACCACGAACCCCAACCACCAGAATTACACCCACTTCCACAACAAGCGGTTGTGCGAACGCTGGCTAGACAACCTCTTCATGGTCCTGTACGAGGACCTCCGCGTGTACACCATTTGGCGCACGGAGATGGCGCAGTACCGGTCGCAGCAGTTGCTGTACAAGAAGAGTGCGGAGGAGTGGGAGATACTGGGGGAGTTGGCGGAGAGACTGCACCATGAGGAGGAGGCGGTGGACGCGTATGAGAATTGTCTGCAGATGAAGTTTAGTCCGAAGGCGATGCGGGGGGTGTTGAAGTTGGAGGATGCGGTTGGGGGGAATGTGAGGGATGTGTGTGGGGCATTGATTAGGTTGGTGACGTGGCAGTATCGGTGGTACTCTGAGGTATGTGGTTGTCTATCGGTTCTTCTCCTGGGGAGGATCTACTGGGGTTTGATGGAGTACGGTGCTAACGAGGATAGTTCTCGCCCAACTTGCTGTACACCATTCGGAAGCTCATCGAGGAAGAGGGCGCCGTCAAGATTAGGAGTATCATTCAGGGGACGAGTCTGCCGCAGCATGTGCTAGATTTGACGCATCAGTATGCGGCCCTGTGTGCGGCGTTTAGGAGCAGTGGGAGTGATGGTTAGGCGCTATGTTGGGGGTGGAAGGATGTGTGAGGTGGAGAGATGTGGTTAGAGGGGTGAAAAGGGTAGTGCTGTTCGACTTAATCATTTATAATATGAGCGAGCGAGGAACTCTGGGTTGTTAGTTATGCTATAGATGGATACCCTCTATCGAATAGGGGGAGTATACAGAATATGTGTTGACATCTAGTTATGGGGATCCCAAAGCGTGGTGATAGTCAGGTTATAAGAACCCCAAAGCCATTTCCAAAATGCAAGGCGTAGTCACAACATTAGGTTGCGGGAATTCCAAAGCCCTCCCCAAACGGAGATCGCATGCTCGTCAACTTCACGGTTGCATTCATCAACATCGCGCAAGATGCATGTCTATATGGTATTCTCGTCACAAGCTCAGACTTGCGACCCATGCATTCATTTTATCGTGACAGAATCCAAGTCCCATCCGAGGCGCACATTTTCTCTTCTCTATGCCGCGCATCTTCTCCACCCCCGGACCCATGGACCCAGCAAGAGCCCATACAAATGAACACCAAGCACGCCATAGCCACCCCGCCCGCAAACGCACCGAATCGCTCGCACGAGCGCACGGAATGCGCTTAACGGTAAGACTTCTGGTACCTGGCACGGGCACCGGGACCACCGAACTTCTTGGGCTCGCACCGCCTGTTGTCGGCAACGAGGAGTGTGCGGTCGTACTGGACGAGGGCCTGCTTGAGCTGGTTCTTGGAGTGCTCGTCGACGTACTTCTGGTAGTAGGCGACGATGGACTTGGCAATGGCCTGGCGGATGGCGTAGATCTGCGAGGTGTGACCACCACCGGAGACGCGGACGCGGATGTCGACATCAGCTGTGGTACCTGGTTAGCATTCCCTGCTCCAATCTCCCGCCTCGCGGTAGGTGTGCGATCGAGGGTTTTTCGGGTGGTGTGCGCGTACCGAACTTGTCAACGCCGAGGATGAGGACGGGCTCGTAGACCTTGAAGCGGAGGACCTCAGGCTGGACGAGAGAGAGAGGCTTTCCGTTGACCTTGATGAGGCCCTTGCCAGCCTAGACATATCTGTTCAGTATGATAGTCGTCACGGGTCCTGGCTTAGATGTGTACCTTGCAGTGGGCGACCGCTGGGACATGTTAGCTTTTTGCGATACACGATACACGGTGCGCGGGGACCGGGGAGCAACGTACCAGTGGCGGTCTTCTTCTTGCCGAAGCATTGCACGCTCTGGGTGGACATGATGGGCGACTGTGTGTTAGTTGCTCGGAGGGTTGGGCGTGGGTTTTGGCGTTGTCGTCGGAGGAGCGAAGTTTGGGATGCTCGAAAGTGTGGAGGGCGCAAATTGCTAAGCGAGCCAATGGTGGCGGGTTAGCACTTCTTTGGTGTCGCCTTATTATGTAAGCGAACGCCTTCCTCCTATGAGCCGACTAGACACTACCGCACTAAGACTACACCTCATGATATCTCACTGCTATTCAGATCATGCACCAATTATATGTCTTTGGCAGTAATGGTGAAGGCCAACTCGGAATTGCCGCAGCAGATATAGTCTCAATCCCAACCATCTCTGGATCATGGCCGCAGGATAAGGACATTCAAAGTGTTACCAGTGGTGACAACCACACACTCATCCTTTCTTCTGACGGAACCACCCATCATGTCGGAAATACGGAGAAAGGCCAGCTAGGTACTGTTGAAGTCCAAACTGCGAGATACGAGCATTTCATCAAGTCTTCTCGAACAGGTGTTTTACTCTGTGCGGCTACGTGCGAATCCTCCAGCTATATCACTAGCAGCACTGATAAACCCACCATCTTGACTGAAGGAGCGAGCCATTGGGGAGAGAGTAGCTCTGCCGAACCGCTTGTACTACCACATACTGTCATTGATTTTGCAGCTGGAGGGTGGCACTATGTTGTCGTTCTTGACAATGGCGATGTCATGGGCTGGGGCAAATCAAGACTTGATCAACTAGGACCCAAGCTGACAGCTTATCAACGAATTAAAAAGCCAACATTAATCGAAGAAGGGCTTTCTTTCAAGCCTATTAAAGCAGTCTGTGGCAAAGAGTTCACATATCTTGCTTCGCATCCTTCTTCGGGTGAACATTATCTCTTTGGTCGAGATAAATATGGTCTCAAGAGTTCTATGCCAGCTCATATCAAGGGGTGGAAACAAATCGGGGCCACTTGGAACGCCATCTTTGTTTTGTTCGAAGACGGTACCCTCACAGCCTGGGGCAAGGACAACATGTGGAAGTTGCTTCCAGACGACCTGCCGTTGCTCGAGCGCATGGCAGTCGGAAGCGAGCATATACTTGCTCTGACCATAGATAGGAAGCTCATCAGTTGGGGATGGGGGAAGCATGGCAACTGTGGCGATCTGACACGACTGGGAAGCAAGGTAAAGCACGAAATGGTGAGCGGATTATGGAATGAGATCGAAATTCCCGGGAACATTAAATTTATTGGTGCCGGGAACTGCACCAGCTTTGTGCTCACAGACTTGCCTGAGCGATGAGTCAGTTGTGAGGCTGTAGTAGAAGCCTCGTGATCTGCCTTGCATAGCCGATGGGGCTGAGCTGGGTTGGTGCTGATATTCAGCACAGCGTCACACCTTCGACCCGCTCTTCACACAAATTTTCACAGACAACAACATCACAATGCCAATCACCTTCGGTGCAGTCGGTGACATTATCTCGGTTTGTCTTCTTGTCAAAGATCTTGTAGATGCCCTTGATGAGGCACGCGGGTCCAAGGCTGAATACCAGGCTGTGGTCCGCGAATTATGGATTCTTGACCGAGCTCTTCTAGAAATCGACCTTCTGACCAGGACACATGGCAATGGAGCGACTCCTGAGCTTCTAGGCCTATGCGAAACCGGTCAACGAGCTGCCATACAGTGCAAGACATTGGTGGCTGAGTTCCTAAATCGAATAAAGAAGTACAAGACGTCACTTGAAGATGGTCACAAGCCTAATCTTTTCACGAAGGCAGCTATGGGGGTGCGGTGGCGTGTTGGAGAAAGGGAAGCAGTGGAAAGGTTTCGTGTGGAGATCGCGGGTACCAGCACAAGTTTGCAAATGCTGTTCGCAACAGCGAATGTGTAAGGCTCCGCATCTCATCTGCTGAACTCGAACCTAATATTATCAGAAATTTATTAGCGCTGAACAAGAATGATGTCAAGAATCAACTCCAGCAGCTCGAGCTTCGTCACGAAGCACGCACATCAGATCAAAAAACGCTTCTGCTTGATATTAGGGACCGCATTAACAATGCTACACACCAGATTACCAGTGGCAGTGTTACCTTGAGCAAGGTGGCAGATGCTTTGCGGCTGGACTGGCTCCGACAGCTCGGTTCTGAGCTCAAATCGCTCATGCATCGAGTAGTCGCAACCAACATCGCGACCTATCATGCTGTGGTGAGCCTTCAATCAGTGCTCCCAAGTCGACTCGAGCGTACTTTGATCGAAGAGCCTTTCATTCTTGAAGATCCAATTGGCCGCATTGCACCCGTTCACTTACAGTTCGTCACATCTTGGGATGCATTCAATTCTATCCTGGAGATTCGCTTTCGCAACCTCCAAGGCTTCAAGAAAATCAAAAACAAACAGTATGAGTTACAGGAAAAAGCTACACAAAGAGATATAGACCAGTCTCGAGCGTGGGAACGTGCGTTTCTGCCGGGCCAGCGAATCGAAATGAGTTTTGTTTTCCGGAACGATGAATCCAGCACGAAGGATGCGAATACAACCACATGTCCTGGCTGCCAAGCTCCATCTCTCTACCCTCCCGAAACCGAGGTGCAATGTCCTAAATGTAACATGTGGTTCCGCAGGATTGTTGTGGTCACTGATGTCGAGCCGCCACCGTCAATCCCTTTACCAAACCCCTGGAAATCAGGAGCCACCTTTGGAAACCCTGGTTTCTCTGCGCAGCTGAGCGGGCCGCTTAGGCCAGGTAAGAGAAGGGTGGCCGTCGATGATCTCGAAGGCGAAGACGATGTACGAGAGTTCAAGAGAGTCAGGTTGGTGGCTGAGAAGAAGCGTGTGAAGCAGCCGCGCTCTGCGTTCGTACAACGACCATCTACACAATTCTCCACACTGCCTGTGACTGCAAAACTGAATAGTGCTAGTCTTCGCGAGCCTCAGGAGCAGCAGCAACAACAGAATGTGCAGGCGCAGAGTGACCAGGCAGCTCCCAACGTCAATAACCAGTACCAACCCCAAGTCCACGCATTTTATACAAAGGCCGAACTTGCTAGAGCCCGCAAATTTGGTCTGACATCGAAATCTTCATACTCACAGTATTATGAGCAACAGAAAAGTTTCGGGTATCAAGCGGAGAAATTCCAGCGTCGGCATTCCATCTCAGCTTCTTCCTACACTGTCAAGGGTTTATCGCGTAGGAGGATAAAATACTGTCCTCCTGTTGACTCCTTGGCGGATCCTTTGGATATGGATACTCAAAAAGAAATCATACAGTTTCTAGAGGAAGTGGTGGATCCTTCGCAGAGCATTACTGAAAGAGCGTTTACCGACTTGCTAAAAAACCAACGACCCAGAAACGCGCTCTTCCATCAGGTGTTGGAAGTCACGAATCGACACGTCTCGGGGGAAGAAGCTGGTATTGAATCACGACGTGCACGCACGAAAGCGATGGGGCGTCCTTCGAGCCCCAGAATGTATAATTCTACTGTTGCACTTTATTGGAGGCTCATTTTATACGCTAAGATCGAGGTCGCGGGGCGTCACAAGGTACCGCCTCTGTACACTATTCGTAAAGAAGCAGAGGAATTGCGTTGGATGTTGGCAGCGTTGGACATGGCAGCGAAAATGGATGCTTCGGGAGCTGAGTGCTTCAGCTTGAAGAGGCTGCATCATCATTGGCAAGAACAGTCAAGTTGGAAAAAAACGTATATGCTACCACGAGGGGATCTGTCTGGATTGAGACAGCTCAGCAGCAGTCTATATGATTTAAGAACCTACATCCATACGAGTTTCACGTGGTTACCCTCTTTGAGGGAAGATATATTATCCTTGGACGTCAAAGAAAGGATCGAAGAGTTCTCCATTCCACTCGACTTGTTACCCGCTTTGCAGGCGAATACGATTTAACATACCACTACTCGAGACTACGGAAGAAGTACACAGTTATCATTCGATCACGCTGCAGATGACAAGACCATGGAGGAATTCACTACAGCAATCAATGGCAATAAAGGCAGCTTTCAGTCAGCATTTCCAATGGAGGTCCAATCTGAGGAGGGAATAACTTCAGTCCGAGCCTAATGGGACCATTTACTTCAGCACTGTAACGGAACACTTCTATTCGTTGGGGGTAGAATAACAACAGTAGCTTTTTGGCAGCGGTTGGTGCTGTTGTGGCTTGTGGTTACATGACAAGCATTACCAAATATATACACAGCTATATCTTGAATATAATACAATTGTTGGTGTTTTCCTCTTCTACAGATTACTCGTCAGCCTCAGCCTTAAAGGCAACCCGCTTGTTCTTCTTGTTCTTCTTCGGCTTGCCGACGGGTATCGCGGCCGCAGCATCCAGGTCCTCATCGTCAGACATCAGATCAACGAGCTGCGACGCCTCATCCACCGTCATATGCACTTCGCCGGCTTCTTTCGCCATCTCACCTAACCATGCTGCGTCCTCATCCTCCGACTCCTCTTCTTCTGATTCTTCTGACTCTTCGCCCTCGGCCTTGGGAGCCTTAACCTTCATCTTCTTGGGCTTCTTCGCCGCTTCCTCAGCGGCAGCCTTGGCCTTTGCAGCGTTCGCAGCGCGAGACTTGACCCCGGTCACAATGGCCAAGACCGTAGCCAGCAATATACCCAGTGCCACGAGCGCAGAGTTCAGCGGGTCATCATAAACCTTCTGCTTGGAAATCTCCCACTGCTGCACAAAATCATGACGAAGCGAGCCAATTCTCCCATACTGATCGAACCTCTTCCTCCAAATGAACCGGTACGGCGTCCGATACGGAGACCCCGCCTCATACACCCCCTCATCAGGACACTTCCAAGTCTTCCTCGTACACTCCTTCTCCTGATCCGCCTCAGCCCCCATATGGTCACCCAGTTCCTCCGAAATCTTCGCATACACCTCTCCCGCAGGCAGCACCTCCACACTAGTAATCAGATACGACCTCTCCGCCGCATTCGACCACCCCCCCTCATTCTGATCCTCAAGCCTCACCTGCACTACCTCCTGCGCGCTGACATCCAACTCCGTATCCACGCCCCCGTTCCCAACGCCCATAACCCGGAACCTCAACACAGGCTTATGATTGTAGTAGGGTGGGCCCCCCGTCGGATCCCCCTCCACCAGCCGATCATAATCCAAGTCCAACGTCCCTTTCCTCATAATCCTCTTATCGCTACTCTCCTCCGCGACGCCGCGGACGCCATACTCCGACATCCCAGCCGGCACCTGGATCGCCTGCACGCGCGGCGGGATGTAGTAGTTCTGCAGCGGGAGGATGGGCGCATCGCCCAGGAGAAGCGTCTTGTTGTCCGCGGAGAGAGAGAATTTCAGGACGATGGCAGCCGGATACACGACGTCGGGGTCGGTGCCTTCTTCAGACAGGGTGTACCCGGGGTGAGGAGCTTGATGGCTGCGGAGCGGGAGGGTGACAGCCATGTTATCGATGAAGATGCGGCGGTGGTGAGACCGGAGTGGAGGGCTAGGGAGGCGGCGAGGAGGACGGGGCGGCGCATTTTGAGGGTTGGGGGGTTTTGGGGGAGGAGGGGAGGAGGAGGGAGATGGGTGCGTGGATGAGTGGGTTGGGCCCGTTGGGGGGTGAGGGAAAATAAATTCTCGGAAGGGAAAGACGCGTTCCGATGGTTCCGAACAACAGATCGGCGGGCGGGAAGGCGATTTGGCCTTTGGGGCGGCGCTACCTTTGGGGGTGGGGAGATGTTGTATTTATTCTACTTGGGTGAAATTGGGGTTCTATAAGGAAGACGATGGTCCAGAGTGATGGGTGGGCAGTAGGGCATGCTTCAAGGAGAAGGTGGGTTGTTTCAAAGTGGAAGGTAGTCTGCTTCTGATGCGATATTTGGAACGTGTCAATTGTGATGCTGTGCGAATATATGGCATGCAAGAGCAAGTGGAGTTCGAGTATTTAGCTGAGATTGAATGGTGTTCACAGCATAGCACTCGGAGCTACCAGATAGAGATAGATATACAGACATGCATTTTGGGTGGATGTCTTGACGGGTAGATACACAAGGAGTCAACCCAACACATTAAGACATACATTTACGGGCAGCACTTCGTATCTATTATAGGAGGAAGTCCAGTCTATCACCACCTGCGCCGCGGACCCAACCCGACCGCTTTTAATCACGTGATGTCCGCGGCACCTGCACCTGGGCAGACACGGTCTTCACACCATTGCCAAGTGCAGAAGCAACATCAACAACGGAGATACACGCGCCTGCAGATAGCTGATGTCAGACAAGCCAGACAATTCTGCACGAGTTGAGGCAGTGAGATGCAGTGGATTAAGGGTTAATATATTTACAGGCATGCGGGCGAGCGCTCCAGGGCGGCCGAGCACCAATCAGCTAGCGGGGCAAAGTGCGGAGGCGAGAGGCAAGGCGAACCACTCTCACGTGCTACAACGGCAGCATTGGAGGACAAGACTGAACGTCTGCCTGTCCGTACGAACCTCGTATCGCGAGAGCACCGTTGTCTGGATTATCCAGCCTGTGATCTGCACTGTGCGAAACCGTCGAGATGAGCACTATGATCACATTCGCCGCGAACAACGAGTTCTTCAGGAAGCGCAAGCGTAACGAGCCCACGTGCTGTTCTCCGGTAGCCAGGTTGCTAATGTGGCTCCCCAGGCGTCCACCGCGCATGCGAGTCGTGCAAGAAACGACGGGTGAGCATCCCTCAACCCAGGTGGCGCTCCTCTAACCGTCCAGTAGAAGCGATGTAGCCATACCTTCGACGACGACGAAGCGGATGCCGGAAGCTCTTCCAAAAGCGGACAAACCGCCAACCATGCAGCAGCTGAACCTCACCCTTCGAGCCAAAACTACGATCAAAGGAGCCAGCGAGGCGACGAAAGGCACGATGGATCCCTCTCCACCATGGCTTCTTACAGCCCGACCGACGACCCGCCTGCTCAAACACCGCCCAACTTGTACGCAATCTTTAGACTCTAGTCTCTTCTAATCATCGCTAACCCTAGTTGCAGCCTTGGTTACTTGAATCCTGAGGCTGTTCTCCGGGAACACGTCTACTCGGAAAAAGGAAAGGTCATTCACTCCCCCGTCATTCCTTCCATAGGCCAGTGGATCGAGGGCGAGAATCCTGCACTCCGTAGACCGTCTACAAGCCAGCCCGGCGTACCACCTTCACGCATCGACGATACGAGCCCTACTGCCACCCAGGATGTCAAGGTCCAGCGAGCGCTACGTCAGTATTTGGAAGCAGTCGGTGTCTCCATTCTGCCGCCACGCCAGTGTCAAGACGGCCTACTCGACATCTACTTCAATCTGATCCATCCGCTATTACCACTCATCGACCACGATGTGTTTTCTGAGCGGTATAGGCATGGCACTGCGTCACCACTGTTGATGCAAGCCATTTGTATTGTAGCTTCTAAGCATGCCGATGCCGCCAGCTATCTGTGTCTAGGGGACGACCCTCGCAAAATGGGCCCGCGGGAGTTCTCTCACCGACTTTACAACGCCGTCATTGCAGGGATAGAGGCCAAAACTGAAAGGAACCGCGTCGTGCTCATCCAAGTACTGGCTCTAATATCGCTCCACTGCGAGGGCCCGGACGGTGCAGAGCAAGCCTCCATGCATCTGGCACAGGCTATCCATCACGCGCATACATTCGGTTTACAGTTTGGACACCAGTGGAAGAACCAGAAATCTGACGACGAGGAGAATTTGGAGGACTTATTCTGGTGCTTGTGGAGTCTAGACAAGATCAATGCGTGCATGAATGGTAGACCACTCCTAATGCATGAGCGTGACAACAGTTTGACAAAGCTTCCAATGGATCCGGAAAAGCGGTCAAGTCCTTTCGGTGTTTGGCTTCAGATATCTGAGATGCTGGATAAGGTCATCGACTATTACAGGCCTGGTAGTAAGTCAGAAGAGACTGGCTGGGAAGGCGACGATTTCTTGGGCTTTGAGGAGATGGTGGGCGATGGCGAGGACAAGCTTGATGGACCCATCATGAGTGAGTACATGCCCAAGCTTGAGTGAGGAATAGCAATGCTAATCTATCCAGGCCTTCTTTCATTGTTCCACCACACCATGTGCATGGCATCCCACAAGTCGCTCTCCATCAACGCCCCCGTCAAGTCAACCCCATCCTACGTACGCCAAAGCCTCTCCGCAACCCGAGTCATCCACCTCCTCAACGCCGAAGCCCCCGAGCGTCTCCCCCCTCTCCCACTCGTTCCCTACGCCCTCTCCGTCGCCCTCTCCGTCGTATACCGCCACTTCCGCTCCCGCCGCCTCAAAGTCCACATCAACCGCGCCACCGAAGAACTAGGCCAATGCGTACACCTCCTCAACCGCCTCCGCTACGCCTGGTGGTCCGCCGGCACAATGGCCGACCTCGGTACCGCCGTCCTCAACAACGCCGACCGCAACACCCGCACCGCAAATACCCCTGCTACCCTCTCCGAGCATCCTCACTCCCTCCCGCATTCAAACGCAAAGTCTGAAACCCAGCCTCATACCCATCACCTGAGCAACTGGCAAACCCTCGACAATCCAAGCGGCCCCCCAATCGACCCCCGCCTAACCCCCCAATCCCAATCCTCAAATCAAAACCAGCCCCAGGGTCATTCCCAGAATCCCCCCTCCGCACCCACACCAATGACCCACCTCCTAAACCCCCTCCCCCCACCCCCAACCCCAGGCCAACACCCCACCTCCAGTGAGCGCGCCTCCCACCACCACTCCCATTCCCACAGTGCTCCCTCCCATTCTCACTCCCACCCCCACGCCTCTCAACAACCAAATCAGCATCAAACCCAAAATCACCACCACGGTATCGGACCTGCTGCTGCTGCTACAACTGCTACAGGGACCACGGCATTCGATTTCGAGGCTAGCCCCGATTGGTTGAATTTCGACACTGCGTTTGAGAATTTTGAGGGGCTGCTGGGGAGTAGTGGGGCGGATTTAAGTAATGAGTTGTTTAGGCCGTTGAATTATGAGGGGTTGGAGGGGTTTTTGGAGGGGGGTGGGGGGAGTGTGTAGGAAGGGGTGGGAGAGGAGAGGAGGTTGTAGGGGAGATTGGGTGGGTTGTATATGGGAGAAAGGTACATAAGGGAGGCGGGGGTAAGGAGGTTATGAGATGAATGTGTATATGTATGGTTATGTAGGAGGGTGAATATTTAATCGAGAGAGAGGATTATGAAGGTGGATTTGGTTAGTAATGAGGAAGCCATGTGTCTTGCAAAAAGTGTTCGTGGAATCATCAAGGTCTCTGGCTTGAAATCTAAGCTCAACCCTACCTGTACCTATCTACCATACATATGAATGACTATGTATCCAGGTAATTGTTTTCTCCTTGCTATACGGTATCTCTGCAGGTCCACAACATAGTGAGATAGATGGACTAGAATGTATCTAGGTTGAACATGATGTTCCTTTCGTAACTTCCTGAACATACAATAGTGGCGAGCAGGAGCCGAGCACTGGTGAGCATACAGATTTTTCTGATTGTTTGTTTCATCTATCGTCACTGTCTATGCCAATTACTTACATGTCTCAAACTCAATCCATACCCCTACCTTCTACACAATCCACACTTCACAACTCCCATCGCACCAAAAGCAACATACTCCTCCCCCTCCATCGACCCTCCCCTCCCCTCCCCCCTACCACGTCAACGACTCTTCCCTCCCCGGCCTCCCCGCCAACCAATCATCCCACGTCTGGATCGAGACCCGCGCCCCCCTCGCCCGCGTATACGTAACCCCCGCCCCGTACACCTTATTACTCAGTGCCGTCTCCGGCGCCGCCCCTTCAATCTCCATCGTCCCATGTCGATCGCTGACCTCCATCCCCAGAATCAACTCACACAGCGCAGCCGCGAACGTGCTCTCGAGAAACACTTCCTGCTGGGGGTACCTCCGGAGGAGATCTATGACGCGGCGCCTCATCTCCGTCGGTATCCCGCTGATGTGCGCCATGATGAGCAGCGGTGTCGTGGTCGGTAGTGTGGGGATGTAGTCCAGGGAGTTCTCGGGTCGGGCTTGGGGTGCGGAGTCTTGGAGGACGGTCTCAGCGAGGGTGAGCGCTTGGTCGAAGTGGGCTGTTAGCGCTTCTTGGGAGTCGTAGGTGGTTTGCTTGAAGACTTCTCGGAGGTGCATAGCGGGGGAGTTGCTGGTGGAGAGGTCGCCTAGGATGCGGCCGCGGCGTCGCTGGTAGACGATGTCGCGGGCGGAGTCTTCTTGGATGGCGAGGAGCGGGGTGTAGGTGTCTAGGAGGAGCATGTCCTCGGTGGGGCTGTCGAGGAAGAGCGGGTAGCATGCTGCGTGGTACATTCGTAGGACGTCGACGGCTTTTCTTTGGGAGGAATTCGCTGGGGGGTTTCCTCCGAAGCAGGTACATTCTAAGGAGATGTCTGCGACGAAGGTATCCATTGCGGCGCTCAGTTCACGGAAGGCCCGGATGTAAGGTTGTTGCCTGCGGATCAACGATGCGAGGACGCTCTGCTCAGCTTGCAGGACCAGACGTGCTACGTCGCCGGCGTCGCGCTGCGAAAGGGCCATCAACCCATTGAGTAGGGATTTTATTGCCTTACCAGCATGACCCAAATTCGCAGGCGTCGCTCGAGAGGGGACGCACTTGCCATGCTCGCATATCTTGGATGATGTCGAGGCCGAGGGAGCGCTGTATGTTCGCCATGTGATGTATGCATCTGCGTCACTGAGTACCTCTGGTCCGTCGGTAGCCCCGCGTGTTTGAAGGAGCTGAGCTGTGATTTCCAAACACGCAACAACGGAGAACAAGTCATTGTATGGTACTGGCACAGCGCTGAGAGGCGATGATGTGGCGACCGATGTGCTCCGGTGTGATGCTCTGGAAGGAACAAGAGAGTTTGAAGCTTTCTCAATATCTTGGAGCTCTCCGATCAAATTCTTCGCCGCATTCAGATGAATGCTCGACTCAGCGTGCAGTCCTTGGAAACTGCAAAGGTATGTAAACACCACACTAGCAGTTAAAGTTCGCCATTTCTCTTCTACGGTGTTGCATGGAGCCGATGGCCGGACAAGCTGATTGATCGCTGTGTTGAACTGCCGTAGAGCAAATTCCGTCCCATTGTGAGGCGTATTTCTGCGATTATTGATCGAGACTTCGTGCACAGCGCCTAGGCTCACCACGGCATGCCATATGGCCGAGTCGAGGTGACATGCACGTGGAATAAACGTGAGCCAGAAATCAGTCTCGAAGACTCCAGCAATGGCGGGCGCAGTGACATCTAGAAAGTATCGGTAGCTTCGGAGCTCCTGCGCATTCTTACGCGGGAGTGCCACTTTCAATTGCGTTGGCAGAGGTTCTGGGCTGGTACTTGATGAACTGTCGGAGGAGCCAGGTTGGTGGATTTTCTTGTCTTTGATTTCGTATCCGTCGCATTTCCTTCCTGTCGATACGCAACGGTTGCATGCTGGTTTCTGTTCATCACATCGTATCCTTCGTATTCTTTTTCAAGATCAGCACCTATGGTGAAAGTGGTGAGAGTAGAGCCAAACTTACTTGCATGTTATACACCCAGTTTTCGTTCTTTTGAGGCGACGCGGTCGCTCGGGATTACATTCCACTATACGATACTTCTGAGTCGACATCGTAATAAGTAGCGCCGCTAAGATTACTGTTTATGCAGGTCGAGAGCCTCAGATGCTGTACCGTAGAAATCACGGGAGAATTTGCCACTTATTAAACCATCTACGGAAGGCTTCCAGAGTTAGTCAGTGCAAGTACATGTGCGTCACCGCACAGCACTGACTCCCATCACTCTAAGAATTTGACATACCTAAGTTTATCGCTACTGCCGCAGACAATACAACCACAGCCCCTACCTGAGCTGACTAAGTGCTATGGGGGATGCGGTGAATCTGTCAAGCAGCGCATGACAAATACACTCCGATATCGTGCGGTGAAGGAGAGGGTTACTTGAGTCCGGCCCCCATCTTTGATTGGGGGAAATAACGAGCGAATCGGGACACGCGAACCTGCCAATAAGCAGCCTCGACTTCGTCGCGCTTTCACTGATTGGACAGTTCGTGAACATGAGTTCCCAGACCGCTGCTGGACTGCACTTATTCTGCGCCCTTCTACAGCTAGGTGCCTTTATTGGGTATTTTTCTGTTTGTGTCATAGGTGCGAAATTGATTAGGCTGCGAGCTGAGCGGAATTCCGCTTCAACGTACAGCGTCACAGGTGAGGCTGAATACTTGTGGGACTACGCGTGTGACGCGTCTACACTCACGCTTTACCGTAGAAACGAGGCTGTGTAGACTAGCATTATGACCATTTTCAGATACTATCTATAGCAATTCCAAATCGAGTACATACTACCTAGGATAGATTCCAGATCTGTCTATGAAATTTTTGTGTTGAGCCGGTATGAACAATATCAAATTTGCCCATGGATACCTGTTAAAGCCCGAACTACTGCTACAATCCCGTTTCAATGATCAATGTCATTATCTGAATATGGCCCTATGATCAAGGGAAACGAATGTAGTCTCCAAGACGTAGATCAAGTCATCAACACGAGACAATACCGCCTTCGTCATTGAACCACACCTGGCGATCTTGAATTTCCACAGTTTGTGGGTATATCCAGAACCTGACGAAGTGGCGCCGCCATACAATCTGTCATGGACCTAAAGCGATATTTCCGATTTGACTTAGAAATGGAGATGGGAACATATTCCTGAGCAACACCCGAGAGCATCCGCACACCAATCTGGGCTCGCCGAACATTCGAGGCGGTAAGACGCTTCGGCCGAGGATACTCAATAGCTACTGCACGGACCCTCAATCTAGCAAGGTATTGTCGAACTCTTACAGTGATTGACGGAAGTGGCTTTATACTACGCGCAGCAGTAATATGTAAGCACAGCCTTGGCCAACCAGAGCTTCGTAGTTGGAGACCCCACTTTCGAGACACAGTGGGAAAGCTGCCGCCTAGACTTACCTGCACATGGTCACTTTTCTCCCAACCACACCACTTCTGACTCTCTACACCGTACCGTCAGTATGCCTCTTTATCGATATCAACCACTGGAACACGATGATTCGATCCGTATGCTTGTCTTGCATCCGAGTAGAAACGAATCAGATCCAATCAAATGTACGCTTCGTCACATACGATTATGTCACGAAGCGATTCCCTACGACGCATTGTCTTACACTTGGGGTGATCCCGACCACATGCAGGCAATCTACCAGGACGACGGTGAAGGGGAACTGTCTGTTAGAAAGAATTGCTACAACGCTCTTTCGCATTTGCGTCGCAGGGAGGAAGATCGGTTTCTGTGGATCGATGCTATCTGTATTAACCAAGATGATATGGAAGAACGAGCGCATCAGGTCAGCTTGATGAACGAGATCTACAATGGCGCATCGAATGTAGTGGTTTCACTGGAGGAGCAGCAGTCAGTTGGTCGTGTTCTATTTGACGAATTAGCCGCGGTGGACGACGACTATTTGCGCAATGGGATATGCTACAGAGCCCCACCGAGTGATGCTGTGATCAGAGAGCTTGAGAAACTATACCACAATCCATGGTGTGAAAGAGTCTGGATCTTGCAGGAAGTAAGCGATAAAACCTCCGTCATCTTCATGTGTGGTGCGAGAAGCTTTTCTTACAGAAGCCTTTCTTTCGTCTATTGGAGTATGTATCCTAAAATTGGCATTTGGCCTACCTCTCTTGAATGGATCGGTATCATGCCGAGGGTATATTCGACACCGCAGTTCAACTTGTGGCACCGGCTATACGAGAGCAGAGAATATCGGGCAACGGATCCCAGGGATAAAGTTTTCGCTCTGAAGTCACTCATTGGTCCAGATCAAGCGGAAATGACGCCCCTCATTGATTATGCCCAGAGCGTAGAAGACTGCTTCACAAAAGTTGCCATGTTTCTTTTACCCGTGCTGGGCCTCCGAATCCTTACCGCCACTCGTCACCCACATGAGAGAAACATGCCATCATGGATACCAGATTGGTCAGAAAATCTTCCACTTCAAGCAGTATACTTCTCTACCGAATCTTTGTCGGACATGCTCTTCGAATATCCAAAAGATAGCGGCCCAACACTGAGACCTAGTGAAGATCATACATACAAAATACTCCCAGAGCCAACCGCAAATAACAACACCTTCCCCAAACTTTCTGTTACTGGCTGTCGCTATGCAAAGATGGAGCATTTCAGTCAGGTTTTCAAGTTCTCCAGTAGAGAAGACGCAAACAACCAAATTGAGGATCTTCTCCTTTGCGTGAACCACCACGCCGGCCTCTCAGACGTGGGTCGTATAATAGACATGCAGAAGTACAATGAGATTGTTGATAAGACTGGACGCAATATTCTCGAAGGTGGGTAACTGTACTGCATGACAGAGAATGACTTGTAATCGTGTGCTCACCAGCTCTATCCATAATCGACGCCGACGACATTGATATCCACCTAAGACGAGGAACTGTTCATGTGAGTTTTTCCCTAGTTCTTCTTTGCAAAAGAAAACTCCTTTTAATGATTGGATATTAGACTGATAGATGGGATGCCTCCCAAACGTTCGGAATGCCTTCCGTGCTTCGCAGATCATTCACGCAGTGCCGACTGAGTCTCATGAACAATGGCGAGGTAGCAATTGTACCTGATGGTACAAAGAGCGGAGATATAGTTTGTATCTTGTCGGGGTCTGTTGCCCCCTGTGTATTGAGACTAAACCAAGATGGAATGTGGACTGTCATTAGTGGCGACTGCTATATTCTCCAGGACCGCTTCACTAACCTTTGGGGGGTTTTTTGTAGCGCTCCATATATCTTAGAGCACGCTCAACGAGTCGAAGAGTTCGTCATTAGATAATAGGGGGTTGAAACATAGGTTCTAGTACCGTTTTTTAGGTGTCGAATATTGTCAGTAGTATAGTCTGTCCTCGAGCTAAGTTTCCGAATTGAATGACTTAGGCTGCCTGGCTGAAGAACATGCGAGCAGCTATCATACAACTACACCCCAATCAGGGTCCCCTGTTCTAGAAAATCACAAGTATAACCTCACAAAGCTTTTAAAACAATCTTTCTCAGCCTCGACGCCTCTACCTAGTACGAACACCTGGTTACCAAAGACCTAAAGCAATAACTCACAAAACTTGCACGGAACTCATCATATACAGGCGCTGCATCCGCCCCATATGATGTCTTAGTCTGTTGGGAACCTACATCGCGCATAATATATATCAATTCATCTCACAGCAGCTGTCCCTTCCCGAACATAACCGAACTACGTTTTTCACGATAACTTCTCTCCCACGCAACACAGAGATTCTACCAATCTCCCGAGATCAGCAGAATAAAAGAGCGCATGCATCCCAATTCCATGATCCTGTATTCCGAGAACGCACATTACACGATGTTCGCATCAAGGCTCCAACATGGTCGTGTATGTCCATGGGTATACTCATGTCATGTGCCACCCACCAACTACCCCACCCAACCCCAACACCGTACTCCCATCCCACATATGTACCCAGAGCTACAAGCACCACCTCGACAGCTCCAACCCACCACCTCCTCAATACTCCTCTTCCCGACGGGGAAGATGCTCCCCCGCCGTGAGACAAGCACCGCATCAGACTAAAAGTTCGCAGCCTACCTACATACTCACCAGGCAAAACGTCCGATGCATGATCATCCCCGGGTACATACATGGTACTTACGCGTGGGGCAAACCACCCGTTTTCGAACTGGGATCGAGAGGAGGAGGTCTCGCTCACTCCGATGGTAGGTGCATGGGATGGGATGAACTAGGCACACACATGTACCTAGGATCTATATGCTTGAATCGTAGGTTTTTCACAGTGCTGAATGATGGGATAGAGATACGGCTTACGCTACCCATCGTGAGGAACATCCGGTTCCCTACTACGATGGGCCATTCTCCCATACCATGGATGGATCTCCCTCCACGATAGCAAAATCGACCTACCTATTCCCAAAGTCCCAGTACCCCGTCCCACAGATCAGGCACCCGTCCACCCATCCTCCCAAACATACACACCTGCGTTGTACCCTTACGCAACGTATACGTACGTATGTACGCGTGTCTGTACGTACGCATCTTCGTTCCCCCGTAGCGAAAAGCCCTCGGTTTGCGTTCGGGAACTCGCGTCGGGCCGGTTGGGACCCAGTGTGGGTAGGGGCGTTTGACAGTGAGGTGGGACGGGTGGTACGGGGCTGGGAGGGCGATGGAAAAGTGGGAAAATGGGGGAGAAAGGGATGGGTCGGGAGGATTGTGTTGCACGCGAGGGGTGGGTTGCAGGGAGCGTGGTGATGCGGGTTTGGGGCTGCTGGATTGGCATGTGGTAGATGAATGTCAGGTATCTGGCGGAGGAAGCGAGGACACGGTATGTCAATGGATGATGGATTCAAGACGAGTAGCAGATCTCGATCGGGATTCCAAAGGGACAGGCGTTGAGCGTATGGGATCTCCTCCAGTTCCCAACCGACGATGCGAGTTCCCAAGCAAGAGCCAGAGCCGCACACACTGCGCCTAGCAGATGGCGCACTCGGGCCGGGCACAAAGACGGATACCCGCCGGAGCTGACGGTCAGTTCGTCGCACGGCGTGAAAAACGACGAAGCAAACGAGGGGGAAGTAGCAGGAGGGCTGGCTCGTGGAACCCGTTCGACTGCACGACGATGACTCTGGGGACGCAAGCGGGGATCCTCGCGTTGAGCTGCAGGCGAGCGGGTTCGGACGGCATCAGCTCATGGGCGTACTGTACGTACGGGGCTGTATATAGCAGGAACAAGCGCGAGGACTGTATGTGCGTGCGTACAACCGATCGGAGGAAGTCGTGCCATGTTTCTAACACCGTGTGTGTATGTACGAGTGGCTGGACAGGCAGGTAGGCAGTTAGGCAGCCAGACAGCCAGACAGCCAGGCTACCCGCTGTGCAACCCACCCACACGGTCCTGACAGCTTCGTGTCATGGTGTAGAGTTCGAGCACCTCCCACGAACGAGAATCGCAAACCTTAGCGACGAAAAAGCCGAATCGCCTACCAACCGGCATTCAGGCTGTGTCTCTACATACATACCGTATGCACCGTACGCATGATCGCTCGGCTTCCATCGCCATTCGCGGTCAGACAGCGTGTTTCTGCGAGCTTCGAAACACACATGGTGGTACGATGGAGGGACAGCCTGCCCGGCTGCAGTAACCTAGATTTAACATTCCTGACTCTCGAGGTTTCGTTTCTGCGAAGGAGGAGGATGAACTCTCGGCCAGGTTGTGGAGAGGGAAGGGGGGTGTGTGTCTCCGTGTATGCAGCGTGGAACGAAGGGACGAGACATGCGCCACGCTCACCGCGTCAACTGACATGTCGGCAGAGTCGCAGCCTCAGCGGGGGGGAAAACCCAAAGCCGTGATCAACCGTCATGCAACGAAGTGTGTGAGGTATGTAAAACCATTACTACATACACCCGTCAGCAAGCGACGAGCCTCACGAGCATCCAAAGCAAAGCATGCGCCCCACCCCGTCCGGTGTGTACGTATGTACAGCCACAAGGGCGTCGTGACGCAGCAGGCCCCAGCCACAAAACCTTCCCAACGCGTCTGTGTCTCTCTTTGCCCCCGGTCTCTACTTTACTACGGTACATCCATACGTAGTCTAGTCTCTTTCGCGTGTTCCTTCCCTTGAGCGTGATATGTAAACACCCAGCTGGGTGCTGCGCCGAGCAAGCCAACTCCCCTGCTCCGGTTCCGTCGGCAGCCTGCAGAAGGCCAGACCGGCTTCCAAACGCGCGCTGCAAACGTTGCAAACACCACCTGATCCCACAAGGCAGATCCGGACTTTTGTGGCTGAGAAAATAAAAACGACAGGTAGCCGTACGTATGTACGTGCGTATGTACGTGTGTACATACGTGGGCGAGAAGGCTGCAGTCATTCACTCGGTCAGTCAGTCAGTCGGTCCCGTTAGTTTCTCCGTGTCTGTTCCTCGGGCGAATTCCCGCTCGGACCTCTCTCGTCACCACCTGCCTTGTCCACTAGCCCGCCCAGCCCAGCCCAGCCCAACCCAACCCACACGTCCACGTAGTCTAGTCTATGTATGTACACATGTATGTAATGTATGTGTGTATGTATGTAGACATCCCAGCTCCGCCCCTCCACCTCCCCTCCTTGAAATTTCTCGAAGGAAAAAATAAACCTGCTAAACTCCACTTTCATATCCGCAGCTTCCGTATGCGGATAATACACGCGCCCACCGGATTCCGCACGCGCACTGGATGCGGTTAGACTGGTTGCATACAGAAGAGGGCAACGGATATGGGCATATGTAGATGTTGTCCGTGTACGTGTGTATGGGTGATGCCTACGCCGTACACGATACGGACTCCATGTATGTATGTATGCGTAGATTATAGTACACACGTACATCCAGACAAGGCGGTCAGCTTACCCCCGTATGTATGGATAAGTAAATGGTAGCTGCACTCTTTGGCGAATGGGAAGCGTGCCTCGCGTGAGCAATATATCTGTATGTATGTATGTATGTATGTGTGGATTCAGCGGTGATGCGGTCGGTTCCAGGTAGCTAGGCTACTTTCAGAACCCCGAGGTGGATAAGCTTCTCATGCCCTGCGTGTAGATACACATTATTGTCTGCATGTATCTATCTATCCACGTAGATAGTCTCCCTCCACGGAACTCATCCGATACTCTGAGGCAATTTCATACATACATACCCGATCGCAACATCCCTCAGCCGCACTTCACTTACCTCCACCATCGCATCTCCATACACACCCTTGTACCCAGTCTAGCCCATGAAATATGTATCCGTGTGTGTGTAATCCCAGCCCCAGCTGCACGCCATCCCATCAGCAAGGCGTCGCGCCATTCGCCGCCTTCCTCTTCCTTGCTTTTTCGTATGGAGCATGCCCCGAGCGCGGCGTCGCGTCAGATGATCGGTTTAACGTTCAGGCTCACGGAAAACAAAACGCTCGCGGTGTGGGAGCGGCAGATGTGTAGGTAGGCATGCACGTACTACAAGTGTACATGGTGGACGGGGCGTAGGTATGTGTGTACATTGTCTGACCGCGACGGAGAGACACACACATAGGTCGACAGCTAGATATGTACTGTACGTAGACAAGTATCCAGCGATGGCTAAGACAGCAGGCTATCTCACTGCACCAGCCCATCTACCGCGCATACATCCATTCATTCCTCACCATCAATCACCACTCCATCCACATCCCATACCAACCCCCAGCCTCAATCGTAGCTCTGCTCTCCTTGATCCGATCAACACGCATGAAGTCGTTCAACCCTCCTACCATTTAATTGCCCGGCTCCCACCCCGATCCAATCCCCTCCACCTCCCACCTCCCATCCCAGTATGTATGTAAAATATGTGTGTTCAGCCCAGTTCAGCCCCTCAACGCCCCTACATCAGCCACAGCCCCAGCTCAACCCCCACCCATTGATTCGCTAGCGAGGAACCTCGTATATGTCGATAGAGTTTGACAGGACGCGGCGCGATGCGATGTGATGAGTGTGTGTGGTGCTTGTGAGTTACGTGCATGCATTTGTGCGTTTGTGCATGGGGGTGTGATTGGTTGGTGCCAGGAGTGCGAGGAACATAGGGAGGGGTGCGAGGCGGTGGGGTGATAGGTGTGTAAGTATGTGTATGTACATATGTATAGACGCGATATATATACATATATGTATGTGTATACCTGTGTGTACGGTATGATATTTACATACACATACGAGATGGGGTACCAGTGATGAGCATGGAACGTCACAAACGTATAATATACACACACACACATACAATACGATGCAATAAATCGCTGGATAACGTGGAGGTGAATACATAGACACTCTTAGACGCCCATCTCGATGTCATGCGATGCGTGTTTAGATACGAGTTTGGGTCAGGGATGCGTGTTGGAGGTGAGAGGGAGGACGTTATTAGCTGGGGAGAGGACAGCGAGCGGGTGTGGGGTATGTGTATCCTGTTTACATACATGATGTCTTAGCTGGAAATATATACCTTCGTTCACGAGAAGATGGATAGGATGTCTAAAATAGGATGGGGTGAAGCTACCGACGTCGAGCATTCGGCTCGTCACCCGAGAAGCCAGTCTCCGCATCTCTCTGCATGACTGCTAAAGTCGGTAATCTACATAGCAAGTGTTAAAGAGCATTCGTTCACGAGATCGCATGATGGAGAGAGAATTTGCCTCGAGCGAAAAGCAGCAGCACGTAGCCAGCCACCCCGCAAATCATCTTGTATTCTTCTTGTTTTTTCTTCTTTCCTCCTAGCTTGATGCGCTATCTATGTATCGCCCTCCCCTCCCATACGTACAATGTGAGCCAATAGGTATACAACCTGCTCTGGTATCTTCGATGAAAGTAGACAAAGTATGAAATCGAACGTGGGTAAAAGATCGTAAAGTGGGTGGGGAAAGAGAGAAGAGTGCTTCTCTTCTGCTTATCCCGCAACCCGTCGTCGTCGTGGAAGTAGATATCCAACCACCAAAAGGATGCCAGTAGTAACTCCGTGTAAATGCATGCATGCAAGGGTAGGGGAAAATTGCCCTCCCTTCTCTTCTTCCCTCTCTCAAATATCCACACACTTCTCCAGAAACGAGAAGAACAACGCGAACCTCGCCTTCAAGGCTAGTTCCACCTCCCAAACAAGTGTAAAAAAGAAAAGGGGAAAAAGGTGCGTAACTACAAAGATTCTAGAAACCCGCGGCATTTTCTTCAAAGTCGAAAGAAAAGAAAAATCGCGTGCATCTTCTGTTTTTTTATAAAACAATTCGACGATGCTGAAGAGTCTATTTTGAGAAGGTTGAAATGGAAAAAGGTGTAAAAACGCCGGGCAAATCCAGTGGCCGCGCTAGAGGGAAATAAACATCATCATCTCGTCATGGCTTTTAAAAATGAGAAACTTGGTATGAACACATGGTGGAGAAGGCCGGCTTGTCGTTTCGTCTAGTAGACGTGTACCGGAGCCATCATGGATGGTTGGAACGACACATGCTTGACGAGGTTGGCGGCTTGGATGAAAGGGTGGAACCATCCGTTAGGCTGGGGAGGAGAAACGTATGTAGAGTGACGGATAGGTTGGTTCGGAACCTGGTTGACGTGTGTGAAGGAAGCAGTAGAGGAAGCGGACGAGTTGGAAGAGCAAGCCGAGAAGACGGATTCGTTGTCCGAGTTTGAGCTTCCGGAGGAGGTAGAATGTTGAGGAGACCAGGTAGGAGGAGAGTACACTGGGCCGGGAAGGGCAGCAACCGGGGGAACACCCTGGTAGCATCCGTTGTAGGGGGCCTCCTGAGCATAGTCCACTGGGGTGAAAGGTGGGGAAGACAGAGGCGTAGCGGCGGCCGACTTGGTCGCGGTGAAGCTGGGGCAACGCATGATCAACTCACGGAGCTCAGGAATGGTGATCCTCTTGGCGGGGTTGAACTCAAAGATGCGCCTCATGATGGAATCCAGCTCCGCGGAAATGGGAAGAATGGATCGCAGGAACTTGGGGTCCTTCATGTAGGCACGGAAAGTGCTGTCCTCGAACGAGGCGCGCTTCCATGGGTTGCGGCCGCAGGTGAGGTTCACCAAGATTACTCCGAGACTCCACACGTCATTGGGGGCTGACGCGTAGCAAGAGTAAGCCTTTGGTGATGCGGTCTGGCATTCTGCCGAGAGTTAGCACGTGGCGCTAGTCCGGATGGGGGAATTATCAACATACCAGGCGACATGTAGAATGTCGAGCCACATCCAAAGTCGGAGGTGATGTGATCGTTTGTGGCCAGACCGAAGTCGGCGAGCTTGCAGGTCATGCCTTGGTCAGTCACCAAAATGTTCTCCGGCTTCAGGTCCCGGTGGTAGATTCCAATGGAGTGGCAGTACTCGACGGCGTCCAGGATCTGGAGGAAGGCCCTCTTGGCAAGAGCATCATTACCAACGAACTTGCCCTGCTCGGTGATGTTGGAGAACAGATCACCTTCTGGGCAGTATTCGATGACAACGTAAGTGCAGTCTGGGGCATCCATGATCTTTACCAAAGAGACTACATTAGGGTGGGCAGAGGCCTGGTGGTGGAGCTGGATCTCCCGCTGTTGGAACTTTCGTTGCCTGGGCTCCAAGCCGAGCTTGTTGAGAGCCTTGACAGCATAGGGAGTGTTTGTGTGGATGTCCACGGCGGTGTACACTACTCCGTAGGCACCGAGGCCAAGGATTCCGGTCAACTGCAGCCTTCCAGCGAGGATCTGGCCTAGGCGGTCTTCAGGTGCACAAAATCCATTGAGGGTGGGGGATGCGGGAGGGGTAGGCAACATGCTGTGTGGTTGGGGTTGGGAGGAGTCCTCGATGGTCCACTGAAGGCCTCAAGGACGGGGATAAGTACTCCTGGGAAAAGGGACCGGCTATGACTGTGACAGGGTCGATATGAGTCCAACGGAAGTCAGGTGACTGGAGCCTTGGATAGAGAGAGAGACAGAGAGAGATGGCAGTATTACAAAGACAGAAATCCCATGGAGAGACAGGCGGTAAGGATGGAAGGTCGGGGGTTACTTTCTTTTCTTGGTGGAGTAAAGGATAGGATGTGGTGTCGTCGCAGGCAGGAGACGGTGGTGGTCGGTGGTAGGGTAGGTATAGGTATATGAGGTTCTTGGGTGAGGCGGGATATGATGTATGGTTGTAGAGCACGGCTGGGCACCAGTGTGATAAAGGCTCGTGTCTGGGCAGCCCCTGCAGGTTATTGGCTTGTCGAGGCCCCGGTTTTGGTAAATATAGGGAAGGAGCAGGCTAGTAGGTGCGCTATGACGAAGACGGACGGCTCGACAGGCTTCCCGTGGACCATGGGCGGTGTTTGGGCGAGGGACGGGCGATGGAGGGGCGATGGATGGGCATTGAGTGGGTGCCGCTAAGGCGGGCAGGTTCCACCTGTGCATTGTCGCGGTGGCCAAGCTCGGGCAGGGAGGCGAAGGTGAGGGATTTGGCGGGCTTGCCGGAAGGGTGTAGCGCGTCCAACAAAGCCGTCGCACAGCTACCGAGCGGCCTGATTCATGCCAGTCGTGCCAGTCGTGCCCAGTCGAGCGAGGGACGCCCCCCGGCTGCTGCAACGCTCCGCTGGTCGCCGGGCGGCTGTGTGGGCGGTGGGCCAATGCCCGGGCAGGGCAAGGGTCGCATGCGTCCTGTGAGAGACACGGTGACACACCACAGCCTGCACACCAAGGGAGCCAGACGAGGGGCCATGTGAGCCCCAAACGAGTGCGTTGCAGTAGCGAGGCCGGGGGCGCTCGCCACCGAAGCCCTCAACAGCGCGTCCTCAGCTGCCGCTGGCGAATCCGGGCGGCGCGCCAGACAAGCCATCTTGACGCTCACGCGGCGTCTGTCCACAGTCCACCGGCCGAGCACGCTTTGAACCACCGCACACGGCGCCTCGCCTCAAGCAGCAGGCCCAGCAAGCACCACCAGGCCCAGCCAGCAGGCCCAGCCCAGCACACCCAGCACCCAGTGCCGGCAGCACCCAAGCCAAGCCCAGCCGCTCACGGCTAGCGCGAGCGATGCGGGCTTACGACGTCGACCGTCTCGTGCTTGGTGCTGGCTGGTGCTGGTGCTGGTGCACGGTCGGAGTTCGATGGGCTAGTCGTGGGCGTTACAAGATCGTCGCTGGGCTTTGCTGGGCCGCTGGTTTCGTCATGGCCGGGGGCGCTGCTGCTGCTGCTCTGACAGTCATGCTCAAGTGATGTTCATCTAACTGCTGCTGCTGCATCGGACACCCGCCGTCACGTTTCCGTTTCGCGTCCCAGTGACGCTCTGACGCCGTGCGCTCCAGAGAAAGTGGGCGAGCCAGATGGAGCAGCATGGAGAAGCCGTTGCGTGCGAGGCCATGAGGAGGCCGGTGCTGCGTGCAGCGCAGTGCAGCGCAGTGCAGTGAGTGGTGCTTGTGCTTGCACTGGTGCTGGTGCTGGTGCTGGTGCTTGCTGGTGGTCGCTTTCCCCAGCCCTCCCTCTCTGCGCCCTCTCCTCTCGCTCGCTCGTCGGCCAACGCCAGCACAAGCCCCCCTGCACGACCACCGCCCCTGATTGGCCGCTTCGATATATTGACAATCTTGCTGCCACGCCGATGACTAACGCGCCGGCCACCTGTGAGAGGCTTCCCTGCGGCTGGGCCCCCCGTAAGCAATTTTGGCCCGCCGTCGACTGGATCCGCCAGTGACACGCCACGCCACGTAGAATTTTCTGCAGAGTTTCGCCCGCCTTCCAATGGCGTGGAGAACAATCTCTGCAGCCCGCCAATCACCGCCTCTGACTCATGCCTTTTGCCCTCTAACCTCTGCCCTCTGCCCACCGGCCTTCTTGTCTTGCGCTGCCGAAGAGAGAGCGAGCGAGTGAGCGACCGTCCGAACCAGACGCGGCCTTCGGTCCAGCAGCAAACTGCAACTGCAGCCTGCAAGTGCAAACGTGGCGCTTGCGCAATCTCGTCTTCCATCCATTTCCATTCTTGCTCCAACGGCGAACCGCCTGCATCCCAGATCCAGACTGCCTGCTTATCGAAACACCACCCCCATCGAGATCGAGCAAGGGCATTTTACCGGTCTGCCTTTCATTTCCCCGTATTCACGCCCGTTGGATTACCACCGCCAGCCGCTTGGCCTGAACTGCTCATCGGCGCCAGGGTGCGAACCCTAGACGGCCTGCCTGCACGAGGATGGTTGCAGGTTTTTTTTTTCTTCTGCTCTCCCTCCATCGCTCACGCATGCCGCCGGCATCCGTGCAAGACCTCGCTTCCCGCTGCTAAACTCTATTAATCTTGGAGCGGGAGTCTGTGAGCACAGGGGCTGCTGATCATGTCCGAGCGAGATTGATTGCACATGTGCACTCCCAGGCATAGCAAGCACAGCAACCCTTGTTCCACGGCCAGCCACAGCGCGGCATTTCACAGAACGCTGATCGTACCTCTCATACCGTGCATACAACCGTTCCAGAAACCTCCTGCCTGTCTGCCCACCCGCCCGCTGCTCGCCTGCTTCCCAAGGACGCGGCGGCGGATAGGATTCAATCAAACGCAGCCGCTGCTGCTGCAGTTGTCAATAAATTGCCCTCTGTTCGAGGACATGCCCGTTTTAGAGTCTCCTTGATTAGAAAACCCACCCACGGCGGGCAGCCCCTGAGTGTCCCTTCTTCACCGACACCACATGCAGTATTGGAAAAAAATTTCGCACATCAAGTGCTGCTGCGCATCGATGCTGCGGACTGCCTGGTTGCCGATAGTCCCAGCAAGGTCCACCAAACCGGTGGATCGCTGCCTGCCAAAGCCTCACGGCTATCGCGCGACGGGTTCACCATGGTGCTTGCGTCTCCGTAGCAGAGCGGACTTTTCAAACAGAAACGTGCTCCGTAGTAAACAGCAAAGTACGTACTCTGTGTCTCAGTCAAAGTGTCAGGCCGCTCACCGCTGCTTGAGAGTGCCCCACGGTGCCTCGGCGGCCGCTTCTTGCCCTTGCGAGTCTAGCGCAAACGTCAAGCTTCCCGTCATCACGCTACGCGACCATGCCCTTCGTTATCGATAACTACGACGCCGTGGGTGAAAGGCTTTCGCCCGTAGTCGACTGTGCGAGTAATCTGCACTCATCTTCATGCTAAGGAGCGCTACCTGTCTAGCATCTCCCACACGCAGGGTCCGTCTCCACCACAGCCCATTCATTGGGCTGGTCTGCCGTCGTCCGGCCCGATAGCCTTGCCTTTGTCGCAACGTGGCCGCCAGCGAGCGAGCCTGAGGCCCTCAACCGCGAATGACGCCGGGCTGTTCTTTCTTACGTGTGCGTACTTTTTTACGCCGCCGTGGAGATCTTCCGCAGGGCCTCACTCAAGCGGCCCACCAGCCTCCGCCCAGCGAGCCTTCGAGGCCTCGTCCAGATGACCCTTACTGGCAAGTGATGGGCCTATGACAACACGGCACTGCACCTCTCTGCAGCGTTGGGGTCGGGGTGCAAGATCTCGATTCCGAGCATCCTGCCATGCCAGGACCATGTCGCTCGTTGCCTGATGTCGAGAAAATCGTCGGTGCCTACTTACGAGTGCCGCTCCACAGCTGCCTTGCCTGGTCACGAAAACTCTACCTACCTAGCACCGCCAGTAGATCCAAGACACCACCTCCAAGATTGACGTTTCGCCGCCAGCCTCTCGGAAACATTGTGCGTGTGCGCTCTGCCCTGCTCTGGCTATTTCGTGCCGTCGTCGACGGGATGCCGCCTCATCTACGACATGGGTTCGCATTAACGTGAGATCGGTTGTCAGGTGCGACCGAGATGGCTTCCTGGGGCGATCCCAACCTCGAGCGGGAACGACCACCGACCAGCGCACTATTTGAAACGGCTAATCAACGTGCGCGAAGGCTTCACTCTCACGCATGTGAGCTGAGCTTCCTTCAGAAAGAGTGCTTACTCCATCTATGTACATGCGCCCGCAAAAAGCAGGCAGCCTGCGATGGAAGATGTGCATCGCGATGATTGCAGCATGATGGAAGGGCCCTGCGTTTCACCCACCCGAGGAACACGCTGAGGTCAGATGTTTAATCAATCAGGAAGCAGCACCTCGCATCGCAGCCACGATGGATGGGATGGATGCAGCTTGTCTCTGATTTGCTCGATCGCCTCCGAGGATCAACATGTTGCCTTGACGCACATCCTGGGTCCACCAACCTCGATATCATTCCACTCACCATGTCCATCCCAAGCAAAGAGTAATGATGTCTACCTAGTCCATCGCCAACAATCAACTCATCGAGCCCGCGGTCACCCCCGATGATGCCCCGTTGATCTTGGGCTCCTCACCATGTCGCCCGCAACACGCCGTCATTATTAGTCCCATCTAAACCAACGACCTGACACTACTGCATGCAACCACTTACTCACTCACGATCCAACACCACTACCATGTCTACACTACACTAGGCCTTCATGTACACATGAATACATACATACAAAAATCACCTGACCCGTTCACTCCCTCAACCCGCCGTCTCCAGCCCCAAAAACCTTGTCGCACATAGTTTGAGTGCTAGTGCCGGCACCCTTCACTGCGATTCGTCGCCCACGCTGTAAATCAGTTGATTGATTTTCTTTTTTCCCATCTCGCTTTGCCAATCGCATGGTGCCCTGCATAATGGAAGGCGTCATTGCGCGGTCGACCTGGTGCGCAAGATTCGAGCCAGTGTCACGAGTCGACGGCGACGCTTACATACGCGGGTGAAGCTGGTGGCGAAACGGCGGCCGTTGGGCGGGTGTGTGTAGGTATGCCAATGGTTGAGGGCGGGTTGGGGCCGTGCTGTGTGGATGGAGTGCCGATGGGGGAGTAGGTTGGGAGGTCGTGGATGGGTAGACTATGTACATACATATGAACGACCTCGGTACTATTAGACTCTCCATGGTGAGAACCACCGTTGAGAGTAGACCATGTAAACGTAGAAGCATCGTTGACGCTGGTTTGTACCAGTTTTTCTACCGGACCCTTGCATTGTGCATGGGACGGGAAGGTTCCTGGCATGGCCGTGGATTCAGAATTGCATGATGCCGTTTGTCTGTTTGTCTGTCTGCTCGTTCACGTCTACATACGAGATAGACTACTCATCCTGTACATCACTGACCCCGACATCGGTAGTCATGAACATCACTGTGGACACTCTTCCCCAGACGAACATGTACATATGTAGATAGGTACGTGCGTCCTTCCTCGGGAAAGCCCACATGTATTCTATAAAATACATAGACCACATACACATGTCGGAGATATACATCTCTACACCGCAATGACGACGCTGCCGTTCCTTCACCCCAACCACACCCATGAAATTGAGGTTGAGCTTACCGAAACCACCCCTTGCACGTACACATGTACGTATCAGCGGGATCCCTCCCATCAGTGACATACACTTCCTACCCACCTACCTCTTCCCACGCCTTGAAACACCTCCGCGCTTAACCCTCCCCGATCCCTACACACGGCGTACATACATACTTAAAAGCTGGACGCCTGGTCTAACCCGGATTGCTGATCTAGCGCTTGGGGGCCGTTACTTTGTATGTGTGGAATCTCCGTTTTTGGCTTGTGAACCCGGTTCGGGAATGTACATGTTTGCGCGAGGAAGGTCGGCTCGTTCGGGGTTGTACACATGTGGAAAGTTTACACATGGGGGTGTTGGGGAGTTTGGTGGATAAAGGGTTCAATGTGTGTATAGGCATGATGTATGTTTGTGTTTGAGACGGGATGCGCGATGCGCGATGCGCGATGCTTGAGGGGCGGGGGTAGGGCGTGAGGAGGTGGTGTGCATATCTACCTACCTACCTATATATGGTATGGATATAGATAGCTAAGTGCATGTATATACAGTGTGGATTAGTTGGTAGTAAAATCAAGTAGATGGGGGTTGTGACTTGAGAAACGGGCGGATGGGTAGCTGGGTATGTAGCAATTTACCTACATACCATCAACACCACATCACATCCCCTCGTTCTATGTACCTACCTATGTATCACCTCAATACATACATACATACATACATTCATGCACATCTACACCCTCCCCCCATCGCCATCCCCCAACCGCGCCACATCCACATGTAAAACGCAAGTACGCGGCGCAGCACGTCCTCCCTCGCGCAGCCTCCCATCGCGACATACATACAAATAAAATTACACACGCACGCACCTTCCCTTTCGCACCGCAAACGAGCGCTCACACGGGACAAGCCACCCGTCTAGCTACCGTTCCCATTTACTACCCAGGTACGTATGTCCACAGGCACAGACCCCCGTCAGGACCCACGCCTCCACCAACACTCGCGTAGGAAGGAGCCACTCTTTGCGTATGTACATGTGTCTGGCACGCGCCTGCTGACCGATGGAAGGAGCGCGAACTGTGCCGTTATGTGTGTGATCGCGAGGGGGCCTAAGCGCTGGCTGTGGGATGCTGGGGGCGGGGGTGGTGTCTTGTGAGGTGTGTGTATGGCGTCGAATAGATAGATGGTGGGATCGGTATGTGAAAGGGTGGATGAGCGATGGGTACCCCGTTGAGGATGGTGCGTATCTAAGATGTCGTGCGGGTGGATTATCTGATGGGCGCCTGATTACACACATACGTAGGTTGCGAGGAGGGTCTAAAAACAGGGCTGACGTTGTTTGAATCGGGGCGATGGTACGTAGGTACGGTGGGTGGGAGGCGCGTTTGTTTGAGATAGAGGAGAGGCGGTGGGATGGAAATAGTGATGTATGGTGAGGGGTTTCGTGCGTGGGGTTTTAGGGCCTGGTTTCAAGATTAAATAGATGTGCATATGGGATGTGTGCGGTGATGTAGGTGTGTATGAATAGAATGAGGGCGAGGGCGCGTAACTGGTGATGCAAATTAGGATGGATGGATGGTTGGATGAAGGGGTGGGGATAAGCTGGGTAGAGTGGATATGCTGTGTTGCTATGAAAAGTGTAGAAGATGGAGCGAAGTGATCTTTTGGATGGAGCGTGCGTTAAATGACTATCTATATGTGTCCATCTGTTGCACCTGGATATGTTTAGCACTCTGTTAACGTCGTGGTTGGTAACGATTATATACATGCCAGCAAACTGGAGGATAGAACGCGATGTATCCATCAGACGGGTGTGCACCAAAGGATACAAAGACAAGTGATATAATGAAGATAAATAAGAGGTATAGTAAACATATCGAATCGAGGCATCGATCGAACATACGCACATCAGTGCCCTTGACATTCATTCTCCCGTTTTAATCGCCACTTTATAACATCATCCACCAGGAATAACTCTCCTAGTACAACAACTATCTTCCCCTCCCTCCTTTCTCGTCCATCCCGTTCTGTCTGTACAAGACCCTATCGAGGATGTCTGATTTTTACAAAGCCACGGGTATGTACAGGCCACTGATCCATACCTTTCTACCGCTTTACTACTGTAGTGAAGGGCCCATTGTAATCTTTTATAACATAGCAGGAATAGGTATGTAGCATACTGTTAAGCATGAGCGTGCATATATCTACTACAGTATAAGCTATAACTATAACGCTAGATGCTGTGGTTCTCTTGCTGGGTTAAGTGTTACGACTTTAAGTATTCTTCAGATATACACTCAATACTAAAATTGTGAATACGTAGTTACAGCCTTGAACCTTATAAAATTCTGGCGGTGATAACTGTTATCTGTGTATATTCTCCACGACTACAGTCCATGTCCGATGGAATAGTATCTTTCTACATAGGTAAGGCAGCATACGTGAAAGATTAAGGTCCTCTTTACATTTTCGAATTACTCACTTAAGAGTGAGTGCATGTTAGCTACACTTATACACAACCACGTTCGCATAAAATACTATATTACTCTAATCCCTAGCACGAAACCCTGTTTCCCTAGGTATACCCATTCCGCACAAGAGAAAGACATAAACAGCCAGAAGTATAATATGATTTTATTGACACCCCCTAGCTTTCCTACCTTCTGTTAATTCTCCTACAAGGTCATCGCTTTATATTCATAAGACATTCGAATTCCCCATCAACCTAGACGTACATCATCTCCATCCAAACAAGCTGCGAACCAGTATCCGCACAGTAAGTCACCCATACACATACATACACAACAACAAACATCCACCTCCCACCAAAATCCCCATCCACCCTCCCTCCTACTTCCACCACAAAATACACACACCTCCTTCCCCCCTCCACACAAGCAAAAAACCAACCTTTCCTATTTACTACGCACGCTAATAAGTAGTTGGGTACGTAGGTAAGTAGATAAGGAGAAAGAAAAAAAGGGGTCTTGCCGCGATTCGAACGCGGGGCCTCTCGCAATATTACTCAGGGTAATCCCTAAGCGAGAATCATACCTCTAGACCACAAGACCGTGGAATCGAACTTGTTTCCAAGCTATTGATGACGTCAAGACCAATTCAACAATTTATATACGCTGTCGAACAGAATTTCTGGACCGTGAAGAAAGGGGTGCTGAGGGGTGGACGGGGAAAGGTGGGCTCGGGACTCGTGGGTAGGAGATGGGGCGGTGGAGGTGGGCCGGGTGGGAGTGTGAGTCATGGGCGAGGTTTAGTTGGGTTTTCTTTTAGATGGATGGATGGGTGGATGGAATGGGATGGGATGGAGATTAAGATTGAGGTGGGGATAAGAAGGGAGGTAGTACGTTGAACGTGTTGCGAGTGCTGGGCTTTACTACTTCTCCCTACTCCCACACCTACATACATACACGCTGTGCTGGCCGCCAAGCAAAGGTACTTGCCGGACTGAACTAGCGCCATATCTATCTCCAGAACATCACTTCGTCGCTCACAAATAAGACATGAAGCACATTTCGGTTGGAAACGCCCGTAAATGTAGTACGTATGTATTCCCACCCCGCAGCGGACCCTCCACATGGTGTCCTGTCCAACTCGCAGCTGCAATCCAGCACACTAGGCCGGGTCACCAACTGTGTATATATGGTGTCTCTCACACCCAACCCCGGCCTAGGCCAAACGTCCTCCTCTACTAAACGGCTTTTTCGAAAAGAAAGAAAAATTCGAACATGGACAGGACACAGAGACAATGCCCACCGATGCAAACGCCGTTCCCAAACTCCCTTCAAATCACACCCCTTATTAGCCCTCACTTCCCACCTACGAGCTCGCCGCCTTGTTCGCAGACCCGCCCTTCATCGACTTCATAGACGCAAGAATCTGCTCCTCAGACGGCAGCGTCGGCATGGGAGTCAACCACTGACGCCCCTTGTCGTACTCCGCAACGGCCCTCACGAGGTCGATGAAAGTCTTCATGTTGCTCTTATCCACGCGGCCCCTGAACAGGTTGATGAGGGGTTGGATCGACATGCCCTGTGGGGGAGGGAGTCGTAAATCTCCTTTGCAGAGGGGAGACGGTTTTCTATAGAGGGAGTGTAAGCTTGTGCATTGCATTTGGGATGGTGGTGAGCAGGAGGGTACTTACGAGAAGATGCGGGGGCGGCACCGGGAGCTGCGGGACTTCCTGCTCGGCTCCCGTTGACTTGGGCGGCTGGGCTTCCTGCACGACTGGCTGAAGGGCTGGCGCCGGGTGTGGTGCCGAGACGGACCTTGAACTTGTTCTTCTTGGACTGACCAGCGTCTGTCATCTCGCTGTCGCTGCCGGACGCAGCGCCTGTGCGCAGAGGGTTGATCTTGCGTGTGCCGTCCGGGTTCCTTTCGTGCTTCTTCTTGTGCTTCTTACGCGTAGATTCGTTGCCGCTGGCTTCAGACAGATTGGGCGAACCTGGTGCCGGTCGCTTCTTGTTGTTGATATCGGTGGGCCGGGAGATACCACCAGAAGGAGTGGAGCCACCCTTGCTCGAGGTACCGGAAGCTGGCTTGTCGCTTTCGGGGGCCTTGCCGTTTTGCTCGGCGGCCTTCCTCTCCTCTTCCTCCTTGGCCCGCTGGCGCTCGGTCTCGGAGTCGGTTTCGCTGTCGTAGTCATCGTCACTACCTGCGTAGTCGTAGTTCTTCTCGCGCTTGACCAGTGCCTTCCGCAGCTCTGCCTCTAGCTCCTTGTCCGCAGCCTCCTTCTTCTCCCGCTCTTCCTGGGCCCAAATCTCTCGCTCGTCTCGCAGATCGAAGGCGGTAGCGGCGAGCTGGTCACGCTTGAGCTTCTCCTGGGCTTCTTTGACCGTCTCATCGTCGGCGTCGAAAAGACCGTTCAGACCTTCTTCGTCGTCGGCAAAGTCCTCCTCTACGTTGAAGTCAATGTCGTCGGCGTCAGCTTCGCGCTTGACCCTGGGCGCGTCCTCGTCGTCGCGGCGTTTGTTGATCCTGCCCTCGTCATCGTCTCCACCGCCGACTCTTGTCCGGATTCCTCGGGCACGAGAGAGGTGCTCGTGTTCCATCTCTTCCTTGAACTTCTTCTTCTCCCGCATCTCGAAGAAGGAATCCTTCTTCATCTTCTTCAGCTCGGCATCGTCGGTGGACTTGGCCTTGGTCTGGGGATTGAAGCGATACCACCGCTCCAAGGGTGCGAGTTGAATGTTTTGATGGTCGACCATGGTAAGCATGACGTGCTTCTCAGACATCTCCGACTCGAAGGTTCCTTCCCAGACCTGCTTGGTATCATCGTCTTCTAAGAACCACGGCAAAGTCTCCTCATAGCGCAGCAGTTGACGCTTCTTGGCTGCCGGGGTATCGTCGGGGCGATACTTTTGTTCTGTCTTCCTGCCAAAGGGCTTCGACTTGCTCACGCCGGTGGGGGCGATCTGGGCCTGGATGATCTCGCGCTTAGCACGGCGGGCGTCCTTCTCCTCCTCCATGCGCTCCCGCTCCTTGGCCTCTTCCAGGTCCTCCTCCTTGATCTCGCCCTCGGGGTTCTTGCCACCCGGCGGGGCGCGGCGGTCGCGGCGGTGGAGACGGACGGGTGGGGTGAACTGGTTCTCGCTCTGGATGTTGACGTGGTCCTTGCTCTGAAGTCGCATGACATGATGGCGCAGCTCCTTGAGGTCCTTGCGCGTGACGACGAGACTGTACGAGTTGGCGCCGGCCTCGATGAACTCATTGCGCAGCTGCTCGATGCTGATGGGCGTGTTGGGAACGGCGCGCTGGTTCAACTGGGTGAGCGAGGTGACGGTACGCGCGACCTTCTTGAGCGGGCGCTGGGGCGGGCGCAAGACCGAAGCTGCCTTGGGAGCTCTCCGCTTCTTGACGGGACCGGACGCGGCGGGCGCAGCGGGCGCGGGCGCGGGCGCGTTCGACGGTGGTGCTCCGTTCATGGCGGAGGGGGGAATGTGTGGAGGGGCGAGCGAGCGTGTGTGGGTAGAATGTCGACTTGCCGCGGGGCGTCGGTTTGCGTGAGTGACGGCAAAGAATAAGGGCGTTTGACGGACGGTGATAAAGAGAGAGGCCGCTGCTTTGTTACGTCGCAGCCTCAATGCCAAGCCCGCCTACCGCAGCGGGAAAGCGCGCGCAGGCAGGGGTCCGTGTGCTGGCCGGACCCTGTCATTGACTGATTCACCTCTGGCACCTGCGTCAAACGAGCTCCTCCACGCATACCGAATGCATTGGTATGCCGAAACTCTGTGGGGGGCGCCAAATAGGTAATTCCAAGTGCACGTGCCAACCAGCATCCACGAGCAGGTATCCAAGTACTACCTGGGACACCAGTCTGTTCTGTTGAGCCCTTTAGCTCTGCGACATAGGGCTCTCTCCTTCCCGCTTGACCACCACCACCATCAACATCAACAACACCACCCCCACCAACGCTACCACCACCACCACCACCACCACCACCACTACCACCACAACACCAGGGCAATCTGTTTGACCGCCATCACAACTCTCTGCCATGGCCGACCATCAGACCCAGGCGAGTCTGGAGGACCAGCTACGGAATATGATACTCACAAACGTGACCATCGGCAGCCCAGATCCAGTACGGGGCCACGTGCACAGTCAGCACCACAATCCGCGAGGTCGCGGCCGCGGTAGAGGACGCGCAAGGCCGTACGGCGACCGCGGAGGATGGAATGGCCCGTCACGTGGCGAGCATCAACACCAAGTCGCGCCTTCCGTGCCTCTTCAGCACAACATGGCGCCATCGCAAGCACCCAGGATACTTCCTCAGCCCTATGACCCTAACAGAGCCATGTCTAATCCTCGTCAAGCCGACCATCACACAATGCCGCATGTCCAAAATAGATACCAGAACTACCAACCAAGAGGCCGAGCGAACCCATCCATGAGAGGGGGCCATGCAGGCTTTCAGCAGCGTCCAGTGTCAGACACCACTCTTCAAGATGCCTATCTGGACCGCCTGGCCATGCAGGAGATACCAAACGCCGAGATCACCCGGGAAGAGTTCCAAGAGAAAGAAGCCTTCCGGCTGGAACTGGAGAAGATTTGCCACGAGGCTTCCATCAAGGAGTATGAAGCTGACCTGGCCTCTATTAGGTTGGTCATGTTCGGTAGTCTGGCGTCGGGTTTTGCTACGAAAGGATCAGATATGGACCTGGCCATAGTCCCAGAGTGGAAAGATGCTTCGCAGCCGCACAACGCAACCATCGACCGCGACATACCACGATTATTGGAACAGGCCATCCTCCGAGCACGTCTGGGCGGCCGTCTCTTAACGAGAACCCGCGTACCTATTCTGAAAGTGTGTCAGCGTCCCACCGACGAGCTATATACAGCATTGTTTGATGAACGCACGAAATGGGATGCGCTGTCTGAAGAAGAGAAATACCCGTCATCTACAGCTCCTGACGCCGCGCACCATGACCCAGCCGAGCAGGACGAGAAGACAGACTCTCTCCAAGTGAACGATTCCCAAAGCTTCCCAACACTTCAAGAGGCCAAAGCAGCGGGTACCACCCCCCGACTTGCCCCTGCATCCATCGCGAAAGTCGAAACCGAGCCAAACCACAGTGCGACCGACCCCCCAAAACAACCTCCAAACGACTCCACCACCAAAGAACCCACCGAAACACCCGATGCCTCCAAAGAAAAAGACCGCCGCAATCGCGGCCCCCGCAAATGGCAGCGCGAACGCAAACAAGGTCCCCTCGACTTCCCCAAATCCGGCGTCGGCATCCAATGTGACATCAACTTCGCCAACCCCCTCGCCCTCCACAACACCCACCTCCTCCACTGCTACTCCCTCACCGACCCCCGCGTCCGCCCCATGATCCTCTTCGTCAAAGCCTGGGCAAAGCGCCGCAAGATAAACAGCGCTTACTCCGGAACCCTCTCCTCCTACGGCTGGGTCCTCATGGTCCTGCACTACCTCGTGAACATCGTTTCCCCCCCGTGTGTCCCAATCTCCAGTCCCAGTGGCGGCCTACGCCTACTAAGGCAGAAGACATCCCGCACCTATTCGAGGAGACCACCATCGCCGGGTACCCCATTCGCTTCTGGCGCGACGCACCCGCCATCTCCGATGCCGCGGCCCGAGGCCTTCTCACTTCCAACACACAATCCATTCCCTCTCTTCTCCGCGGCTTCTTCCACTACTACGCCTCCCTCCCCGGATACAACGCCCACGGCCAACGCCAATGGTGTTTCTTCTGGGCGACGGAAGTCCTCAGTTTGCGCTCCCCTGGGGGTATTCGACGGAAGGAAGAGAAAGGGTGGACGAGGGCTACCACCACGATTGTGGACGGAAAGGAAGTGCGGCAGAGATATCTGTTTTCGATCGAGGATCCGTTCGAGGTCGATCATAATGTTGCGCGGACGGTGACGCACGATGGGATTGTGGCGATTAGAGATGAGCTGAGGCGCGCGGGGAGGATACTGGGGGCGGTGGGGAGAAGCGAGATACCTGAGGGGGGTTATTCGATGAGGTGCTGGAGCAGGTGGGGAAAGAAGAGGAGGGGGATGAAGGAGTGGCGGAGGGAATTGCTGATGGGGAGAAGGAGGGCGATGCCGTACCTGTGGGGGTTTAGTTGTTCTTCGGGGATGAAGGACTGAGGTTGAGCTGCGACGATGTGGATGTCAGCAGCGGGGTCACTACGGTGTTGCTGTCACCCTATCCATATGATTAGGTGTAAAAGGAAGCAGTGAGGAACTGTTGCATGTCAGATACTTTGTATGATAGTCGATAGCTTCCCAGACGTGTATCTTGAAAAGAAATCAACAATATCTAATATCACAAGTGTGACTGCTCTCTTGAGACTTCCACAGCTCGTCCACCATTTCTCATGGGATTTTAAGTGAAGCCATAATCATTGTTGGTGTTATGTGACTGGAATAAGTAGTGTGTTGCAAGAGTGTAATTTGTTGGGCAGGTTTTGTCCGAGTGTACATGCTTGTATGCAAATTTCCATGACCCCTTTGGAAAAATATATATGTTTCTTGCCAACAAATCACCCGCGATCTATTTTACCACTCGGCTACCTGGTACGACTAGAGATCGTTTACAACATCAACAGCGTCAGGGCCGTCGTTCTCACACCCCAACAGTGCATCAATCGAGGATGTAATCCCGCGAACACCACCCTACGCCTCCCCCTCCTCCTCAAACTCCACCATCATCACCCTCCGACTCAACAACGGACTCCCCTCCCTAATCCTCTCAAAACAATGCGCATCCAACGCCGCCCTCCTCGACGCCCTAACCGCCGGTGCCGTCCTACGTATAACCCTTCCCTCATACGCTTCTATCGAATTTCCAATCTCACCCTTCATCCCTCCCTCTCCCTCCCTTCCCCCGCCCCCCAGCCCCAAACCTCCCACCAACTCCCACACATCCCTCACCGCATGATTCGCCCCATCCCCCCTATACATCGCCATCGGATGGAATGCGTCGCCCAGCAGCGCCACACGTGCGTTCGGGTGGGCAGGCGCTTTCCGCGGGAGCCAGTCCTCGAGGTGGATAGGGTTCGTGTCGGTGGTGGGGGGCAGGGAGCGGATGAGGGAGCGGAAGGGTTCGGCCCAGGTGGAGCTGAGGGATTGGAGGAGGGCGTAGCGCTGGGCGTTGGAGGGAGGGACGTCGAGGGGGGATTGGTGGGTGGAGGAAGCGGGCCAGGAGACGACGATTTGGATGGTGTAGAGGGGGTGGGTGGGGGAGGGGGGGAGAGGACTAATTGGGTGAGTGGATGGGGGAGGAGGAGGAGGAGGAGGAGGAGGAGGAGGGGAGGGATACGTACCGCTGAAGTAGATGTAGGTGTTGTCGTGGGGGGATGTGGCTTGGAGGAAGAAGGGGTCTAGATCAAGGAGGGGTTTTAATTCTGGGGGTGAGAAGTCTGCTTTTAGACCCATGACGCGGATGGGGATGGAGTGGTTTGTCCATGTGTGGGGGTGGAGTGTCCTCCTCACGCGGGAGTGCGCCCCGTCGCAGCCGAGGAGGAGGATACCTGTGGACTGGGATCCATCGTCGAAGTAGGCGGTTACGGAGGTGGAGGAGGAAGTATGCGATAGGTATGTTTTTCCCCACTGCGGATCGTAAGCTCATTTACTCGTATAACCCACCACCGCCTATATAGATCCATAAATACATATAACCCTACCATTATATTCAGCCCCCCCGCCAACAATCTCCTCAACGCCTGCCTCCCCACCCTCACCCTCTCCCCTTCCCCCACCACCGGCGTCCTAGCTTTCTCCTCCCCAGTGCTCAAATCGAAGAACGGAAACCTAGATCCCTCCCCGCGTTCCACGGCCCCCCGATCTACATACGTCTCTGGTAAACGCGCGAACAACGCTTCTCCCATTAACTCGCGCAGTGTGGGCAGCGACCAGTGGAGGGTTAGACCCCAGCCTTCGTTGAGCGTGTTGAGGTTGGGGCGCCGCTCGTAGATCTGGAAGGGGATGGAGTGGTGGGAGAGGAAGTGGGCGAGGAGGAGGCCGCTGATGCCGGCGCCGATGATGATTATGGGGTGGGGGGGTGGAGGGGTCATGGTCGGGAGGGGAGGGGAGGGGAGGGGGGATGTATGTGTGTGGGTGATGAGGGAGGAATGGATAGAGGTGGGGCTTACGCAGGGTAGGAGGGGATGTGTAAGCAGGGTGCCAAGCTTGGGGTTCGCGTGGGGGGTAATTGGGGAAAGAGGGTTTTATGGTATGTATGCATTGCGGTGATGCTGAAGTTATTGAGATGTAGGGAATTGGGTCTCTGAGGTTGCGATGGGAACTACATGGTGCTTTGTCATCTTTGCGGTTGGCCTGATTGGTTTCTGAACAGGAACCTATTATAAATACGTTGGAACGCGACAGGTGCAGCCGTAAATCGGGGCGTACGTTTAATAATAAATTTTCTACTTGTGAAGTATCTCATTCAAATTTGAACGAAGAAGCCAAACCTTCTAGATTGGACACATTCATATTGACTTCCACCAACCGCCCTTTCGATGCTTGCGATCGCGTACTTTACATATACATAACAATTACCACAGCGGAAACGGAAGTTACTTAATAGCCCAACGGTTTTTTTGCTCATGGAATTACTTGACGAAGTCGCCGCAGAGTGGTAGTAATGCTATTAGAGTTAATAGATTAGGTGCCATACTAATGGCAAGACAAAATAGAAAGCCAAAGAGCACGTTGTAACGGTATGATTTCGTAGATACTGATAAGCATACGAACCTCTATGTTGTTAATTTGAAACGGCTTTCCTCATAGTCTGCATGATCTAGCTAACCTTACGGAACGACTGCCTACAGTCTTCTTGTGTGCAGATTGTGCAGTTATTTCAGGAATGTCGATCGTAAGAAGTCTACAATAGACTTTTGGTGATCGACGCACTGACCGAAGAGAGACCATTGGAGCAATAGAACAGTGAAATTATGAGTGACTTGATGTATCGCTTTTCAGAGAGATGACTGAGGTGGAGCTAGTATAAAGGACTTTGGGTCATAGTGTGTGAACCTTCTTCGAAACTCTGTATACAAGTGGTGAGAGCGGTACCTGTTCTGTCTGCGCACACTTTACTTGCGCACCCCATCTATTTTGGTCACCCATGCACTGTGATATACCTTTTGAATTTACTTGACAATTCAAAGTCTGATGTTTTGGCAATAGCAAGGTCATGATGAGAGCTATATGTCGTACACAAGTATACTTGTTTTCGCTATAGCACACTCTACCAGCACTACATAATTGTCCCATCGCTTCCCCAAAACCCGTTCCTTACTAGGAAATTGAAGTATTTGGTAATCTTGTTTGACCTCTCTTTGCTTCAGTAGATTCGATGTTCCAACTCCCGTCTTTGGGGGCGATGTTCTTTCGATCCGATTCGAAGGCACTTACCAGGCACCCTTGCTAGCAATACATGCATGCCGTGTTCACAAGTCAGGCTAGCGCTCTATGGGCTAGATTTCCCAGCTTTTAGTTTAGGGATGCATTGGCATCTCCCCGCCTACAGATACCGAGCGGACACGATGTTGGTTACACATATCCACACATGAACTATGGCGGTCTCTATCATCACATCTGATCTCGCTATCACTGCTGCGTTTTGCGTCGCTTTGTTTGTGCTCGTTCGCTCTGTTTATCGTCTGTATTTTCATCCGCTTGCTAGAGTCCCTGGCCCGAGACTTGCAGCACTGACATCATGGCACGAGCTTTGGTATGACTGCTTCAAGGGTGGAGGTGGACAGCATGCATTCAAAATTCGCGAGATGCATGACCAATACGGTAAGTACGGAGTGTTTTCGAAATGAAAGCTCTTTGATGATTTGATCTAATCAGTACATAGGTCCTATAGTTCGCATCAATCCTTGGGAAGTCCATATAGATGGTCAAGCGGATCCAGCCTTCTGGCATGTTTTGTATTCGCAGTCCAACAAGTTGGATAAAGACCGTTGGTACTACAGTCAGACTCTCCATCCCCTCTGTCTAGATCAACCTCTGATATGCATGGATCACAGGTGGCTTCGGCACGGGTCTCTCCACAGTCGCCACTACTCCAAGTGATCTTCACCGAGCGCGGCGCAGCGCAGTCTCCGGCTACTTCTCGGCTGCACATGTCCGCAAGTCCGAACCCATGGTTCTTGAGCAAGTTTCAAAGCTCATCGCCCGGATTCGAAAGTGCGGGAGCAACGACGAAGTCATTGATCTCGCAAATGCCTACAGATGCCTGACCATAGACGTCGTAACCTCCTTCTCCATTCCGGAACCACGAAACATGCTCGATTTGGAGGATTTCGGGAAAGGGTTCAACGGGCTAATGCGCGATTTCTCCAAACTCCTTACGCTTCAAAGGCATTTCAAGTTTATCACTCCACTTTTGGAAAGTATTCCAGATTGGTTATTAACGTCGGTTGATTCTTCTGGCAGCTCTAAACAAATTGTGGATTTCCGTGGGAGCTTTCAGAAAGCAGCCAAGCAGGCACTTGATCGCAAGGGCAAGCCGCCACCGGACCAAAAGTTATCTATTCTCGATACTCTGTACAGCTCACCTGAGCTGGCACAGACAGACAAGGTTATGAACTACTTTGTGGAAGAGGCCATGAACACTACCGGTGCGGGAACAGAGACCACGGCAGCTACCTTGGGTCTACTCACGTTCCATGTCCTCTCTGATCGAGAAGTCTTGGCCAAGCTGTTAGCGGAGTTAACCGCTGCCTCAAGCGATAATACGAAACTCATGGGTATACGCGCGCTGGAAAATTTGCCATATCTCCAGGGTTGCATCAACGAAGCTCTTCGCCTCTCCAATCCCGTTACAGGACGTCTTCCACGGTTCAACCCACGGGCGCCCACTACCTATACGACCCCCGATGGCAAAACGACATACACATTTCCTCCTAACACAGTGATGTCTATGTCTATGCCTGATCTCCACTTCAACGCCTCGATCTTCCCATCCCCACGCACTTTCAATCCTGCCCGCTGGATTGATACATCGTCCGAGAACCTCAAAGAAATGCACCGCAATTTTGTTCCTTTCTCCAAAGGAAGTCGATCGTGTGTGGGAATAGAGGTGGCAAAAATGGAATTGGCGCTGACGGCTGGAAACGTGTTTCAGAAGCTGGGGAAAGAAATGCAGTTATGGGAAACAACCGAGAGGGATGTCAGCTGGGCTTATGATTTCTTCGCGCCTTATATTCCGGTTGATTCGAAAGGATTGAGGGTAAAACTCCAGAAAGCGACGTAATCAGGCCATATGTCTGTGGGTAATGAAGGTGCAAGCAAGGTCTTCCCCTCCTCGAAAGAATATTTATGTATTTTGTGAAGGATACTATCTTTGTGATTGCCTCCTGTTGTCATTGCGCTATTGCATACAAGTGCACCTATATCTGTATCCGCTTTTCCCCACACTTTGCCTAGTTAGTTGACTGCGCCACAATTTAGGCTGACATTCTCACCGGTCGAACACCACAAGATTGCTCTTTGTGCAATCTCCAGTGCATTGCAGAGATATATATAGCTACCTTGTATGAGTGTTACATGCCTCCAGTTCATTTCTGCTCATCGACCGACCAGAAGATACTTAAAGGGAACCCCCAAAACAAGTATACACAAGTGGTTACCACACAAACGACAAGAGTCACATCGATAAGACAAATCCACCATGACAAAAGTTCCGCAATCAAACTGGGGCTTTTTTCGCCTTCCGCGAGAAATCCGTGATAGCATCTACTACTACACACTATACGAACCATCCGGACTTCACTACCGGCGAACCGGTCCCTACACCGCAGACTTCATCCTTCAGCCCGGCACCAACTGTCCTGCCTTCAATCAACTCCAATACACAAGCCAGCAGCTTCGTGCCGAAACCCTCCACCTGGAACGCACCCTTAACACACTCATTTTCACGCAATCTATCACCCCCGAGGATCAATCCAAGCTCACCGACGATGAAAGCAGCAAAACCATACTCAAAGACCCTGCCGTCCAACTCATGGGCTTCCTCGACACATGCGATGAAAACGCCCGTCTACGCCTGAGAAACCTCCGCCTCCACTACAACCACCGCCTCGAACTGACCCGATGTTGCCAACCCCTACCCATCGACGCCGAGCACAACGGGGACCTCATCAACGTCGCTCGATTCTGTGAAGTCTATCCCAACGTCACCGTGTGGTGGCACACAAGAGCACTGGAGTACCTCTGTATTCGGACGAGAATGGGCAGCAGCGTACACCATCGAGTGCTCCGGGCGGGCACCATCTTCGCGCGAGCTCTGCGACCGAATTTCGATCTGGACAAAGTGCGCAAAGAGTTGAAGATAAATTTGAACGAGAAACTTCTTCACCCATGGGATCACGGTATTTTTCATAGTTGTAGGTGTAGGGAGGATTTGTGTTGGTATAATCATCGGCCTGGGTATGCGCAGGAGACGTGTAGTTTTCAGACGGAGGGCGAGACGTATTTGAAAGGGACGAATTTTCGGCTTTTGCCGGAGGTGGATGAGGGGTGGGAGGAGGAGATGAGGAGGGAGTCGAAGGAGCGGTGGGGCACGGAGGATGAGTTTTTGGAGAGGAGGGTGGAGAGGGCGAGGGAGTATGTTACACGTGGGATTTGAAGGACTGAGGGTTGGAACGGATTACGGGACGGCGGCATACCTTTCTTTTTAGTCTATCTTACACTCACTGAGTTGTTTTTCCTGATTTTTGCTGCACTCTTGTTCTATCAATATGCTATATGTGTCATGCTCTTCTATCTAAGTGTTGCGCTTCTTCACAATTCTAATGGGTCTACAAAATGACACACAACGGCATAGTTCCGATTCAACACAATAGTAGTCTTTGCCGCTAAATGCTTTCTTCCAGAGCGTGTAAAGGCCTTCAGGCTTACACAAAGCTATTTGTAAATCCTTGCAAACCCACCAATCTATACCTACAATCCATTCATCCAAAATCAGCTCATCGCATCATGCAAAACATTCCCATCCCCACAAGAAACAAGCAAAAAGAAACCAAACAAATGAATACAGCTGGATTTGAACCAACGCCTCCCCCTCCCGACCCTTCTCCCTCCCTTCACAGGGTCCATAAGTAACAGTGTCCTTAAGTGTCCCCAAGTGTCCCTAAGTGTCCCTAAGTTCTTTGTCCATATAAAGTAGCCGCAGCTCGATTTTCCTCTCGCTGTGCCTCAATGTGAAGGGAGGGGAATCAGGGTGTTGCGTGGGGGCGTCATAGACCGCTAGACTATGTGTTCTGGGGATTGATGGGGTTGAGGTTGGGGATGTAATATTTATACACGGAAGAAAGAGAAAGAGAGAGGGAGGTGATAGGTTTGGCCCAGAGAGGGATTGAAATGTACAAACGGGGAAGGGATAGAGGAGCATTTGCTATGGGATATAGTGAGAGAAGTTTGCGAAGGGAGAGCAGAGCGGTGCGTTGGTCTAGCATTCCCGGTGCATGTAGAGAGTTAAGGGTCTCTTAATAATAGTACTGATTCCTCTGTCCCATTCTCCCAAAAACCTTTTGGCATTGATCTGTTCCCAAAAAAGCAATACCTCTCCAGGACCGCCTCGGAAAAGATGGCATGAACACCACACTCCCATCCCTCCACCCTCCCAAAACCTGCAACCATCTTTCCCCTATAGCTTCCAACATGCAAGTAACCCCATTCTCAACCTAGTACTTGATATAAAAGGTCATACGCCGCTTTACGGGTGCAAAAAGAAAAAGGGCACATCTTATGTAGATGTCATATCTCATACCACCCATTATATCCATTCAACCCTACTCACAGGATCATCCTCCCTCACAAATTCCATCCAAACCAGAGAAAAACACACATATCATTCCCCAGCCCACTCGAAACCATGAAGCAGATCAGCTGAGACCAACAATGTATACATAAATACCACGAGTCCGTTCACAAACCCTCCTTCACTACGATCAAAGCACGACACCGGAAACTCCCCACCCCCCTCACACATTCCCTCAACCCACAAAAAACCCAACACGTAATCCTGCAATCCACCCAAAAAGCCCCGTCCACCATCACCACTTATGCGAGTTCCAAGTAGCTGGGCGCGGTGCACCCCACCTCCCATCGAGAAGCAGTCGCCTAGTCGACTGAGTCACCACGATCGATGCCGCGAACACGTAAACGATGAATCACCAGACACGCAGATACGGAAAACCCGTCTGTTCTACCGACGGTACGTACCGATCGCTTACATCTACACTTGCTCACGCCCATGATCCGCACCATCGCAACCCCATATGTCGACTACAAACCTAACGGCTCGTACGCCCACGCCCACGCCCACGCCCACGCCATCGCAATACCCACACGCTCCTCTCTCCCTCCCGCACGGAGATTGGAAAAGAAGATTGACTGACTGACTGACTGACTGACTGAGTGATGGAACAACAACGCCAGATGACCGTCGCTCGCGGAAAGTATGTAGTGTTCAAGCAGCGCCGCCGTATGTATTTGTACCAACTCGCGGGGTGACTCGAACAAACCCAGTCGTGGGAGATAATACACGGAAGCAAGTCGTACACTCGTCCCATCCCGAGGGCAAACGGTGAACGCATGGAAGTGTATCCAAGCAACATGTGCATCCACCCATCCACCCATCCACCCATCCATCCATCTGTGATGACCAAAGTAGCCACGCACCCAGCACATCTATCGACTAGAAGCGGGAAGAGAAAAAAAGGGAGAACAAGGCCGAGGAGGAGCTGGACCCTCCCTCATTGCAATCATCGCACGTACTCGTCGTTATATCTCTCCAACCTCATCAATCATTACCCACTCTACTAACACCACCGCCCCAATCACCCCATCGCATGCTGCTCCCTCCACAGTCACAACTCGTCGTCCTCCTCCATCTTCACCTCCCCACCGGACACGCCTCCCTCGGAATTCCCCCTCTCCTTCAGCGCCCCCGCGAGCGTAGCGCCTAAGCTCTTCCTAACGCTCTCGTCGAAGCCGGGTAAGGAAGCGCGCTGCTTCTTGAAGGGGGACCCAACGCTGGACTCGGATGCTAAGTCGTGGGGGAGCGAGGACTTGATGTTGGAAGAAGAGGTGTCAGTCGGGGTGTCGGAGGGTGCAAGGGGTGTGCCTGATATGGGGGAGTTTGAGGTGCCGCGGCTGGTGGGGTCGGCGGTGCGGGTTAAGGGTTCGGCGGAGTGTTGGCGTTTGAGCTGGGGATGTTAGTTTTAGAGATAAACTGGGAGGTGGAAGGTGTGGCTGACCTTTATCTTCCGGACGCCTTCTTCGAGCTCGCCTTCTCGGCGGGCATCTTCGGGTGAGAGAAGTGCCTTTTTGCTGGAGTCTACCTCGTCGTCGACATCGTCTTCTTTGATTCGGGCGTCGTCTTCGTCGTCGTCGCTGTCCATGGTGTCCTCGTTTCGCTTTGCCTTGGCTTCTTTCTCGCGGTAGCCGGCGAAATTCTTGGTACCTGTCTGGGCGTTCAGTGGCTTGAGCGCGCTGAGATCTAGACCCATTGACTTTCTCCGTGTCGCTACGGGCGACTCTTTGGTCTTTTCTGACGCGAGGATGCCCATCTTGCGCAGTTGTCCTAACATCATTAGCTCAATGCTTGCAGTGATGGAAATGATACTTACGCTCTCCACGGTATAGGAAGGTGAAGACAGCATATGGCTTGTCTGGAGGGTCAATGCCAGTCACTGTCTGTGTGCTGATGGACTTGGGATCTAGGGTCTTGGGCTTCGCAAAACTAGTGGTATGATCCACATCCTCGCCGTCACCGTTCTGGGTATTCTCGTCGTCATCATGCGCGTCAAATTGCGGTGAGTATTCACCGCGCTTGATCTCGCCACTAGCGAGGACGCGGAAGAGGGCGACCTTGATCTGGCCTGCAGCTTCGGGCTGTGGCGGCTCGTCTTCGGAGTCTGAGTCTGATGTGAAGAAGTCGTCATTGCCGGAGAGCGACTCTACAGGCGCATCTTGGTTCTCGCCGTATCGCAGCACGCCGTTGCTCTGCGAGTCCTCCTCTTTGATCTGCCCCTCCCTGCGCTTCCTCCGCTTCTTCTCGAGGCGCTGCTTTCGCTTCTCAATGGTAGCGGCGACGTCCTTGCCCTCCAGATCCAGGCCATTGAGCCAGCGCTCCAGCCCGACCTCGCGGAACAAGAACTCGCGCTCCGCAAGACCTCCGCCTTCCGATTGGGGGACGCTCACCCACCGCGAGTTGACCCACGTCTCCTCCCCGCGCCTGAGCAGCGTCGCTACCTCTTCCTTCGCTCTGCCATCAAAGTATATATATGCGGCTATGGTTTCGTTGGGCGAGGAGGTGAGCGGCTTGTAGGGTGCAATCAGCTTCGTGTCTCCGCCGCTGAGGCCAGGCGCACCGCCGACCAGCTGCGGTCGCGGATGCGGGTCATCTGGGGTCGCCTTGGGTGTGGAGTATGGTACATGGAGGCCGGGGGTGAGGAGTGTAATGGAGATGGCGAAGGTGGACTGCTCCGGTTTGGTGGCGCCGGAGGGCACTTTGGCGGGCGGTACGGGGATGTAGGAGGTTATGCGGTGGGCGCGTGTCTGCTTCTGTATCGAGTACTCGGCGAGCGGGCCATTCGGCGTATCTAGGGCTGCGTTAGAGAGACTGGCGCAGGGAGTGGGCGGTGGGGGCACATACGGATGGAGACAGCCTTTTGAGACAAATAGTCAGTTTCAGATTCTGTGGACAGGGCGGGAGAGAACGTACCAAGCCCAGGAAGCAAGGCATTTTGGGTTGTGAGTCTGTCTGGCCCGACCCAGTATCTATTATCTACCAGGGTGTGCTAGGCTCTAGCGCGGTCGAGGGGTAAGGGCGAGGAGCGGTGAGCGGCAGCAGGAGAAATTGCAGGTGGTGGAGTGGAAATTCAGAGCAGAACAAATACAGCAGTCCCGGTTTGGGAGCGAGGGTCGCGCGGCAGGGAGCCTGGGCCACGGGTGCTCTCGCAGCTATCGGGCGGCTGGCGGTTTTATTGTATGGGTATTGGATAGGCGAGGCGAGGGGACGGTGAGCTGCGCAAGACCACGGGCCCGCGGGGCTGAACCACAAGGTTCCGAGGCTTGGCGCGTGGTGATTGTCGAGGGTCACGGAGCGGAGGCTCAAGCCATGTCAAACAGGCGGCGGGCGCTTTGCGAGGGCTTAGGGATGACTGCGGCGTGCTGTCGAGAGACACAGAAGCTGCAGCCGTGAAGGGCCCCCGGCTGACGACCAATCATACCGCCACACCCCGCATTTGCCGCCCGTCTCTGCTGCAGTGCAGCTACACGTCCTACACGTCCTACACGTCCTGCACGTCCTGCACGTCCTGCACCTCCTTCTACACGTTCCGCATTGCTCACGCGTGTCGCTGCTGGGCCTCTGTGCCCTGTTTCCAAGGCTGCAATTGTTCTTCATTCTTTACTCTAGGTACATATGGCCTGGGGGCCGTCCATCTCTATCCCGTCTCGACTGTTCACGCGAGCCGAGCCGGCTGGACAGACACTGCAGCCTGATCTATGTGTGCCAACTATCTGTCGTCCATCTCCGATTGCAATCGCGACGTCATTGCATCAAGTCAGCGCCAAGCCTACCTGCTCTCGCTCCTGTACTCTATCTATCCATCTTAACAGCATGTTTCTGGGCTGTCTTGAACTAGACGTCTAGTGCCTTGTATCCTAGCTGACCGTTCAGACACACTTAGATACCCAATTGCTCCATTGCTGCTTCTAACTCCTCCTTTTCTGCCAGCTCTCCTTGACTCAGCTCTCCTTTATTCCTCTCGGTCTTTTTCCTTTCCCCCTCTCCTGTCCTCGGCACAGAAGCCCCTCTCATCAGCATAGAAGCTCCTGGCCCCACCCAGTCCCTTGGATCCCACTTCCCCAGCGCAGTCAAATCCGAAACAGTAACAATACTCCTTTTCTGTCCTTGAAAATTGGTCAATTTTAATCGCACCTCTCCATCTCCTTCGTCCTCTCCTGATCGGTCCAACCTCACAGCGCACCAGTTCGCACGCTGCGCCCCATAATAGTCCTTCTTGATCGAGTCACCGACATATAGTTTTTCGTAATCGTCCACTGATCCAAGGCCAGCGGAGTCAGGCGAGGCGTTGAGCATGTTGGCCAGCATGCTTGTTGCTGCGTCGAAGATTAGGCGGTTGGGTTTCTCGAATCCGACGTCGTAGGAGAGAACGACGAAATCGATGTCTTTGTACTCCGAGGGTTCAGAAGTGCTGGGGGAGTTCATGGCAATGTGGCGGGGGCCAACGTTTAGCCCAAAGGAGGAGAGAACAGAAGGAACGCGGCTGTCAGAGTTGCTGATTACAGCCACGACCGTTTTGTCCCACTTCCATGTGGGCGATGGAGTTGATCCGGTACGAATGGCTTTTAATTGCTCGAAGAAGAGTCTGGCATCTGGAAAGAAGTCGTAGCCTTCTGAGCTAGCGTAGCGGGAGATAAGCTCTGAGATTAGGGCAGATGGGACTTCTTGCTGGGGTTTTAGAAAGGGTTGGAAGGTCTGTCGGATGACCTGGTATTTTGTTAGTGGTATCATGACAAGGACAATCAATGCTTAACATACATCTGCCCACCACGTTTGTTCACCAAGGCCTTTCGCTTTTCCGTAATTTGGGTTCTCGGCTGTCATCCGCTGGAATGTACGATAGAAATTCATGGTCACGGGCTCATACTCTTCTCGGCTCCAGCTCTCAACGGGTTTGGAAGCTGTGCTCTCCGCAACACATTCTATCCCGTGACGCTTCGCTGCAAACGCATAGGCCGCGGGAACATTCCGATTAGGTTTATACAGCGTGTCAAATGCATCTAAGCATAGAAACAGATTCTTCTTAATCCGGGGTTTCATCAAGTGCACCACTGGCTGCGTCATTTGCATGTTTGGAGTCTTTTGGACAAAGATGTAGTGTGGATGGTGGTCGTGGTAGAGCTGGATTGCGGCGCCAAAAGGAGTAAAGTGTAAACGGTCCGAGCTCCCCAACTTCGTGAACAGTGGACACCTCAACGTTAACGCAAGCAACACACCGCACACACCACAACCATGGCGCCAACACAGTCAAAGAACAAGTACTCGGTACTCCTGCCGACCTACAATGAGCGCCGCAACCTCCCCATCATCACCTGGCTGCTCAACAAGACCTTCACCGAGAAGTATGCCGCGCCTCCCTCCTCCCTCCCCCCCATAACCCCATTGCGGACTCCAAGATACTGACCACCCCGCGCAGCAACCTCGACTGGGAGCTCATCATCGTAGACGACGGCTCCCCCGACGGCACCCAGGAAGTCGCCGCGCAGCTTGCCAAAGTCTACGCCCCTCACATCCAGATCCGGGCGCGCGCAGGCAAGCTCGGCCTCGGCACCGCCTACGTCCACGGCCTCCAATTCGCAACGGGCAACTTCGTCATCATCATGGACGCCGACTTCAGCCACCACCCCAAGTTCATCGCGGAGATGATCCGCGTGCAGAAGGAGCGAAACTACGACATTGTGACCGGCACGCGGTATGCGGGCAATGGCGGTGTATTTGGTTGGGACCTCAAGAGGAAGTTTGTGAGCAGGGGGGCGAATCTGTTTGCGGATACGGTGTTGAGGCCTGGTGTGAGCGATTTGACGGGGAGCTTTAGGCTGTACAAGAAGGAGGTGTTGGAAAAGGTGATTCGGAAGACGGAGAGCAAGGGGTATACGTTTCAGATGGAGATGATGGTGCGGGCGAAGGCTATGGGGTGCACGGTGGCGGAGGTGCCCATCAGCTTTGTGGACCGGTTGTATGGCGAGTCGAAGCTGGGAGGAGATGAGATTGTGGAGTACGCCAAGGGGGTGTTGAATCTGTGGTTGAAGGTTTAAGGGGGTTTGCATGGCGTTGGCGTTGGCTGGTATGGACATCGTGCGGAAGGGCTGGGAAAAGATATCCACGAGGGAGGCATGGGTGATGTCAGGTTCATATGCTCTACCGCTTCACACTTCCGATTCGTCGCTTCTCTTATGTTGTAAAGATTTCTAATTGGATGTTCTCACCCGTCGCTCTTTCCTTTTTTTATGTGTGTTGAACTTCTGCACCCTCCCATGTAATTCGAATGACACGCCGCGTTTGAAGCCGTGGTGAGCGCAAGGATCGCAGGTTCACCTGGCTACCACTCTCACTCTCATCTTCAGGCGCTTCTCTCTTCGATAGTGCGGTCGTGCCTCCCGTTTGGAATCTGCCGGCGTGCCAAGACTCGTTCACATATCTACTCTCCCCGCATCAACCTCTCCACGTCTCACCCCTCTCACCACAGCGTCCGCGACTATCAGGTCGCCCTTTTGCAACAATCTGTTCAACTACTAGGAACTCATTCGCAGAAGTCACAATGGCTCCAGGTCACATCTCCAAACGCCAGAACACGCTCAGTCTGTAAGTGCACGTAGCTGTAGACCGATTTGCGCATAGGTCTTACATGTTATCCATTCGTTCTCGAACGGTGTCTTTTCAAGCTACATTGACAAATAATGTCGAACACGCTGACATCGATGTAGTCTTACTGGTCCCGCCATCGAAGTCACTGTGACCTCGGCAACCGGCGAGTCCCTTGGCTGGACCCTTCCCAAGGCACTGCTGTCGCATTTTTCTGAGTACTTCAAGCGCGTGAGAGAGTCCGGTCAGTTCACCAGCAATAGAGTCTAACTTCAAGACTTCGAGCCCGAGACATTCAAACTCTTTGTTGAATTCGTTCACTACGGGCGCTATACGATTAAGAACGATGACCTCACCGACTGGACACGCATCCGCCCTGACGCCAAAGTCTGGGTCCTAGGCGACTACCTGCAAGCCACCGACTTCAAGAACTTCGCAATGCACAACCTGCACAACATCTACATGCCTGAGGAACGCTACCCGAAGGCCGCCGTTGGTCCCGAGATGGTTCTTTTCTGCCACTGCAAGTCTGCAGAAGGCTCTGCGCTCTCTCGTCTCATCCAGGCGTTCCTGGTGCAGAACTGGCATAATCCTAGGCTTGTTCGGTTCGAGGAGCTGAACGCGTGGGACTGCGTCTGGAGGGAAGCTCCGGCTTTGGCGCCCCTGCTGTTGTTCTACCTTTGTCGGCCTGTTAAGAATCAATATAAGTTTGGGAGCTACATAAGCAACTATATCGAAGAGACTGGCGATGATGCTGGCTGTCGTCGAGTGTGTATACGATGGGCGACGATGCGAGGATCGGACGGAGTTATAGTCTTCGGAGGTCTACGGATGTGGTTAAGATATGTTGTGGATTGTGGAGGTGGGTGGCGAAAGGAAATCCGTTGGTATAGTCGCTGAGTTGAATGCAGGAGTGTGGATATGCAAGCGAGGCCTGGCCACAACCAGAGCATTACAAAACAACGCCCAAGCATCTTACGATGGTATATTTTGCGCGGGGCAAGGCTTGGTGATGGAGATCTCCATGCATGCCAAAACGGCCGATCCAACACCCCACTGCTTCGAATAGCACTCAGCTTATTCGCAAGCAATATTGTGACCGACGATACGAATTCAATGTTAGCACAGTTTGACGAATCTAAAAGTCCATCATGATCTCTCTCAAAATCTCAGTCTCTTGTCAGTCAAGCTGAGGATCAAACGTTCGCAAGTAAACGTTCGCAAGTGGAAAAAAAAAACGTGAGATGAGATTGAGAAACACTAAAAGCAATGCGGAACCATTGGCGACACAATCTGAACAACCATCCCCCACTCAAACATCCCACCCCCTTTCCCCAACCTCGCGACCGCCCTCCTCTACCTACCTAAACCCCACACCTCAATCCCCGCCACAACCAGTCATCCCATCCCATCCCATCCCACTCTTCTCCCTCCTTCCGACCCCACATCCTCCCGGTCTTCCTCCTCCCTCTACATACCCTCAGACCTCCCCCTCCCAATCTGCCCCCCCATCTCCCCCACCATCCCCTCCCACCCATCCCACCCACTTCCCTTAACCCACCTCAGCAACTCCTCCGCTTCTCCCCTCGGCGCCTCACACCCATCCTCCGCCTCCTCCTCTATATCAGCTGGGAACTCGCGGTCGGGAAAAAGCGCACGGTACGACGCGATGAGCGAATTGAACGAGAAACGGTGGGCGAATGCGAAGATGCGCTGGGGCGGGAGACTATGCGCGTTAGTCGTAACGAAGGATGGAGGAGGGGAAGAAGAAGAAGAAGAAGGGAAAAGGGGGACGCACTCCCGTTTGAGGAGGGCAGCGACGTGCAGGAGGGCGGCATCCCTCACGGGTACACTCCACTGGGGGGGAACGACGGACGCTAGAGCGTGGAGGTTTTCTCCCGACCAGGCGGCTTTCGCCCAGGCGATGGTCGACGCGGGGCCTTGGTGGGGGGGGACGAGAACGGCGCCGAAACACACGCTGGGGAGGACGGCGTAGAACTCGAACCCCGTTTTTTCCTCCGCCATATACGTCCAGCAGGCTTTCTCGCTCGAGGCTTTCAGCGCGGGGTACACGGCTCGCCACAGGTCGCTTCCAGACGTGGAGGCGGGGAGGTGCTCGACGAGGGAGAGGGCTTCGTCGTTGTAGGTTTCCTGTCCGAGTGTTTTGGACACCCCGGGAGAGGCGTAGGACGCAGCGAGGGAGGAGGAGGTGAGGATCACGCGGGTGATGGAAGGGGTGGCTGAGGCAGCGCGGAGGATGTTGAGGGATGAGGTCGTTGCTAGAGGTATGGTGGAGGGGGAGCCGGAGAGCGGGGAGGCGGTGTGGATTATTGCGGCGGTACCTGGCGGGAGGGTTAGCTTAGCTTGTTCATGTATGCATATGTATGTTTGTACATATATATAAGTGTCGATGAGGAAGGAGGGAAGAAAGGGATGGATGGGTGTGGGGTGGATGTACCTTTTACGACATCGTGGTAGCATCGCTCAACCGTGAAGTCCGGGACTTCGACCAATTCCAACGTTCCCTCCCCGTATTTCTCCTCAAAGTACGCCACCAACCACGCGCTCTTCTCCACACTCCTAACCGCGCCCCGGACTTTATACCCCCGCGCGAGGAGCTCGTCGACGATGTAACTCCCCACCAACCCATTTACCCCCGTTACGAACACCGTGGCTCCAGCCGGGATGGCGACATCCTCTTTATCTAGCTGGGGCGCCATCTTGATGTCGTATCTCGTGCTATCCTATCTCACCGTCCGTTCTCCGTTGCACGCTCAAGATATACCACCTCGGAGAATAGCAGGTAGATGGGTTCTAAAGCAGGTCAGTCATGTACATGCACGTCTGTGCTGACGTAATCCAATAGGGGCACCCTTACTTTTCTCTTTCGTCCGCGCTGAAAAAAACACAAGAGATACAAGAGCTGCGTGCGAAGCTACCGTCTCGAGTTGGGCGAAGGAGAGACGGCGAAAGGGGAGATGCGAGCCGTTTAAATACGTGAGACGGTGCGTAAGCGAGGGTGAGGGGAAAGCAGCTATGCTGTTTCAGGGAGGAGCGACATCGCTGAAGGGCAGGACGGATTACATACATAGATACATACGTGGCAAGCGGGTGAGCGGGTTACTAGATGAGGGTGTGCGAGCGGGCGGTGGGCTGGTGGGTGGGGTGGGTAAGTTACCGGGGTGTCGTGAGCGGGCTGGGCTGGGTTGGGAACGAGGATCCTGCACGCGGGGACGTCCGGGTAGGGAGCTAACACCGCATGCGCTTTGCATGCACTCGAGGGACGCAGTTCTACTTGGGCTTTGGACGGTGTGGTTTTGCGACGGTGGAGAGGTGTGTCGAAGTGAGGTGTAGGTGAAGGTGTTGCGCGGGGGGCGAAGGCCTTGCGGTATTTGCCATGCAGACGGAGGGATAGCATGCAAGTTCGTGCGGGATTGAGGATCGAGCTAGGGCGGTTGATGGCAAAAGAGGTTCTGACAAATACAGGTTTCTCGTAGCGCGTCAGCCGCGTGGGAACTACGCACCGCTCGCGTGTTTGAGTGCTGTGGGACGGTGCACGTGTCTTCACGAGAGGAGAGTGACTTACAGGAGAGAAGGTTGCTATCTGTTGCTCCGCTATGGACATGTATATATGTTCGTGTGGTGGTTTGCGACCACAGTGGTACGTGTACCGTATGCTTCTCCATCCTGACGCAACCCCTCTGCCTGACTTTGTCTCTCCGCTCGCAAGCATCCACTCCCCCGAAACAGACCCAACGCCAGAAATGCACACGCAATGCAGGGTATATATAACGCTCGTCCACTTCTCCCTTCCCCTCCCACACCTTCCTCAACTCCAAAGCCCCCCCAACGCATCCCTCTCTCCCTCTAAAAATCATAATTCTCATCCTCATCAAAACCCCCCTCATCATCACTCAGATACCTCTGCTCCAAATCCTCTTCCTCCTCCCCATACCCCTCTTCGTACTCCTCTTCCTCCACCTCATCATCGCCTTCTCCCACAGGCACACTCTGATACGCCGGTTCCTTCCTCTGCTGCTGTTCCCGTTCTCCCTCCTCAACAACCACCTCCTCTACCACCTCAGGCGTCGCCGTGCCCTCGGCCGAACTCCCTCCTCCGGGCATGATATCCTTGAAAACATCATAGTTAATATGACTACTAAAGTGCTTCGCCCTCTTCTGCAACATGCGTTTCGCCGCATCCGCCGCGCTGGTCGCAGGGCGGCCCTCGAGGATACTCCCGTCGCCGATCTGGTTCTTGCGCCGCTTCTGCTTCGGTTTCTTGGGGTTGCCTCTCGCGTCTTCGATCGCTTTATCGAGAAGTTTCTGCTGCTGCTGACGGAGCCAGTCCTCGTTTTCGACGAGCCAGATGCGCTCCTTGGCGAGGGATTCCTCGGGAGAGAGCTCGCAAAAGGCGACGTCGGGGTCGTCTTCGAACTCGTGGTCGCCGATTTCCTCCTCGGTGTTGATGTTGGCGGAGGGTTGATGGAGGGAGACCAGCTGTCTGGCTCGCTCGAAGGTCTTGAGGAGCTCGGGGTGGGAGCCAGAGTCTTTGATTTGCTTGAAGACGGTGTTCCATTCTTCGATGCGCTGGAGGACTTCGGCTTCGAGCTCGCGTTCGACTTCGATGTCTTCGTCGGGGATGACGATGGGGGCGCGTTTTTTGGGGGGCCGGCCGCGGCGCTTGGGCACGATGAGGGCTTCTTCGTCGGCGGCGGCGATGGTTTCGGCGTTGGCGAGGGCGTCGAGACCGGCTTCGATGTCTTCGCCGGCTAGAGCGTCGACGTCTACGATCAGATTTTCGGCAGTGTCTTCAGGCAGCAGACCCTGGGATTGGGACTGGGTCTGTGGAGGGGTTATCAGAGCGTCCCCGCTGTTTGACTTTTGCTTCTTCCTCATGTCCTCCTGTCGCTTGGTGGGCTTGCTCGGGACGGGCTGCGGGGTGCCTTCTTCCACTTCGTCCAAGTTCTCGTCCTCTTCCTCTATGATCTCAGATCCTGCATCATCTAATGCCGCAGCCGTGCGCTTCAAGGCAGCTTTCAGCTCCTTCTCCTTCCGCCTGTAGACAGAGGGAGGCTCAATCTTGGTCTTCAGCTTCGGCGCGTACTCTCGGAACTGCTTCACGGTAAGCTGGGCACTCTGAGTCCTTCTAAACTCGTGCAGACGCTGGTTGATGGTGGTGTCGGCCACCCTGCAGACGTACACAACTTCTCGAACGGTGCGGCGGAAGTTGTTCATGCGCGCAGCCTGGATGATGCACGCGCCGCAGATACCCGCGGGATTGCGTCCCTGCACGATCCAATCTCTATCCATCCGTCTCAGTATGACGCAGGCATCAGCAGCGACCCTGTAGGCGTCCTGGTCGAACTCAAGCTTCTGGCAGAATTTCAGCATGAGCGGCTCAATGTCGAGAACATCCAGGCCTTCGTGTCCCGAGGAGGCATCCGTCATGAGGACTTGGCAGAGGCTCCGGTATACGGTTCCCAGGCTCCAGACGTTGACTTGGATGGCCTCGGCCAGATCCATGAGCAGCACGGCGCTTCCCGGACGCTTCCTCGAGGCGAGATAGATGGTGGCAGCAGCGACCTTGAGGATACCGCGACCCTGCACGAAGCTGTGGAGGAGAGCAATCTTGTACCATTTCTGGGCGCTGACGGCAATGGGCGACTCGGTGTTCTCATGGATCTTGACGCAGATCCAGTTGATGGCGCTCTTCCCGCGGTCGGCGGTGGTCTGGCCCTCCCCGCCGTTGATGCCCGAGGTCTGGCCGCCCATACTGTTCGCGTGACGCTGGTCGTTGCCCACGGTGCCACCGTGGACCATGGCGCGGCCGCTGGAGGTTTCGCCATAGGTGATCTCGGACACGATGTTGCTCTCCTCGTGGACGGTTCCGCAGTTGAAGCAGACGGATCTGCCGTCGTCGTCTGCCACGTCGGGGGTGTCGCAGCACGAGTACTTGGAGCGCTGGACGGGAGGGGTCCGCTCGGGGGTCGGGCTTGGTTTGCTGAAATCGGCGATGCGCACACGGCGCGGGCGCTGCGCGGGCACTACGGGGCCTGGCATGGTTTAACAGGTGGTGCTGGAATGGAAGAACGCATGCGCGGGCTCTGGGTGCGTGTTCGTACGGTGCGGTCAGTCAGTGTTGCGGCAGTGCGTGGTTTGGGGCGGTCGTAGATATTTTGTGCTTCGGCGCGGAGGACCATCGGTTGGATAGTTAGTTGGGGAACCACCGACTGGCCTCGCGACGCTTGGGCCTCGGCGGGGCTGCGGGCTGCGGGCACGGGAAGCGAGCGCTGTAGCGCCTCCGCTAGCTGCGCTGCCCCCCCCAGCTGCTGCTGCCCCCCAGCTGCCCAGCTGCCTCCCACTCTGCCTGCCCGCACCTCTCCCCCCCCTCTCCTCAGTAGAATAGAGAGGCCTGCGCGCACTGTGCCTGGCTGGCGTCACCTCGCCGCACCAACAACACCACACGCACGCCAGTGCAAGCTGCGCGATGACGCCCTCTGCACACTCCCACTCCCACTCCTGCTCTCGCTCCCGCTCAGCGCCCGGCGGCCATCAGTTCCCTCTCCCCCAAGCCCATCGATGCGTTCGTCCTCGCCTGTCCTGTTCCTGCAGCTCTCCCATCCTCGCCAGACGCAGGTCGTGGGCACCGTCACCCCTCGGCGCCTCCCATTGGCCGGCACCTGAACCTTCAATTAGCTCGCGAGCTCCCCTTGCTCGGTGGCTGGGTCGCACATGTGTCGTTCAACCGGTCCCCACCTCCTCCCCCGAGCTGTCCTGACCCCAACCAGCCCAGCCCAGCCCAGTCTCACTCCCACACCTCTTCCCTTCTCCCTCTCTTTGCCCTTGTCGTGGTTAAACCATCCCATCGCCTACGCGTGCCGTCTTTGTTATTTCAATCTCAGTCCACAATGTCTACCCGTAAGAGGAAACAGGAGGCGGAGGAGGAGGAGGAGCTCCAGGCGCTCCCTAGCGACGAGAGCGACGAGGAAGAGGAGTAAGTCGCTTCTTGACGTCATGCCGGCCAAACGCTGTCGCAGCTGCGAGTGCATAGCTGTGTTCTAATCGCCCTTGTCTCTGTATCCGCATTGATGATTTTATTTTCCGCTTTCGAGCTTCGTCGGCGCGTTCAGCCTGTCTGTCTCCACGGACGGCTGTCCCGCTGAGCTGACAAATTGACCATTTTCTGTCCTTTCTACGTGTCTATCCATCTCTCATATCCCATCTCCGTTGTCGAAAGAATCCCGCGTCTCTCCTTTTCCTACTAGTCCAACGCGCCTTCTGCACCACCACCCACCACAAGGCTGACCCCCTGCCCCCAACAGATACGAAGAATCCGACGCCTCCGCCTTCGACGACGACGACGCCTCCGACGACGAAGAAGCCCCTCGTGAGTCCCACCATCTACCTCTCCCTTCCCTTCCCTTCCCTTCCTTTCCTCCTCTCCATTCAATTTACTTACCTCCCCCTCTCTCCAGCCCCCAAAAAGAAAGTCCGCCAAACCCGCACCAAAGACGACGACGACGAAGAAGAAGAGGAAGAAGAGGAAGAAGAAGCCGACCTCGAAGACGACGACGAGGAAGACGCCGCCGATGAGGACGCCGACGAGAAGAAAGCTCCCGGCGCCGAGAAAGATCGCAACGTGAAGCCTACCGAGAAGAAGGCCGAGGTCCCCGTTGTGGAGGACGAGGACGATGAGGAGTGATGCTAGATGGACGATGTAATGCTCGTGGGAAGGGTGAGCATCTAGTGGGTATGTAGATGGAATTGAGATTTTCATGGAAAGTACATGCGTAAGGGTGTGTGAGTGATGAGGTGACTTCGCAGTGATGTGTGCATGTGCTAGGAGAGCGGTTTGTCGAGTGACTGGTTTACATGGCTCGATACTTCTACATACATGCATACATGCTGCATGTGGATCTAACGCGCACCGGCGAGTCGACGCTAGTCAGCTGTAGACTACCACACGCCTGGAATGCGCGCACACGTACGTGGTAATCCTCCACGTCTGCGTATGCATCTCGCTGCTTAGCTGAGCGCTTCCCACGCTTCTTCACACACATAACCCGGATAGTATTCCTGCCCCCATCTACGCATCTCCCGTAGACGCGTGCTACCCCGTGTCTGGTATCTATTGTAAACAATTGTGTTGGAGGTGAGTCCGCAAAGACAGACGGCATCCACCTACAGCATGTGCAGGTACTGCATATATATATATATGTACATCTCATCTAGACAATCGTTCCCATCCCTCCATCTACCCCTCCCACTACCTCATCGCTCCAGGAAATATATCAGCGCATCCATCCATCCATCCATTTATCTATCTCACCCCATAACTACATCTACATCCACATCCACATCCACACACAAAGATACCCATCACCCAGCCATCCACCAGCCATCCACCAGCCAACACGACAGACAGGGATCCACACCCACCGCAGCGATGCGCTGCGCCGCGCCGCAAACAAAGTGGTCTGATGCTCGCGTGGCCGGAGGGGGAGGAAAAGTGGGTGCGCATGCAGGTGCAGGGGTAAGCGAGATGGAGGGCCATCACGTATGTACGTATGCATGGATGTACATACATACACACGGTAGATAGATACGTACATCGTTGCAGTGGGAATGGGAACAGTACGCGTGCGCGTGGAAGAGGTGAACGTTTTGGGAGGGGACGGATGGGTGCGATGTGAATGTACGAATGGGTATGATGGGCATGGCGTTGATGTGAAGATGGGAGGATGGAGATGGAAGGTAGGCTGAACACGTTTGAGGGCTCGATGCATGGATTTGGAAGGGGGAAAGTGAGATCGCGTGGTGTAGATGTTCATATCTACCTATGCACATCCATATATGTATATATATATATCTAAACATTTATATATATAATTACCCCCTCACCCTCTCACCCACCACCCCACTCCTCTACACGGACCCCCTCCCTCTCAAACAGTCCGGCTGTAAAAGAACAAGCTAAAGCGAATCGATCCGTGGGAAGGAATCTCCAAAATGCAAGGCTGCACAAGCTACCTATATGTATATGCGAAGAAGGCCGAAAGGAAAAAGGAGAGGAAAAAAAAAAAGATAGAATGCTTCGCTGGTAACAACATACATACGTGTCGACATTACATCAAATGGGAGCGGGTGGGTGTATGCCGAGCGAGGCAAAGCAGCGGTAGCCTATGCTTTCGTACATGGAGAGAACAAGGACAAAGCGGGGAATACATATGTGTAGAAAACGGTGCGGTGCGACGCCGCCCCCTCCCCTTGGGGCGGGAATAAAAAGCGCGGGTATCTCAGATCTATACTTCTCGTATCCAAACCTAGACAGACAATACAGATTAGCCGCTGAGCGGGGTGGGAAGATACGGGTAGGTAGACGTGTGCGGTGTGTAGAATCAAAACATGGCGACGGAGATGCTGGGTGCAAAGGGCGGTGATTGTGCGGTGGATTGGGAGGGTGTAAAGGTGAGCCATACCTCCATCTTGGGCGTGTCGGAGCCTTCCTTGCGAGCCATGCTCTTTGCGTTCTGGATGGCCATGTCCAGATCGTCTTCGTCGGCCATGGTGATCATGTCGCCGTCGTCCTTGATCTCGACCTTGAAGTTTTGCCGGATGCCGAACTTCTCGCGGATCGACTGGACGAATTCGCGCATCGATGTGTTGGGTGTGATGAACACGTAGCGCGTGTCGCCTGCGTGCACCTTGACTCTGATCTTGCCGCCAGTGCCGCCGCGACCAGATGATGTGGTCGAGCGCGCAGGTGATCGCCTCCTGGTCTTGGACCGGGAAACCATCTCAAAGTCAGCATCATCGAGGTCACTGCCGTCGTAGTCGTCTTCTTCTTCCTCGTCGATGTAAGTAGGGCGCGATTTTTGCCCCCGGGAACCACGTCCATACGCTCCCCTGCTTCCGCGCGATTGATACATGTCGTATACGTCGTCAGCGTAGTCGTCATCATCCTCTGATCCGCGACGACGAGGTGCTTCGCGCGACCGTCGACCGCCTGGATCCCGACGGTCCATGTCGCGGACGCGCAATGTGTCTTGTCGGCTTGGCGCCGGACGCTCTGAGGCAGATCGCTGGGTGCCTCTTCGCTGTGGTGGCGCCTCATCTCGTCGGTCTTGTTGACGGTCTTGTTGGCGGTCATCTCTACGGTCGAAAGCAGCACGTCCGAGGTTGAGCGGCTGTGGCTTCGGTCCACCACCCCTGACGGATTGAGCACGAGACATTGGCGCATTCGGGTCTGCTCTCTTCTCGCCACCAGACCGACGGTTGTCGGACTCTGGTGGTGGGGTTGGCGGAAACACGTTGCGGTTCAGGGGGGGTTCGGACTGCTGCCGGGCCCTGCTCTGAAGCTCCGGCTTCACCAGGTTCGTTGCAGCGAAAGACAGTTTCTCTTCGGGCCGATCGTCCTTAGCTGAGGCAGCCATCTTCTTGATCTCAGAGCCAGCAAATCCGGTAAATGCATTCTGCCTGTCTGAAGCAGCGACAAGCCGGGCCTTTCCGAGATAATCCTTGGTCTTCAGGTTTTTAACCTTTGCTTCGTTGGGGCGGTACACGATGCCGACTGGGATGGAGAAGACTGTGTAGCCCTCTGCTTCCTCCCGGATGGCCTCGTCAATGACATCGTGATCCGGCACCACCTTTTCCTTCGCAGCGAACGATAAATCCTGCATACCTGCATCCTTCTGCTGGAGGTAGATGTAGCAGAGACCGCGGTTGAAGAGAACCTCGCAAGAGTACAACTTGAACTTCAGGCCCAATTGCTCGTAGTCGATGTTGTTGTTGCCGCGAAGATACAGAAGCGTGTCGTTGAAATTGGCAAGGGCCTCTTCAAAATCGCCCATGAGAAAGTTGGAAACACCCTGCTGGAAGTAGGCGACGGCGAGATACTGGTCCAGCCGCACAGCGCGCTGGTAGCAGTCGACCTGTGTACATGTGAGCACGTGCGCGTAGCGCGGGGTCGCGTCGGCGGCCACTCACCGCCTTCTCATGCTCGCCAAGTGTGGCATGGATGACTCCGCAGTTGAACAGGATCTTGGAGGTGTCTGAAATCTGGTCAAAGGTCTTCAGGGCCTCGTCGAACTCGTTGTTGTCGTAGGCACCCAGGGCTGCCACCCAAGTCTCGATTTCCTGCCCCGCGGTTGGTTAGCGGTGACATCCCCGTTAGATCCATTGGGCATGGCCACATACCTGCTTCAGAGACATGACGAATTTTCTCTAGTAGTTACCCGGCAGTATGGTGTCGTCAAGTCCTGTCCTCTTCTCTTCACTCTTGCCTAGCGCTCCACGGCTGGTTCGTCCCGTGCCGTTCCGTCTCGAATGCGCGAGTGCGATCCTTCTCTCTCGCGCGTCGACTTTAGTTTCACGACGTGGCCACCTGGGCTCTCTGGACGTGTGTGCTTGCGTGTGTGTGTGTGAAGGCGCGATAGTAGCGAATGCTGGTTGGATTACGTAGTGCTCGCCTCGGCTATTGAGGGCGCTGCTGTTGGTGGTTGGGGTGTGTGTGTTGGGGTTGGGGTGTGTGTGTTGGGGTTGCGGGGAGCGGGCCAAAAGAGTGACTACGGTGATGCGGCTCTCGAGGGAAGAAGGAAGCGTCTGAGGAGGGAGGCGGAGGCTTTGAGGGATGCACGGCGGAGGCGACAGGGCACAGGGAGGATCTGATGGGCGGCTGGAGACTGGCTCAAGTGGGGAGACCAAATCTGAGTCCCAGCGCGTCTGAGGTTCGTCTTGGCCTCGACACGCATTGGCCGCGATGATTGGCCCGACACCAGCGCAGCCCTGGCATCCACAGCGCTTCGAAGACGGCCAGTCGAGCATGGCACCACCGCCAGGCCATTGTTGCGAAGAACTATCGGCGCCCAGCCGCCATTGAACGACAGTCTTGGTGCTGTCCGCCCCTCGCCAGCCGCCTTCGCGAAGCTCGCCCGCCCACCCGCCCGCCCTCCCTCTTCCCCAGATGGACGGCCGGACGGCGTTTGAGGTCTGTTACATGGCCATCTCGCTGTGAGACAGCCACGTGACACCCACCAAAACCTAACCGGAGTGTTTTCGGGCATGAACGCATGATCCTGAGGCCTCGAAGAAGCCACTGCCATCTGTTCGGCATCATCACGCATGCAGTGTTTCGGCCTAGAAAGCAAGGCGTAGGGTCTCGCTTCACGGACACCGCATACGGCACTGAAACGCACAGTCTTCTTCGATAAGCCTTGCGAGCCAAGGTGCAAAGGGCCTTCTACGGCGTGCGAGTACTGGGAAGCCTTCTGACTGCTGGTCGGGACCAGCCACCGACCTCATACCACGGCCATACCAGGCTCATAGCATCCCGCGTCCAACTTCGTCCTGGCGCTCCTGCCACACGGTCTTGCCGGAACACGAACATACCGTTTTGTCGTTTTCCCAGACGCCGGCACTCCTAATACACGTCAGGGCTGTCAGGTGGAACAGAAACAACCAGCTTACCGAGCAATTACCCCGACAAGGGTGTCCGCATCATTCTTGTCAAACGCTCCATCTTGCTGTCTTGCCACGACGATGCTACGACCGATCATCTCCCAGATCTGAATCGGCCTATCCAGGAACACGGTGCCCACGCCGCCCTTGTTCACTTCTAGAGTTCCAAACACGCCGCGGCACGGGGTACCTTCCGACTTTGCTTTGGCAGCCTCCCAAATGGGGCCCGTGGACTCTGGGCCGTTCGAGATGTCCCCTGATTCCCGGATGGTTGCATGGTAGGTTCCAGGAGATAGTCCTCTAATGCTGAGGTCGATGATGGTGATTGTGGGCGCAACCTGAACCATGCGCACAAGCCCCCGCACCTTGTTCTCCACGTGCGGAGCGAACGACTCTAGTATACATACAGCAGCGCCTGTAGATCTTCAATTAATACCAGACAGCGAGCTTTGGGCTAAGAGAAGCCTATTGGAACTTCGCAGAACCAGGTAGAGCAGTAGATGGGTGAACATACTATTTGTTTTGCCACTTCCCCTCAGGATAGCATCACGGCCTGTATTTTGAATGGCTTCCACGATAGCTGAAGGCGCGGCGTTGCCTTCGACAGTCACTAGTTGCTCCTTTAAGTTGGCAGATATCTTTTCAATTCCTGCTCTTGTCAACGCGACCACTCCAAGACCTAGCGGCGAGTCATCGTACCGCTTAGTTGCTGCAGGGAGCCTTTGATATCTTTGATGCATGCTTCACACGTCATATGCACCGCAAAGGTTGTTTCGAAGGTAGGAATCGTCATTTTGTGAATCGCCAACGGAGAGAAGCCCGGTGTTTCAATTTAAGGTTGCTGTGTTGCTTTGCTCTTGATATTTGAACCTCGCTTTGAAATCGAATGACATGGGGCGGGTCTCCGGCGGGACCGACAAGGAAACCGCCGATGGGTTGCGCACGTGACTCCGTTTTCCAGAAATTATTGCCAAGCATCTACAGCCAGACTGCACCAACGAGAAGCACATCCAAACACGTCCTCGCGCGACACTCACTGAGGTTCTGACGGACTACCGAAATCGTGCAACAACTCTAGGAAATCTTTACTGCTGTATCTCTGGCCATTGGGCCCTAACCACCATGTCTCAAGTTGTAGGCAAAGTACGTATCCCATCGGACCTCCGCACCCCCCGTGGGCCTCGGATTGTTACAATCGCACACAAGAAGGACGCATAGCAGCCTCTAGTTGCCCCCGGGTATTGGCAAATATTGACAAACTGGACAGACGCGCCTTGCCTACGCCCGTGCATGGCACCATGTCGATGTCGCAAGCGACGACCGCGCTCTCGGCCGCCTCGCCTCCAGCATAGCACTCGCACTGATGGGCAAGCACAAGCCCATCTTTGACCCTTCCACCGACTGCGGCGACTACGTTGTCGCTACCAACTGCGCACACATTCATGTTACGGGCAAGAAGCGCGAGCAGAAACTATACCGCACACATACGACACGGCCCGGTTCGCTCCAGGAGATCAGTCTGGAAAACTTGGCGCTCAAATGGGGAGGAGGTGAAGTGCTCAGGAGAGCTGTCAGCGGTATGCTACCTAAGAACCGGTTACGGAAGGGTAGACTTGAGAGGTTAAAGACATTCGAGGGAGAGGGCAACCCATACAAGGAGAACTTTTTGAATGTGCGAAATGGAGGTGGGCAGAGTATAGTGGGACTGGAGGAGGTGCAAAAGACATTGAACGCGGCGAAGCAGGAGAAGAAAGCGCCCGCGTCATAGTCAGTTACCATACGAAACGATTGCTGTTAAGAATATGTGTTTGGATAAACAGAAGAGCATGGCATAGGAGTTGAGATACCTCACAGGTACTTTCTTGTAACATATTCGGGCTCTACAATTCATGGTTCACAAAGAGACAACACTCAGCGACTCAACAGTCATGCGGTAAACAGCGCATACACATCGGCTTCCATAGCCGCAGTGCCATCACTAACCAGGAGCCCTTCTCCGTCTACTAATTGCAAGCAAGAATGGTAGAACAGCTATTCCCCACCCCCACGCAATATCTCAAAAGACCTATATATGAGTAGCAAGATCGGATCCTCAATGTCCTACCACTGGCACTATTACACCCAGTACTAACATCATGTATATCTGATCGTATATGAACAATCATCACAGTAGAGTCAAATGACACTCTACCCTTATACAAATACATGCCGAATCACAAGCCGGGAGCCCTACCACTACCGATTCTGTTCCCGTGCCATCTTTATCCGGGGAAACCACATCGATCTGGCGCACCTTCATCTATACCCACTTTACGCGAAGCCACCCCTGCCCCCATCATCCACCCCCATCATCCACCACATTTTCTTCCCCAAAGTCTCCCTCCCCATAAATAAATCAACAATGCCTCCCAAATCCACAATCGCCTCCCCCGCATCAAAACTCACCACCCATCCCACCCCCAAAATGAAGCACCTCCTCCCTCTCCTCCTCTCCCTCTCTCCCGCCCTCGCCTCCCCCTCCCCCTCCCCTCCTTCACTCCCAAACCAGGGAACTACCCCCCACCGGCGACGGCGACTACGCCGGCGGCATCTTCTCCATCCCCCTCTCCCAACTCCCCTCGTATATCCCCCCGGGTCCCACCACCGGCACCGAAACCCCCGCGGCCCCGGTTCCAAAACCACTGGCTCAGGCCCCTACCCCGCCTCCATGCGCACCGATTCCTCTCTCCCGGGCCACACCGTCTTCGCGCCTAAGACGCCGCCCGCGGGGAACCTGAGTATGCCGTTTATAGCGTGGGGGAACGGCGCGTGTACGTTGGATTCCGGGGTTTATGAGAATTTTCTGGTCGAGGTGGCGAGTTGGGGGTATGTGGTTGTGGCGGATGGGACGCCTGGGGGGGAGGCGGGCAGAGTAAGGTGCAGGATATGAGGAGTTCGATTGAGTGGGGGGTGAAGGGGGGAGCGGCGAAGTATGGGAATGTGGATTTGGGGAGGTTGACGGTCGCGGGACATAGTTGTGGGGGGTTGGAGGGGATGAGTGTTGCGTATAGGGATGAGAGGTATGTATTTGATCGAGGGGAAAGAGGGAGGGAAGTGCTGACGGTGGAGAAAGGGTCAAACGCATTATGATGTTTAATATTGCGATTTTCCAGGATGATAGGAGGTATTTGCTTTCGGAGATTAAAGTGCCGGTGGCATATTTTATTGGGGGGAAGCCCGATATGGGGTATACGACTGTGAGTTTTACTATACAAACTCCTCTTGGTAATAAAGGGAGAAATCGCTGACTTGGGGTGTTTGCAGTCTGCGAAGGATTATGCGCTTCTCAACGCGGGGCTACCCAAGCTCCGTGCGAATTTGGATACTGGTCATGGGGGAACGTACTCTGCTACGAATGGTGGGAAGTTTGGGAAGGCAGCTGTTGCGTATTTGGAGTGGCAGTGGAGGGACAATGCTACGGCGAAGGCGACTATATTGGATCCGGCGAGCCCGAAGAGTTTGGTGAAGGATAACTGGGTCGTAGAGAGCGCGAATTGGACGTAAGCTCTTGGTAGATAGGTCCTTGTTCTGTGCTGGGGTTTATTCGAAATTGCAATGGAGTTTTGGGCAGAATTTCTGAGCTTTGCTAGGTGTCTAATATCTATGATCTGAAACTAGCTGTCCTTCGCTACCGTCTTGATCAATTCTCGAACTGTTATCAGTGCTTTGTCCTCTTACTAAGGTGCTTGTAATATATGTATTTTCTAATGTGCTTTAATTGGTTAATGATTAATGCACGGTCAATCAATCAATGTGACACGAGATTCAAAACTTAGCTGCCGTTGTTACGATCTAGTCATGGACTTCACAATGGTCACGGTCACAGATTCATTCACTGTACTGAGATTACTAGGCCTATACAAATCAATTTTCGAGACAAGCTTTTTTCTTGGTATTTTTATCTTTTGGTAGGTACTTTATTCGTTATTCAGGTCATGTTGTTATTTTACAGCTCATAAAGCGGTCCTTCAAGCTCACTATCTCTATCATCGAACACATTCAAAACGTCCTAACCCAACTGAAAAGCTTCCCAGTCTTCGCCCTGAGGAAACCCTAAATGGAATCTCCCACACTTCCCCACAAACACCCACGCATCTTTCAGCGCTTCAAATGACACAACTCGTCCTCCCAATCCGCCGTCACCACCCTTCTCTTCACTGACAAAATGGCAATTTAGCCTTGGTCCACTAACACCTTCCATCCAACCCGGAATCCTATACCCAAACATCGTCCCTTGACACTCTCTCGCTCAACCGATGAGCCACCCGGCCCTTCCAATCTCAACCCCAAGAACGTCCCTCCAACTTTCAAAGGCAGCACTGAGTTTTGCCCACCTACACCAGGTACCTTCTCTACAGACGACAACCGCTCTTCCAACTTTCTCATGTCCAGGCCAAACTCTTGAGGGTTGATGACGCGCATCGGCTGGAATATAGTGACCATTGCGAAGCACAGGCGCTTGTGTAGTTGTGCTGGCGATAGCTTGCAGTTCTCTGCAATGGAGTAGGCTTCTGAGTCGGTTAAGATCATGAGTTTACCGTCTTCAAAGACGCCGATGCCGTCGGTGCCATGGCTGGTTAGGTCGGCGGCGCGGGGCTGGCCGGTGGAGAAACCTTTTTGGACGGCGGTCCATGTGGAGAATTGGAAGACGTCGTTGGGGATTGAGGCGACCATTGTGGGGTTTAGAACTCTCTAGATGGCTTTGTAGAGATTTGCGAGCGACGGTAAGAGGCCGAGTGATAAACAGGTACTTCAAGGTTTAGCTTCGCGATCAGGTATTTTGTTTTCGTTATATTTAGTCAGACGTGTTGGACTAGAGGGTATTGGGGCTTCATATCGATAATTTGTTGAGCGATTGCGTATCCAGATGCACACTGCCGGGCATTGGGGCCGATGAAAATGATCCCGTCGGACCTCCACTTCCGACTCCTCTCTCCGGTTTGTGAAGTCATCACGGCCAGGTCGAACAGCGCATCGCAGTATTGCAATGAAAGATGAGGATGAAGAGACTATAGAAGACACCTATAATGGTTCAAGACATGCTATGCACCTGCATGCATTTCATGGTTTGCGTGCATTCGTGCATCGATGCTATTCGCTGTTGGGGAGCGTGCTGCATCCCGCTACTCCACACAACTAATGCACGAATCTACGGCTGATCAGTCGCTACCACTATTCTTTCTGCTAATATAATGATCGAAATGATAACTTATACAGTAGTAGAACCAGAAAGATATCTTCATCATCTCCAATAAATTACATTAGAATTGTACCGATCGATCTTTCCATACTCACTCGACACGCTCTTCTCTTTGCCTATCATCCTTGGCGGCGTGCATCTTACGCATGACTCTTTGTCGTCGATGAGTTCGCTTTGTTGACATGAAGTTGACCACCGATGCGCCGTCTGACGTCTTTGTTGGCAAGATTCAGTAATTTCACACCTCTATTCTCTTATCTCGGCTAGTAGACTTTAAGAATATGGATTGTTCGCTGCTCAACTTGCCGAGCCGAATAAAGGCCAAACCGGCAACAACTTCCATGCTGTATATCACTTGCAGCGCGTCCATCGTGGCTCTTTAACACTCTCCAGTTCAATGGAGATATTTCCCAGCTACTGATGGAACACAATGTAATTCTATCGGAACTATTCAAGTCTCTGAACCGTAACATATCACCTTGGAAACCACTATTTCCCCAAAAGCACGACCAGATACACGTCCGTGCAGCGCCGCTTCAACAATTTATACTTCCCTCAAGACCACGCACCTCGACGCAAAGAATCATCCATTCCTCTCTCACTTATCTGCAATGTCTCTAAAACGCCCACTATCACTTGCGTCCGCACGCGTCGACTCCCCAACTGTTCCGTACGAGCAGTGGGCATTGAATCACGACTCCCCCAATACAAGCGAGCGATCTAGATTTGCTAGAGCTTGCGACAGGACTTTCCGGCTGGATGTAGGATCTCCATCTCGCGAGAAACCTATCGCGGCGACTCTGGTTACCTTTGAGGATGCGCGACATTCGCGACTTCTGGATCTCGTGACGTGGGACGGCGAAAATGATCCGGAGGATCCGCGAAATTGGGGGGGCTGGAAGAAGGGGATTAGTACCGGTGTTGTTTTGTTGATGTGTGGAACACAGTGAGTATCCTTTCTATTTTGGCTGATAGGAGTCTGCACGCGTGTTCGCAGACTGGAGTCATGTAATCTGGAGTCATGTAATATGAGAAATAAATTGGGCTACTTGATTGCTGATAGCTTTGAATCATCACTGACGATTCTTAGCACTTTCGCAGCAACTGCATTTCTCCCAGCTATTCCGAAGATTTTAGACGAATTCGGGTCAAAAGATCCATATCTCTCAGCGTTCGTCGTCTCCTCATATATCCTCGGTTTCATGACAGGTCCTCTGATCTTTGCACCGTTGTCAGAGATTCTCGGGCACGCTCCTGTCTATCAACTCTGTAATGCGCTTTTTGTAGCTGGTACCTGTGGGTGTGCTGCATCTAACAGCTTGTCGATGCTGGTGGGGATGAGATTCTTTGCTGGCTGCGGAGGTGGAATAACGTATACCCTCGCACCGTCTACCGTTCGGTACATGTTCGTTGAACGAGCCGGAAGAAGTCTGATCGTGATGGCGGTGAGGCTCTTGCTCTTTGCCAGTCCAGCGTTCGCTCCACTTGCCGGAGGATACATATTTGTTGATTTGGGTTGGAGATACACATTTTGGATATTCGCTATCCTAGGAGCGTTCTGTACTGGTACGTTTAACATTTTGAAGAGACACTGGCTACATACTCACCACATCAGTAATGTGTGCTGCTCTATATGAAGCATCCGTACCAGTCCTGCTCTGGAGGAAAGCAAAGAAACTACGAAGAGAGACCTATAATCCATACCTCCACACGCACTTCGACAACGACACCTCCATTAATATCTCTGCTCGGTTCCAGACCGCTTTCAGCCAACCATTCCGCTTAATGAATTCCCCGTCGCTTTTTGTTCCTTCTTCATTGTCGGCTGTTGGTATCGCATTTCTATACGTTCTCTACATCACATTATCCGAAACATCGATGCCCGTTTACGTTTGGCCGAGGAAGTCTTGGGGATTGATCTACCTTGGAGTTGCGATGAGCGTCATACTAGTCATCATCGTTGCAGCTCTGGGTGTAACGTTCTATGAAAGATTGTTTGGCAAAGATGAAGGCAAGGGGCCTGAAAAGAGACTTATCCCTTTGTTACTATACTGGCCATTGGCAGGCATTGGTCTCATTCTTTATGGGTTTTCGATATACAAGAAAACACATTGGGTCGGACCTCTCTTCAGTTCAGGATTGGCGGGCGCGGGGATCTTGGGTACAGTCGTAAGTGATCTGTTCTCTTTCTATGAGCATTTTATTGGTCAAAGGGCCTTTCACGGAATGAATTCATTTAGCATCCCAAGATCTGTGAGATATCGGTTGAATGCCTGCAAGGGTGACGCAGTATTGATCTACGGTCCTACTCTACAGTTGCTGTCGTTTTTCCACGTATCTTGCGATGGTATAAGATGTTTCGGTATCATGTTCATTGCATATTCCCTTTATTTACATGACTTGCAACTGCTTACTTATTGTTGTAGATTTCCAACGAATTTTACATCGCTGGAGTATTCCACGATGACCACGCCAGCTGCACCTCTGCTATACATGCCAGCATTCTTCTCCAAACATCTTTGGGCGGCTTCATTCCCCTCTTCTCAAACAAAATTCTGTATTATCTGGGCATGCCATACACGTTCTACCTGCTTGGAGCCATCGCCTTAACCTTGAGTACCTTTCCTGGGATCCTGATTTTAATTAAGCGAAGAGGTGGGCAAGACACTTTGTAAAGTTCGTTATTGTTCGAAGTATTTTCTTTATTTCTGTATTTCTCACATGTTTTTTTCATTTGTTCTCACAGGTCTCAGTCTACAAGTGTGAGTTCACTGTCCCTGTCACTATCCGGTCACTCTCCCCGTCACTCGCCCCTTAACTCGACATTTCCCTTCCATAATCGAGATATTGGTGGTTCACGATGTTATAAAGCTGAGGGCGATCTAATGTTTATGGTCTATAGAAGCACGTAAGGTAAATACGATTAATGACAGCAGGTTCTAAAACTTTTGGTAGATGATATCGGGTTTCAGTCAATGTTCGGGTTCAAGATGCACAGATTCCAAGTAATTCGAAATTTCGAGCCAGCATAAGGAAACAATTAGCCGAAGGATTGGAAAATCTCCCTCGAGTTCGTTTGTATCGAGCGTTTGTCAACATTGAGGCACGCGCACTTTGCACAGGTGTCTTTCACTGGAGTTGAAATTGGTTGCTGGGTGACTGGGCCACCCACAACACGTGCAAGTAAACATTGATATAAAAACCACTCCACAACCGCGCACACTGCAATCACCCACTTTTTGATCGAGCGTTACCTGAATTGTCAACTACCATGAAATCCTCGTCGTTGGCACGTCCCTTCTGGACCGCACTTGACGAACTTGATATAAAGACAGACCAGGATATCGGACCAAGTGCCAGTCCCGTGGCTCCTCCCGAGACGAGGACGTCCAACACGTTCGCTATCGACCCACGACTACTTAGTGCGCCAACTGCCAAGTCAAAGGCGCGTAGTCAAAGGCAAGTTGACCCGTACACAACCCCCCAACGCGTCGCATCATTGTACAGTAGCGAACGAACGCCCAAACGACAAGTTGCCGATAGCAAAACAAGCGCTCACAAGTCCCGTAGCGCTAAAGTTCAGGTCACTATCCGTGCCTCTCATGGCACGCAGCGCATATGGTACATAGGAAAGTCTCTTCTAATCCGCCACTCCGCCAAATTCCGTACGGAGTGCGAAGACCCATCAACTATCTCAATAACGATATGCCACGATACTTTCTCCGACTTCCAAGACTTTGTAGACTTTGTCCACAGCAGCATCTACAGCGTGAACAAACGCGTCCCAGACTACCACCCCATAGGCGCCAATCTCCAAGCCTGGTTCATCGGAACAAAGTTCGAAGCACATAAATACCAGACTGCCGCACTGCGCGAACTCTACACATGGATCGAGCCGCTCGCCCGCGCATGCAGCACCACTATAGCGTACACCCCGATACGTACCGAGGACTTGGAATTCGTTTGCCTGAACCTGTCAGACGAAGACATAGTACGCACAATGATCATGGATGCCTTCGCCGCGCACTGCACGCAGAACGATGCCATCGCTGTGTCGGCCACACTCTTGATGCCCAACAAAGACACCATGCGCGAGGGCGCCCCATCCTCTAGTGAGCTCCCGGAGTTCTCCCCAACCCCACATGTATACTGGGGTGAGATGGCGGTCAAACACAAAGACTTCGGTCGGCGTATCGTGGACAGCCAGAAGGTGGCGGATCGGAGTCGCTCGGACTTTCTGCGTCCCATTGAGGAGTATCTCGCGGGCTGCACGGTTGCGGTGGATAAGGGTTCGGGGAAGCAAAAGAGGGCCGAGCTGGTGACGCCTTCGCTTAGACCTGCGTCGAGGGGTGGACGATCTGGTGATGCGAGCACCGAATTTGGTGGGAGCTACATGAGAAGTCCGGGTCAGAGACGGAGCAGTAGTGTGCGGGATGCGGATGGGAGTGAAGGCTCTCGGAGTCCGTCTATTGATGCCGAAACAAGCGAGGACGAGTACATGAAGGAGGATGGGGAGAAATTCGGGTACATTTGAGGAGGAATACGCGTGAGAAGCATTCAGGATGATGGAAAGCACACCTGCGTGCTTACACGGCGGTTATTGGACTCTCAACTGTTGGAAGAGGCTTGATGGCGGGAAAAGAGACAAGTGACAGAGTTGTAGCAGAACGATTGCTACATGATGATACATTCATGGCTGGGTTTTAGCGTAATGTTGAAGTGAAATGGAATAATGAAATCAATCAGCCTCAGGTATATTGCGCCCTCCACATGGATTATATCGTACTCAAAGAAAACCGAACTGTCTATAACTTATTGAACTCGCCCACAGAAATCGATGCCTTTACGACACAGCAATGTAGCCAGCAACAACCGCATCCACGGCACTCGTCGTCGTGTGGAATGTGACATCACCACACTCGCCCTCCCAATTGAGACAGTAGTCACCACCATCGCGTCTAGCATTCTTGAAAATAGCTTCAGCATTACGTGTCATGAAGTCCCGTAGCTCGCTGGGTGGTGACGGCGCGTTACGCACCAACCAGCCCAGGTTCCGCATGAAAATTCCAGTCTGCAACGACAGGGCCTCACTAGTGCAGCAGAACTCGTGCAGAATTCCTGTCTTCCCTGCCTCCGATACAGTCGCATTAGCAATCTGGTACGCCGCCCAAATATGACCATCGTTACCGGTGGCCTTGTACAGTTGGAAGAGTCCTCCAAGGATAACACCCTGGTTATATGTCCAGGGAAGCAGATTGACAGTGCAGTCTGGGTTCAGTCCGTCGGAAATGGTTCCATCCGGACGGAAGACACCGCTTTCGCCTGTCATCCAGTCCCAGCTGCGCATAGCGAGGTTGAGGTACTCATCGTGACGGTCTGGGATGAGGTTGGCGAGATGCGCTGTGGCAGTGATAAAGAGCTCGTTTGTTATTGAGGCGAGACCTGTGTGAGGCTTGTCCCACCAAAGCCCATTGCCGCCGCAGTTGGGACTAAACCCGGTTGCCATGTCTTCGACTAATATATGGTTAGCAAGTAATTGAGCAGGAGTGAAGTAGCTGCCTACCAATCTTTTGTGCCATTTCAAGATACTTGATATCGCCAGTGTTTTCGTATACTTGGATCCAGCAAAGCGCCCACCAGCCCTCATCATCGTAGAAATCGTTGAGGTAGTTGTTGCCCGACTGCTTGTTGAACGTATTCTCCCAGATAGGACGAGCCGTATCGGCGTACGATTTATCAATACCAGCAAGATCAGCGAGAATAGTCAGCGCGTTTGCACTCGGCCACCAGTCATTGCTGTTCCAAAGGCCGCTGTTGAAATCGTACTTGGCTGCCAAGTCGTTGGCCGCAGTGTGAGCATTAGCAAGCAGCTCATCATTATCCCGAGCAGAGAAGGTGGCGGGTGATGAGAGTGCACTACTTGTGAGCGCAAACGTGGAAAGAAACGAGATAGATCGCATGTTTTTATTAAGAAAGCCAGATGCGGTTTAGAATAAGAAAAGAGACGGCTGAAACGACTGAGAGTTCGAGTAAAGGTAACGATGGAATGGAAAGGCCTACTCAGCTGGAGTTATATGATTCTACGAATAAGTGTACAGCCTCCGTTGGTTCGGACTTCTCAAGTCGGAAAAACCTTGCGAGCAAGGATCTTACGCCCTGAAAGCGGGCCCTACATTGTAGGGTTCGCCTAAAGTGTACTTGCTCGCTACAGAATATTCCTCTTTTTGTACTGAACAAGTATATATAGTTGCGTCTGTGATCACTGCATGAATTTCTCTCTTCGGTCGCGATGAAGAGCAGGACCAAGGTCATAGTTTTAGCTGCGATAACATACTCGTGTGAAATAATCCATCTTGTGTATTTATGCTTACGGCGCTAACAGTCCAAACTAGCATTGGCGGAGTACAGCAATCTTAAATACAAGCTACGGGATAATACAACCCCTGATCTCACAGCTTGGCTTTGAAAGCTTAGACAATGATTCCGAATGCAGGAGCTGGGTTACCACACATGGCAACCGTTGGGTTTCATCCTGTCTTGTCCTTCTCAGGAGTTCATGGAGGCGCATGGTTAGGACCTGAAAATAAAAAAGCGTCGACGCCTCTCGAAAATGAGTTATTTGAGCGCATGTACATATGCAGGTTGGTAGGGTAAGAGGTGTATGTCGGCTCGCAAGCGCTGCAACTCGTTCTTCGTTTTTTGACGGGCGATCGCGGACCACTAACCTAACTCGGGTTAAATTATTCTTTTTTTAGTTGTATAACCAAACTATAATGATGGTATGTCCAGTTCCTCATGTTCTGTGCCCGGGACGCGGCATTGTTGTGCTTACTTCTTCGGAGTAGCATCTTGACCTCATGTTCAGACTTCCTGGCGCTGTTTCGACTGTGCTTTTGTCGTTGTGCCTCATCAACTTAGCTTGACTTTAAAGTTACTCATTAGGACTGTTGACCATCAAGGATTTTAAACTGTTACAATTCCCTCTGAGATTAATCTGCAGGTGGATGGAATGTGAGTGTTTTGCTTACAGTTGTAGTCAATCTAAGCATGACCTACTACGCGCTGCTGCGCCGCCGCTCAACAGCCACTTGACCGCGCCACAGTACGTATTTTGAGTGCTAACAATGATATGCATTATTTTTATGTTATTTTGATTTAACTCCAGTCATTGAAGACCTTCACCACGATCTGTGGCAGAGTAGAGGGTTACCAAAGTATAGACTTACAATACATGCTCAGGCGCCGCTCACTGCCGGTTTGGGGTACTTACCAGCCCAATGTTGCGCATTGTTAATATTACCAGTAAATGAATCGTGTAGAACAGTAGGGAAGCAATGCCTTAGCCCTCCAAGCGCTTGTGTAATGTTATTATGACGGAACTTGCACCTTCCTCCATGCGACAGTAGTTTCAGCCCCGCACAACATGAACTCAAGCGTTTAAGCAAGGCTTCGCGCGTAAATTAACGACAAGCAAGCACAACTTGTAAATTCCAAGTCTCTAGAAGAACCACCAGATGTGCGTGTAAACCGGTCAAACTCAAGTTCAGACCAGTCCGACCATGGAAAGACTATGGCTGGATCACGGCATGCAGCAGTGAATTGCAAGCACAGAGCTAGGTCAGCTCTTGTGGTTGCGTACAAAAAGACATGTGTTACGAATTAAATGATCTCAGCCAACGCCTCAACGAATCATAAGAGACACGAGCGGTAGTGCCGCTATTTTTGACAGTCAGTGCGACTAAAAATGCAGGGTGGAATGCCCAGATCACACATTTACACCAAGTTGTTGGGCCGAAGTGCCGGGTAGAAAAGTAAGTTCGACAAACCCGTATCAAGGGCTCAGAGCAATCAGGTGAGACTATCGCTCAGATAAGGTTCCACGACGCAATCCGTATAACCGGTTTTTTAGTAAGAAAACGTACGCACGCATTTCACATGCTCTTGTATTTTTTCTGTATCTATCATCTACCGCTCGATATTTTTGAGTTTTGTGTGCATCACTTCCGCCACACGCCCCTTTCGTCGACCCTCAATTAGTATCTTTGTCCCATACTATCACTGTAGGGAACTCGCTCGGAAGTTTCGCGAGAAGCCGAGATGGAGGACCAACCTGAATATCGAGCACCGAATGAAAAGTCCGCTTCGATTGCTGCTGAAGGCCACATCCACCCCACCAGCGACTATGGGGCAGATACTGCGCTACAAAGACGACTCTCAACACGCCATGTTACAATGATAGCGCTAGGCTCGTCAATCGGTATGGGGTTGTGGTTAGGGTCTGGGAAATCTCTTGCCTCCGGCGGCCCGGTTGGTACGTACCGCCCATACATGATTGTTTCCGAGGGATAGATACCAATTGTTGACCCTATAGCTATCTTTCTGGGCTATGTTCTCGCCGGCTCAATGGTGTGGGCAGTTGCTCACTCCATTGGAGAACTTGCAGTCATGTACCCGCTGCCTTCAGCTTTTGTCCAGTGGACGAACAAGTTTGTTTGTCCTTCTGCTGCCTTCGCTCTTGGTTGGGCTTACTGTAAGTTGTCTGTTGCTTGAAATGATGCTTCATATTGAGTCATCCAGGGTTCAATTACGTCCTTACCGTGGCCAATGAAATACAGGTAACCTCGGTTGTGCTGGGCTTTTGGACACATGAAATTCCCAATGCCGCCTGTATTACCATTTTCTGGGTGGTTGTGGTCGCTGCGAATATCTTCGGTGTCAACATCTTTGGTGAAATCGAAGTCGTCGGTTCCTCTATCAAATTCGGCTGGATCGTTGTAGTCATCATCTCGCTGATAGGTAAGAGCACCCAAATTAGCTATAAAAGCACCGTCTTACATCTTCGACAGTCGTCTCGGCAGGCGGTGCACCCGGTCATGGGCCAATTGGTTTCCGTTACTGGAACTCGGATCCGTTTACACATGGCTTCAAAGGCTTTCTATCTGTCATGCCAACCTGCATCTTCGCCATGGCCGGTTCAGAAAATTGTGGCTTGGTATCTGCCGAAACGAAGAACCCACGAAAGTCCGTGCCACGAGCGGTAGGATCTATATGGCTGCGCCTGAGCCTCTTCTATCTGGGTGGTGCGCTCATGGTAACAATCAACGTCGATCCCCATAACGCAGATCTTTTTGGGAAGTCCGGCACCAATGCTTCGCCATTTGTGATTGCGTATCGAGAAGCTGGCCTTCCAACCCTTGCACACATGATGAACGCAATCATCCTAATCTCCGTGGTTTCTACCGGCACTATATACGTGTATGGGGGTAGTCGCAACGTTCTTGGGCTCGCGCATTTGAATATGGCACCCAGACACTTCAAGCGCGCTGATTCTTCCGGCCGGCCATGGCTTGGCCTCGCAATGACCGCTATTCTGGGCGGCGGTCTCGCCTACCTCAACGTGAAGAACAGTTCCGCAGATGTGTTTTCATGGCTTTCGAACATGACGTCTCTCTTCACACTCTTCGGCTGGGGTATGATCTGTTTGGCACATATTCGGTTTCGAAGAGCGTGGTACACACAAGGCCGCACAGATGCAGAGCTCCCTTGGAAATCTTGGACCTACCCTTATGGTGCTTGGTGGGGGCTTAGCTGGTGTGTCATATTGATCATCGTCGAGTTCTACCTAGCTGTGTGGCCTCTGGGTGGTTCGCCGTCTGCTAAAAGTTTCTTTTCCAGCTATGTTTCTGTTATCGCAATTATAGTACTCTACCTAGGAGCCAGACTCTATTATCGAGGCCCATGGTGGATCAGATTGACGGACATCGATTTGGATGCTAATAGGCGTTTCTATATCGATGATGCGACAGAAAAGGTACCCAAGAAGGGGATTCGGGGCAAGGCCGAAAAAGTGCTTGGTACATTATTCAACTAGTTAATGAGGATTCGGATAGAGAAGACAAATTTCAAATGTGTCATGAAATAGCATTTGGTCTCTTTAAAGCAGAAGTCTGCCGAGCTTTCAAAGCAAATACAAGTACTTTAGTAGTATTAACAAAATGATACATCAAGCCCCAGAAACCAAAGCTTCAGAACCCACATCGACAAACCCTCGATCCACTGAAGGGTCCCGTAAACACCTACGTAGCGGCAACACCAGCAGCCGCACCACTAGCCCCCGCATCAGAGTCTGGCTTCTTGTCTACCCCCCGGACCATCAGTCACAATTCTAATTCTCCAAGAGAAATCAAAAGCTTACCACCATTCCCATTCTGACTATCCTTCCCCTTCCCATCCGAAATTCTCCTCCAGTTGAACTTCTTCTCCTCCATATCTGCAACAAGTAAGCTCCTGTCCCCAAACCCATCTTAGTTGATTACTCACCATAATAGATCTCCTCATCGAGATGCCTATTCAACCCCTCTTCAATCGCGTCCTCCGCATTATACACCTCCTCAAGCTGTGTTCCCAAGAAAGCCTCGCGCTCAATCTCCTCGCGACGAGGGACCTGCAGCGGAGGATTCCAAGTTGGTTGCCATCCCGCAAGGTCGAGCACTAGATATCTTTTTCAGATTCTCAATACCCATATTTGCGGATTGCAACACTAAAACGTATTTACGTACCCGGTTTCGGCGAGGTCGCGTGCCTCAGCACGAGTCGTGCGGATGAAGCCGCGGGAGAGGTCAACCACGATCAGGTGTTCTTCGGAGGGGTTTCGCTGGGCGGAGAAGGAGAGTATTGGTTGTGAGAAAGAGGTTTCGAAGGGGAAGCGACGAGAGGTGGGAACTTGGTTGGAACCAGAACCGAAACGAGAGCCGTGGCCAGAGAACATCTTGGCTGAAGAGCAAGGTGTGTGGAGGGGAAATTGGCTGTGTTGAAGATAGATCGGATCTGTGGGTGTAGAAGGTGGGTTTAGGCTCCACCCACTGCGGCTGTTGTTATTTGAATAACTATTCAGCTTCACAGTCGATTTTCCAAGCCGTGAAGCAGACTTGTGCTGATTCGACTCTTTTACTTTCGCCCTCATAACCCAGATTCACCTACTAAGACACCCATCTAATTGCATATACACTATTTCGACTTGAAAGTCAATGTAGCAACGACATTTATGGGATATGTTTCGCAAAATCCAACTTTGCTTCCTCCTTCTTGATACGATTCCTCTTTCTAGATATCGTTCTATCCTATTCGCATGTATAGTTTCGAATCTTTTCACAAATAGCCTCTTCAGCTATGCATATCTGTATATATATATACCAAGTGCATTAACTCTCCTTCTCGGTTCACTTCTTTGTCTACAGTGCCACTTGTCGCTTTATCTTCATAACTGCGACCAGCTCTAACCTGCACCAAAAGGAGGCGCCTCAAGTTGTGTTCTAAATATCGATACCGAGACGATATGGAACTTGCAATAAAGGTAGAACTGAACGCTATATATGCTGGAACAGAATATAACACGCATACCTCATTCAATTATTTCGATTTGGACGATTGTGCTAGGCCTGATCCGGAATTTCGAAATAGCATCATGATTGGTTGAGCTGCCAAATAAGTGCGTCAGAACTCACGCTACACTGGAAAACGAGGTTCTATCCGACTTGTATAGCTCCAGCTATACAATTACCATGTGACTTGACTTTCTGGATAAATCTATCACAAACGATCGATTCCAGATAGAACAAGAACAGACTTAAGATCTACGCTTACAATTAAAATAGACAAACATAGGGGCTTACTTTGCATGTTTCCATAATCATCCGGAGTATTGGAACTTGCGAGTATATACATCGTGGGCATGATACGTCCACAAGACCCGTCTATAAACTGTTTTGAATAACGAACATCAATAATGAGGAAGAAACATATGCGAAGGTCGTAGATGAACAGGGAAAACTTTGACTCTTACACGGAGAACCGATCTTGCACAGCATGAGGTCGTCGTCGTTTCTAGCTCCTCAGCGCATATAGGAACCAGTAGATACTCATAAGCATTTCATCTACATAGAGTAACACGAGTCTTATTTCTCCCCCCAATCCCACACAAGGAAATGCCTTACCTTCGAGCACACACAATCTACAACCCAGCAGATCCCAAGGCCACCCTTCACAAATCCAAATCGCAAAGAAAAAATCAGTATATGTATTGCATCATCACCCTTCCCTCACCACGCCGTTTCATTCCACCGTCTCCACCGTCAACAAGCCGCAAACGCGTACCTACGCCACGCGTAGCCAGTGGATGCACCCTAGCGCCACAGCCGCAAGATCGCCCGCGGCCGCTGATCCAATCCACTCCAACGTGAAACACGTACATAAATGACAGCCCAGACCCATGTACGAAACCTCCACGTGTGTCGAATCATATTCGAGCATGTGTATGTATGTGTCGCACATATGTATATTTGCCAAAATATATACATACATACCTGCAGGAGTATTCGTAGGACACACAGGGATCCCTGTCCACAGCCTCGACGCAGGGTAAAAGACGGCGTTGCAGTTATTTCGTTTGGTACGGGTTTCCTGCGCTAGCGGTGGCCCCGCTGTTTTGATGTCACGATCGACAGGAGGGTGGAGGTGGTGGGGAGTGTTTATTCGCTGCGCATGATGCTGGGGGTTGTTCACGGGGCGGGTGGGATGGTTTGTGGGTCGTGGGACGGTGGTACGGGGGTAAAGGAGTAGGTCGTCCAAGTACCTGGTATGTAGGGGAGGTACATATATAAAAGGTTGGGAGGTGCGCGGGAAATGTAGGTATATACATACACAAACGTTTCTACATATATACATACGTCTAGACGCCCTCCCTGCATATTCGTTTTTGGGATCCGTTACTTTGGGATTCGTTCTACGTATATCGAACCCGAGGATATCATACACACCCGTACAACGCGACCACCTCTACACCCAACCCGACCGCAAACAATCATCCCTCACCATGCATCTCCTCTCCCTCACAGCACTCGCCTCCCTCCTCCCCCTCACCACCTCCCTTCCAACCTCCCCCCTCTCAACCTTCTACCTCGTAACCTCCGACCAATCGACCCCCACCCAAAACTCCTCCCAACTCCGCGGCGTCCACGCCACAACACCCTACGTACGTCCCCCTTCCCTTCTCCTCCCCCCTACAAAACTAACCCCCACCCAGTCCGAAGATCCCGTCTCCCAATCCACCCTCCTCCTCCGCCTCATCGGCCCCGGCTACAACTCCCTCCCCAACTTCACGCTCACCTCTGGCGTCCTCTCGACGACGACCTCGGGCCCGCACGGCATCGGGTACGTGCAGTATAATAGCTCTACTGTGACAGCGGGGCAGGAATTGCAGTTTCTGGCGAGGGCGCAGGAGGGGGGAATGTAGGGGTGGGGAAGGAGGGGTTGATTACGGTGGACGGGGAGGCGGAGGGGTGGACGATATGTGATAGTAGTAGTGGGACGGATGTGTTGTGGTGGAGGGGGGAGGGGAAGGATTGTAAGGGGACGTTTTTGTGGGGGGTGGACAGGGCACCGTATAGGAAGTAGAGGCTTCTGGGGAGAAGGTGGGCGATAAGAAGATGGGAAGATGGGAAGGGGATAATATATGTAATAGAAGGGAAGATGAAGACTTGGTAGTCTTTCTGACCGCAGCGATGCGAATCATAGTCTGAATGGTATCAGAACATACCCATGAGTAAAAGAATCTTTGCTCAAGCGAGTACAAGAATGACCAGCCAGCTTGTTTGTTTAGCATTGCTCACCATCCCTATCAGATATACAGACATACATTAGGAAAGCCAGTCAGACCATCCCATCTATTTATGTTCTTACTGATACAATATCTACGCCCCTCACCTCTTACAAAAACTCCACCCCCACCCCAAAACTCAGCCCCTTCCTCGCCTCCTCCTTCGCCCTAATCACCAACGGCAAGCTAAAATTAACCTCAAACCTCGCCATCGGATGCGCATACACGAGGCCGAATCCCGCCGCCGCACTCGGTACGCCATCGCGCAGGCTCGAGAAAGTCTTCTTCATCGCATCCTGGACGGCCGCGTTGTCAGCGGGAACCCCCTTGTTGGACGTCTTGAGAGATAGAAGACGCCCTGCGTTGATGAAGGCTTGGAGTCGGAGAGGGCTGTCTTTGCCGACGTGGGGGACGGGGAATAGGAGGGAGGCTCCTCCAGCGGCGAAAACGTCGCCGCCGACTGCGTCTTGCCCGTCGTGGGGTCCTAAACCGGAGTGACGGAACCCGCGCACGCTGGTGGGGCCACCGAGTTGGAAGCGGTCGTTGATGCGGGACTGGTGCGGGGTTTGGGACCCAGAGAGGGTGAGGGGGTAAAGGAAACCTCCGCGTAGACCGGCGGTAAGCGTGATACCTGTATCGCCAAAGGGCAATGCAACCTGGGACTCTGCTTCCGACTTGAAGAACGCGGCGTCTCCCTTCAGGGGCCCATAACCAGCTAGCTCGGAGATAGTCTTCATAAGATACCCGCTTTGAGGCAACATGGGGTTATCGCGCTTGTCGTTAATCCACGTATGCGTAAGACTGGACTTGAACGAGTCGCCGGCCTCCGCTCGAACGGTGGGAGAGGCATTCTCCGCGAGACCGGTAACCTGTCGCCAGATACCCGAGTATCCGAACTCGTGGCGATGTCCGGTCTTCGATCTCCACTGGAGTTTGGTATTTCCACCGCGCAGGACCTCCTCGTGGCTTGCCCAGCTCTTAAGAGTCGAGCTAGCGAAGCCATTGAGTTGGAACTTGAGATCTGGGTTGCTGAGGATGGGGCTGTCGAAGGCGAGGGAGTAGGCGGATCGTGTGCGGGTTCCGAGCGAACCATGGGCATTCAGCGTCTCGGCGCCGCCGAAGAGGTTTCTGAGCTCTGCGTTGACGTAGGCGTCTCCTTCGGAGGATCCGACTTCGGTACCGGTCTTGATGGTGTAGGTGCCGCGCTCCTCAGCTGATATGTAAACATCGACGTCGGTGGGAGAGGCATTGGGGTGGTCGGGTCGATCGAGAAACACGGAGATGGGCGACTTGAAGATGCCTATGTGCGTCAGAGTAGGCTCGTGGAGGACCAAAGACCATATTACCGAAGCGGTTCAACTTCTCCGTCGCATTGTGGACCTCTTTCAGAGCCTCCTCGAGAGTGTACTCTCCCTCCTGATTCGCGCTCAATATGGGACTGACGACCCGTTCGAGGAACTGTCGTCGCGTGCGGTTGGCGTGGAGGACACGGACAGACGAGACGGTCACGGGGAGGCTGGTGTTGTCTTCGATGAGCTCAGCCAGTCTCTCCTGAGACCGCTGGTGCTGGCTGTAGTTCCGCGCATTCAGATCGTCCTCTGCCTGCTTGTGATTCGTTCTGTTTTTCAGCTTTTCGAAGACCTGGAGGGGCGATCAGCTTTTCTGGCTCCCAATCCGCCTCTTATTGAGACCACCGACATGGAGGTATATTCCAGAGAACCACACGTACATCGTCTTCTACCGGCGAAGCCATTGAGGCTGCTCGTGGATGATGGAGTTGTTCGAGCTCTGCGGCTTGGCATGCGTGACAGCGAACGACGCGGACCTGGCGATGGATGGTCACGTGCGGCGTCCCGGAAGCCGCGCATCGGCCTTTGTCCGCGCCGCCAGGGCCTCGCCTCCCCCAGTTTCTAGAACATCATCAGGGCAAACGGCATTTCGCTGATCTTCTTCGCGCTTGCCTTTCTCTTTTCCCTTCGCCCTCACCACATTCACAGCGGGTGCGCATTCACGTCGCGACGTTTGTTTCTCCACAAATTATCACCTACATACGCCTGTGACGTCTTCCTTACTGGTCTCAACCATTACGTTACCACTTCCAAGTCCGACGCAGTCATAAACACACGCGACTGACACTCGTTCCCCACCCTCACTTTTTCTCTCTCTCCTCCTCTTCCAACCTCATTTCTCTCCCCCACATACACACCATGGCCACCCCCGCCGCAACCAAGCGCCTCACCCGCGAATACACCACCATCTCCAAGTCCCCCCCTCCCTACATCATCGCCCACCCCTCGGAGCAAAACATCCTCGAATGGCACTATATCCTCACCGGCCCCCCCGACACCCCCTACGAAGGCGGCCAATACTGGGGCACCCTCATGTTCCCCCCGGACTACCCCTTCGCCCCGCCCGCCATCCGCATGCACACCCCCTCCGGCCGCTTCCAACCCAGCACCCGTCTCTGCCTCAGCATCTCCGACTTCCACCCCAAGAGCTTCAACCCCGCGTGGGAAGTCAGCACCATTCTTACGGGCCTCCTCAGCTTCATGACGAGCGAGGAGATGACGACGGGCTCGGTGCGGGCCTCGGAGGCGGAGCGCAAATTATTTGCGCAGCGAACGAGGTGGTGGAATAGTACGGGAGGGGGTCGAAAGCGCAGGGGGGCAGCGCGGGGAGGGGCGGCGGCGCGGGAGCGATAAAGGCGGGGGATGGGGGAGCGAGGTTCCGGGTGGAGTGGCCGGAGCTGGACGAGGAGAATGCAAAGTGGATGGCGGAGAAGAGGATCAACCCCGTGAATGGATTGCCGTTGGCGTCGTCGTCGCAGCCGCAATGCTCGCCGGATATGGCGGGACTGCGGAAGCGCGTGCATAATAGCGCGACGACGGTGGGGGCTGTAGCGCAGCAGACGCAGGTGGCGAGGGAGGCGGGGCAGAGCTGGATGGGGAGAAACAAGTGGAGGATTTTGATCGGGACGCTGGTGTCGTATATTATTGTGGCGAGGGTGTTGGGGGATGGGTCGCTTTCTACGGCTGTGTAGGGGAGTGGAGGGGAGTTTGGTAGGGTAATGGCATTGTATAGTAGGGCTGGAGTTTATGGTTTGGTTTGCATTGAGGGCGCCTGATAGGTTCGATGGGATCGATGAACGGGCAGGGCGGATAGGATCCTAGGTCGAGACATAATACTAAGATCTTCCTACCTAACGGCAGTGCCCATGGGTGTGTGCAGCCAAGGACGTCAATCTCTCACAGGGTTTTGACTTAGTCTTTCGTTCGGCACCATGTACGTGTATACTTGACTAGCGTATGAAGTTTGGAAGACGGTAAATGTATCGACTGCCCAAACACCATCCACTCATACGATTGCCCTACCTAGTGACCCAGTCCGGCCAAGCACCACGTCTCGATCAGCCTATGACCAACCTCACCATCTCACGGCGATAACTCCTGTTACTCACACCGTCTCCCCACACCTGATATTCCCCGAACCTCTGTCACTCACAACCAAATCCATATACTCAGCATACCTCCATCTACCAATCTAACCACACACTTGAATGTATTCAAAAATGGTCGGTGAGCGCGGTGCGGAAAAGGAAATGGAGAAGCGAGTATGTATGATGAGCATGGGAGTTGGAGGTGAGTAGGTGGGCGCGAGCGGTATGAAAATATTTGGATGCTTCGTCGCGTTGCGTCAGATGGCGTTGATTAGTGTTGGTGTATAGTACTGATGAATGTGTCTAGTCGCTTGGATTGAGAATCGTTTGATTCACTGAATTAAGATTACCATCGATGTCGACATGAAAATCCGTGTTCATTAAAGCCCAGTCAAGTTCCTGCCGGCGCTCGATATCCCAGTCAACACCATTCTTCTCTTCTCTTCCTCAGATCGCACGCAAATCACATCGTCATTTCCCCATCAAACTCGTCGGAAGCTGGATGTTAGAATCCCCTGATCCACCAAATGCGAACATATCATCTCATCCCCACCGCAAACTTCCGCCACCAAACCGTCTCAGCATCCAAATACCACGGGCTCGTACACTCAACCAGTTGTTCCGGTGAGGGCATAGTCTTAGCATCCAGATAGCTAAGCGCCAAGACGAATACGTCGCAGGTAGTCAGACTCGTCCGGGCGAAAGCCGCGCTTGTCGCATGACGACCCATCGTATCCTATCTTGTTCACCGGAAAGCGCCGGAAGGTACGTAGGGTGTTGGTCAGATTGAATAGATGATGGTAAAGATGAATTCGAGGAAAACGAGGGCATGTGTGAATGGATGAAGAACGAGTGTAGGAGGTGTGTCGACGTAGTTTGTCCGTTGGTTGCTGTTCATGGAGACATGGTGATGGTGACGGTGATAGTACAAGGTTGGCGCAGTAGATAGGTCTTCGCCCTGCGAACTGCGGTGTATCTCACCGCTCACTATGAACTAGAAACGCACGTCTAGCAGGTGAAATCCTTGTATTATGTCCGATTTGGGAAGTTGGTGAATGTCGAACGAAAGATTGCGCGTTGACCAAACTTGCGATGACTATTCTTGAAAGTTGGAATCAGATCAGAGATGGTCTCAACCAAGGTGTTGGTAGCGATGGTGAGTAGCGGCGCCAATCTGCGCAATTATATCGATGTTGCACCAAGGTATTCCAGTAACTTGCTTGAGGACGAGGTGCCGACCGGAAAGTTTGCAAAGACTAATGCAAAACGAAGCAGAGATCCCACAGCACATGAGATTATGCGCGCATAGCGTAGTGTATGTACAGCTTGACAATGTGCGGTACACCTTATATGTAGCTTACCTCGGGTCCGTCTTTCAAGCTGGAGCTCCCTAGCAGCGTACTAGTCCAGCTGTCATCGTCAGCAGGTACTCTCAGCATGCAGGAGGCCTTCATGTCGGCCCATGCTTGTGCCGATCTGGAGCAGCCGACTGGAGGAAGCATGTCCAGCCTGAGATTTGGTGTCGCGCGGACGATGCCCATTTCTTCTCCGAAACCGCAACTGCAATGGGAATCTGGAAGCAGATGTGATGAGTGAGGTTATTGGGGCGACTGTGGCTCGGGGTTGCTAGTTAGCTTGGGTGCTACTGGCTCGCTTCTGGGTGACGTGCAGCGAATGGTAGAGAGAACACTGGGATGCTGTACTCAAGTGACATTTGTTCTACTAGAAAGAGGTACATGAGGCGAGAGCAGTGGGGGCAATATGCAGGAGAAAGGAGATGAAAGTTAGAGATCAGAGCCGCAGCGGGAGGAAGATAGACGGGTTATCGCTTCCGTGGATTGAGGCTGAGGAAAGAGCGAATGAGGAAGCATGTGCTTGGAAGCGCACTTTGCTGCAGTGCCCGACCCATGAATCAGACGACGCTACCCAAACAATTCTCTTTTTTTGGGACAAGCGAAAACCATAAGGATGGTGTGAAGAGCGAGAGATCGCATTCGCAGCTCTTGCAAAAGTCCTGCCAAACGTGGGATAGATCTATTGGACTTCACAGTAATTCTGACAGCGGAACTTTTCCTCTGTAAAGTTACGTTGACAGCTGGCAGTCGACTCTAATGATTTGAAGAAAATACCTCAATAGAAACAAGCATACAGTATCGTGTTGTAAACCCGTGTCATCTTTACGCTGTCAGCTTTGATGACTGGGATATATTCTACGACGATTGTTCGACCAAGATCATTCGAAGTAACGTATCGAGCATTATACGCAAGCCACACTGGTACAACACACAATCGACAATCAAGCCAAACGACAGGCTCGGGATACATTCATCAAGGTATCCGAGCCGAGCCGCGACGGAACTTTCAAGCCATGTGGCCCATCCCTCAAACCGATCCCACTCAAATTTCTCCTTCTAAAATCATGTAGGAAACGGATGATGTCAACAGTGTGCAGAGGAGGTTGTGTCTTTAGTGGTAGATCACAACAAAGCCATTTAACGGTGTGCCAGCTACACATGTCGTGCCACGAACCCTTTCTAGGTAAGTCAGAGACACGAATCTCCTTGTTTTCATGAAGCGGCGGATCGTTGCTTTGTTCATTATCGCGCCCTTTTTCGATTGTCGAGCTGCACTCTCGATGCTGCCACGAACACGTCACCGATGGAGTTTGCTGTTCCGAACTCACAAAAAGCGTTGATTACCGATCCTAGAGTTGAATGGACGACCGATACATTTTGATTCAGTTTGTCGCTCTGTATTTTGGTATTAGGGGGCACTAAACGGCTGGATTTCCGCAAACCGTAAGCCAAACGCTCAACCTAACATGCGAATCCTCGATTCTTTGGGCTGCCAACACCGAGCTGCGGTAGGCACATTTTGGCATGCACCAGACTATAGCGGGCATCATTCGTTTCAATTGTGTGAGATAGCGCCCCCTCGTGTCCTCTAGGTTCTATCACAACATTACGACGCTGCTAACCGCCTTGCAGCTAGGCTTCCTCCGTACCGTTGTAGTGGCGCAGGGTTAGTCAGATATCGACCGCAGTGAAACTCAACCTTTGTTCGTACAAACGCGTAGCACAAAGTAGACATCATCAGCTTGCCGTCAAGAACGTTCATTCTCTTTCGAGAGTTCTGACTATTCGGTAGGAATTCAACACCTGACTTGATGTAGAACACCGATATAGCGAGTTTAAAATGTCTTGAAGACGAATAGCAAATCCAAGCTACATCCATCAGACCCAATCTGTGCCGCGTTGCTGCATCGCGGGTCTCCATGCTGGCATCTCTGCACTCCTCTTCAGGCTTACCTTAACTCCACCTCGTACCACCCACGATCTTCTAACCCAATCTTTAGCTCGAACTGAACGCTCCTAAAACTTCTGGAAGCCCACCAAAACCACAACCTCGTATTTCCCCCCTCGAGTACGATCACAAGGTCTGGCGAAACAAAAAGCAGTGTGGTATCACAGCATCGACACACGCGTTGTGACCAACGTGCTCCGCAGACATGTGCGAACAAGCATTTCCACGGGTGGAAGGTCCGTTGATACTGGTAAAGACAATTGGCAGACGGAGCTGCAGGAAATTAACCGACGAACAAGGACCCTTGTGCTTCCCCAGGTTTTGGGCTCACCTCTGCCTTGTCTTGTAAGGCTTGTTTGCGGGGGTGGATAGCGTCTGGTGACCCGCGCATGGACCTGGCCAACGGGGAGAAGGCAACCTCCAAATATTATACGATGGTTGAGATTCTTGGCAGGTGGCAGCGCGCAGGATAGATCACGCGTGTTAGGGCAAACGCTGTTGATAAAAGAGTCTGCTTCGCTGTGGATTGCTTTGTTTCTGTTGTTTCTTCACGAATTTCAAGGTTACGCCCGGATCACGGGTTAGCAAGATGAAGGTACCGACCCTGAGGATGAGCTTCACTCAGAAGATGATATACTAACATATACAGACCTTCTACAATACCTATGCCATCTGTGCATTTGCCGCTATTGGTGGCGGCCTCTTCGGCTTCGATATCTCCTCCATGTCAGGTGTTCTCGGTACGAACGGGTACAAGAACTACTTTGGCAACCGCAAGTCGCCTGTCACATCTCACACCGCTTGCTAACCATCACAGCCGCTGGCTACCGTCAAGGTGGTATCACTGCGTCTATGCCTGCTGGCTCTCTTGTCGGCTCCCTGGCATCGTCCTTCATCGCTGACAGGTTGTCTCGTCGGACAGCCATCCAGGTTGCGGCATTGATCTGGATTATTGGCTCCGTTTTTCAGACGGCGACTAATGGTGTAGCTCTTCTCTGTTTTGGCCGTGTGGTTTCAGGTTTCTCCATTGGTGTCGCGTCTGCGATTGTTCCGGTGTATCAGTCGGAGATTGCACCTAAGGAGATTCGTGGCCGGGTTGTTTCGCTGCAACAATGGGCCATTACTTGGTAAGTGGATATTTCAGTTCAAGCCAAACAATTGCCTCTTCCCGAAGACTAACATATACTAGGGGAATCCTAATCCAATACTTCATCCAGTACGGCGCCTCCTTCGTCGATGGCGGACCCAAGGATCCCAATCAGGGGACCTCGTCCTTCCGTATCCCTTGGGGCATCCAGATGGTTCCGGGATTCATTCTCTTCGTAGGCATGTTCTTCTTCCCTTACTCACCCCGTTGGCTCGCGTCCAAAGACCGCTGGGAGGAAGCCGTCCAGGTGCTTGCCCACCTCCATGGTGGCGGAGACGTCACCCACCCCAAAGTGCTGGCCGAGTACAAGGAAATCGAAGAAGCGCTCGCCTTCGAGCGCGAGCAAGCCGACACTTCCTTCACCGCCCTCACCAAACCCCGTATCATCAGGCGCGTCATCCTCGGCATGTCCATCCAGATGTGGTCTCAGCTTTGTGGCATGAACATCATGTAAGTCCAATCCCCCCTTACCCAATCCAACCTTGCAGGGGAATGTTCCCTTCCACGTGAAACCTTTACCCTCCTCTCTAACCCACCCACCCAGGATGTACTACATAATCTACATCATGGAAAGCGCCTCCATCGCCAGCCCCCTCCTCACCTCCTCCATCCAATACATCCTCAACGTCCTCATGACCCTCCCCGCAATCCTCTATCTCGACCGTTTCGGCCGCCGCCCCGCCCTCCTCACCGGCTCCCTCCTCATGTCCTTCCTCCTCTTCATCTCCGGCGCCCTCCAAGCCTCGTACGGCACGTACTACAACGACCCGGACAAACATACTTCGTGGCACATCGTGGGGCACAAGCGCGTCTCGCAGGGGGTAGTCGCTTGTTCGTATCTTTTCGTGGCGTCGTTCGCGACGACGTGGGGTCCAACTTCTTGGACGTATCCGGCGGAGATTTTCCCGGCAAGGGTGAGGGCGAAGGCAGTGGGGTTGGCCACGGCGAGTAATTGGGCGTGGAACTGCGTGTTGGCGTTTGGGGTGCCGCCGTTGTTGTGGAAGATTAATTGGAGGATGTATATGGTTTTTGGGACGTTCAATGCGGTGGCGTTTGTGCATGTGAGTGGGGGATTGTTGCGCTTGTTTGGTACGTGTGAGATGCTGATACGATGCAGATGTTTCTCACTGCCCCTGAGACGAAGGGGAAGACTCTCGAGGAAATGGATGATGTCTTTGATCGGGGGATTCCAGCGTGGAAGACGCACGGTGGGGCATCCCGGTTGGATAAGCTGCAGCGGGATATTGAGAAGGGGGAAGTGAAAGTTACAACGGGGCGAGGGCATGGGAATGAAAGGGGGGAAGCGGTGGAAGGAACGGAGGAGGTGGAGACAAAGGCCTAGATTGTTGGGTAGGGATGAGGAAGGGGATGGTGCTGGGTGGAGGATTTGCTTGCTTTGGTGGCGTGGGAAAATAGGCATCGAGGACCATTGATAAGACATGGCGAATGAGATACCTGTGAGGGAGTGTTTACTGAAAATGGATGACTGGTGAATAGGGATCTCGAGATGGACTGCACGCGTGGTGCATCCCATCGTCTCAAAGTATTTCATGACTTCTAAGTATCATCGGACGAATCTAAAAGAAGTGACGAAGTACATGACTGAAGTTTTGAGTCAATATTCTAATATACCCGTATAAAATTGAGAGATAATTTCCTATAATAGACATAGACGATGTTCTTTGGCTGTGATACTGGCAGTTATGTGAGTCAACAATCTATTAACAAAATATTGGAACAACTGGTCTTCGTTTTGTATAAATCATGTGTTTCAATCATAGCTTTCGTTGTTTATTCTCTTTTGTATTTTGTTCTAGGGAGAAGCTGGCTAGAATAACCTCACGTGCTCCCCAAAGCTCTAGTAGAGATCTGTGGAGGAATTCAATGCCAGTTGGGGACTTTTCTGACGAGTTTTGTCCTGGAGGTTGACCTGGTAGAACGACTTGCTGTCGCGGTGCCCAGTTCCTAATGCGAATACATTTCTACTCAATCGAAACAGTATCTGTCCGCTCGTATACTGACCCAAGCCTTTTATGATGGCTTGGACTTTGTTAACTGATGGAAAGAATTCATTGTCGAATAAGGATAAAACTTGTATAGTGGAAAATGAAGCAGGGTTCGCTTTCGGTGCTCGGACAGGTCGTTGGACGCGACGTGGCAGTGAAATCAATGAAATCAGGTACCGATACCCTCCTATCACGTCTCTGACTCGAATACACGACCCACCCGCAGTACAATAGATAAGCGTAGTCGAGACTAAGACCCAGGACTAGGTCAGCACGGACTTCTGTACCCTGCACTCCGTGAGCACTTGTATGCAAGTAAGACGGGCCTGAATGCCCTAGCTCCCTTCCGTGCCACTCGAATACATATGTTGATGACTACCCGTCACAGGCACTCTTGTGAGACTTCTGCGACTCTGAAGTATTGGCAAACTTGCGTCTCCTTGATAATCTTGTCAACCTAGCTTTCACACTCGGCCTTATGACGGAACATCTTTACGCCGTAGATGGCCGTGGAATGAGCTCGTTGCAGGAGAGCCTCTCACCAGAGTCCAGCATCACAACTCCATCCCAAAAGCTGCGATGGAGCGAGTACGGGGCTCCTCAACCTGGTTTTGTAGTCCATCCAGCAACGGCCCTTGATGTATCCAAGACGGTTCAATGGGCCAACGAAAACAACGTGTCTTTCCTATTGCAGAACGGTGGCAATGGCTGGGCTAATACCTTTTCTATCGACGGCAAAGGTATCGTTATCCAGCTCGACAATCTTCGTTCAGTGACCTTCAACGAGCACGGCACGCAAACTACTATTGGCGGAGGTGCTCTTATCGGAGATGTGGTCCCCGTTGCAGCTGCTAAAGGCTCTCTTGCTCTTACTGGCACTTGCAACTGTGTTGGGGCTCTGGGTGCTATCCTTGGAGGCGGTTACAGCAGTTTGGGTGGCCAATTCGGTATGGGTGTTGATGATGTTCTCTCGCTCGAAGTCGTTAAAGCAAACGGTGAAATTGTCATACTCTCCTCAACGGCCCTTACCACGCAGGAAGACAAAGAGCTTTTCTGGGCCATGCGTGGCGCAGGGCCTAATTTCGGTATCGTTACTTCCGCTGTTCTTATGACGCATCCGGTACCCAAGGAAGACCTCTTTGCATGGACAGGACCATTGACATTCGCTCCAAGTCAGCTCGAGAACGTCATATCTGCTATCCAAAGTATTAAATTTGGACCGAAGATGGCATTATCACTCAGTTTACTTAATCTGGGAGGACCCACTGTCTTCGTGACACCTTTTTTCCACGGGTCGACAGAAGAAGGCCGTCTAGCGTTCAAGACGTTACTTGATATCGGCCCACTTACCGACAAGACTGGTGACGTACCCTACGAGAGCTGGAATGCCGGCTCCGACATAGCTTGCATAAAGGGTGGACGCCGACCTACCATAGGTGTTGGACTGGTAAAGATGGACACTATTTCGTGGAGGGCTGTATACGATGTATGGGCTGAGTTGATTCAACAATCAGGGGCAGAGAGAAGCAGCGTACTACTGAACGTTGTCCCAATGGACAAAGCACGTAAAGTACCTGGCTCAAGCAGCGCTTTCCCCTTCCGAAATCTTAATTTCCACGCCACGATGACAGCGTCATATGCGGATACTGCATTTGATACTTCCGCTATAGAATACCTGAAGAGAGCAAGGGCACTTTGGCAGGCGAAAGATGGACTGAAATGCCACGGCACGTAGGTGACCGCAAGACATTCTTCATATGTTGCATAGACTGACTAGTTTTCTAGATATATCAACAATGCATTTGGAGATGAGTCTCTGGAGACGGTGTATGGAGAGAGTCTCTCGAGGCTGAAGACCATCAAACAAAGAGAAGACCCGCACAATCGTTTCAACCAATGGTTTCCGCTAGCTTGAAGGACTTTGGGGCTGAGCTCTGAATTAGCCTGCATAAAGCATATACTGTCTGAAATTCTTCTCACCAAGTTCAGATAAATTTCAGAAGAAACATGAATTGCATATTGTTGATTGATTCATCTGGCCCAAAGTATAGATTTCTGCTCAAACAATGGATCTAATTGGCCTCACTCTGACACTGGGGCAGAGCGTAAACCCTTCACTAGTTCTATTGCGCTTCCAGAGCAGTCCACTTGTATGAACGCAATTCCTGTGAAATATATTCTGGCTAGGCAGCCAGATAGTGTAGTAACCAACGGTAGCACAATGTGAAAGTATGCTAAGTTGACATTCCCCATCCTTCATAGATCTTACCCAATGATTCCCTCCACGTTTCAAATCCCACCTTTCCGAAGCCAACGCCAACTTCTTTGCCGAGTGCTCCATCAGGGCCTGTCTCCAGCACTATGGCCGGAAATGCCTTTTCTTTGCCCCCTTGCATAGCGATTATCGCCTCGCGATGTTACGCATCCAAGTCTGTGTCCGTGTAAGGTAGTACAATATCAGTGACGCACATGTTTTAGCGGAACGTAGACCAAAGAGGAAGAGGTCACCAGAAGGGATATCTTTACTCCCGATTTGGCAAGATGAGCAAGGTGTGGTACAAAAAGCTGAAGGAAAAGGGCAGGCATCGTCAATTTGATAGTAATCTCAGATTCAATTTCTTCTGGCGGGATACTAGTGGGGGCAAATTAATTGAACAACCCTTAGATACCAGCCGTAACAACGACTGTGTCGAGGTCAGGATGAGCTGTCAGCCCTACTTGTCAACTCAGGACTTACTCTAAATACACTTCCTGATACCAGACCTCAGTATATATGGGCAAATTTACGATTATATGTTTTACTTGGAAAAAAAAACATACATGTTTCTGTTCTTGGGTGGTTCAGGTATCGCTTCCTCCATATTTGTCTTTTGGATGTTTCCTGCAAATTATATAATAGTTTTCATCAGTTATGCTAGCTATGAGGCTGAAAGTATGACGCGTACTCTAGGGTCACTGGATTTTCTTATATTACTGGAAAACAAGCGACGCGAACCGAAAGGCAACTGCATTGGGTGGATGGTCGTCACACCAGGAGCGGGTTTGCTTTCTGCCCAGCTCACATTCTCTTGAATGAAGACCACCAGATCTCCAAAACGTAGTTTATCGATTAATTAGGGCGTAGGGAAAATCTCACCCAAAGCAAGCGCGATAGTACGAGTTACGAAGAGGTTGAGAAGCATTTGCGGATGGCATTGGAGGATATTTCATACTGGGTATTATAGAAACTTCCTCTTTGAACCATAGATTCGTCTTCACTACGACAATAAAGTTTCCACTAATGATCCGATCGATCCTCTGATCTCTTTAGATCACGATTATGCACATGTAACAGCGTGGAGATCCTAGAATCGCCATTTTCCATTGCCAGATCCAGTGCAGTCATGCCTTCATCATTTTTTGCGTCGATATTTGCACCTTCCTGGAGCAATAATTTAACAGCTTTCTTGCGCCGCCACTTCGTAGCGACATGAAGAGGCGTGGAACCTTTTTTCGACCTTACATCGATAGTTGCCCCATGATCTATCAACAGCTTCATGATCCCAGCTGCGCCTTTCTTCGATGCAATGTATAATAGCGGCCTCCCTTTGTAACCCTCACTGCTTCCATTGGGATCGGCACCCCTTTCCAACAGAAGACTCACGATTTTCACATATTTATCGTTGTGGCTATGTATCACCGCTAACATAAGTGGTGTACATCCTTCGCGATCTACGATATCGAAATTTGCTGAATTCTCGGGCCCTGAAGCTGATGCATCGTTAGGCGCCTTCTTGGGGTTCATTTCATCGCCCAGTAGCAACTTCATAGCCTCTAGGAAGCCTGCGAGCGCTGCAGCGTGTAGAGGCGTTCCACCGTCCTTTCTACACTCTGTTCTGTCAGCCCCTTTCTCCAGGAGCAACCGTACATAGTCAATTCGCTCGGAATACGCTGCCCAGTACAGAGGAGTTTGCTGAAAGCCATCGGCGGCGGAAAAATCAGCGCCGTGGGTAAAGAGCGTCTCTATGATATTAAGACGACATCGCGAGACCATCGAACTGATCAAAGGCGTTAGACCGTCTTTGCCTTTGTGATTGACATCCGCTCCGTTTTCCAGAAGTAATTTTATGATGTCTGCGTTCCTAGTCTCAACAGCCTTTGTCAATGCCAGATCTCTGTCCGTCGCGATACCCAAGGTAATCTCGTATGACAGTAGAGTTTCCACTAAACGTAGGCTGCTGAGATCATGCTTAATAGCGCATACCAAAGGTGTTCGTCCCTCCATATCTATAGCTGCTAAATCTGCACCTCTTTCGACTAGGAATTTTACCACGTCAATGTGGCCCCCGTCTGCAGCCAGATGGAGAACGGAGCATCCATCATTATTGATCCTGCGAGAAACAGCCTCTTCGTCTACACTCAAGAACCTCACAACTTCTAAACGACCTCGAAATGCGGCATGGCTCATAGCACACCAACCGGATCGATCCAGCCGTCCGACTTCTGCCCCACATTCAACTAGGAGTCTGACGACAGGAAGGTGACCAGAAGCTGCCGCCGAGGTCAGAGGAAGTTTGGTGTTGTTTAGAAGGGAGCCATTTGCATTTGCTCCGTTCTCTAACAGTAGTTTGGTGATTCCTTTGTCTCCCCTCCCTGCTGCAGCCAACAGTGCTTTTTCAATTGCGATTTTACTTGGTTTCGGGAAGCTTTTGTCTGGAAAGAAGCCTCGTGCCACGGAGTCAAACCCCTTCCTGGCTGCCCAGATCAGAGCTGAGCATCTGGAGTGCAGGATGTTGAGCCGGTAAAGATGGCACATTGCTACAGTATACATGCGTCTGCTGCATTGGGCGAAAGCGCTGACGTCCTTTTCAGAGGTAAGATGCTCAACAATGGAGATGAGCAGTTCATTTGGAAGGTCGACTAGCGCCATGATACTTGGTGGCTGATGGTAAGACGAGTATGAGCGAAAAGCAAATAGTTGTAACCTTGGAAGATGTACTTCAAAGTTTGTGGCGCAGCTCGCCAAGACGATCAGTCTATGTGGGATTACGTGGCAGAACGAGGGCATCTGCCTAGCTTATTTCTCAAAACCGCTGCAGTCCTGTAAGACAAGCAGCGATAAGAAAACGCCTCCAAAATTTGCATCTTCTTATAAGAGATGGTACATGGTTTCAGGCAACAACGATGGTATCTGGGGAATTGGGAATGAGGCTGGGATTGGGATTTCAAAGTTTCACGAGTAAAATCATGGGATGAAGGAGTGCGCTGAGCTGTAACAAGAATATATTGTCTGCATGGATGTTTCAGAGCACGCGAATATCAGAACGGTAATCATGCATCTTGATCTGAACGTAGTCGGTAATGTAGACTCTATACCGCTCCATCAAATTGTCTGATTAGATCGCGTAACAACAAAACTCTAGTCATGAATGATCGTCCTACCCAGGCCACCACTCTACCTTCTTCTACTCGTGATTCTATCCATACTCGCCTGATCAGCCTCCAAGTACTTCTCATGCAAGTTCGGCCAATCTTCATTTTCATCCCATTGGTACATACTCCCCTCGCGGGCCTCAGGCCAATGCGTTGGTAAGATCCCATTGTCAAAAGTGATATACCTCTCTGAGAACATCTTGTTAACACGTGCATCATGGCGCTTATTCGTCCTCATCCGGTCCTCGAAAGCGTCGCCATAGTTGAACCGGAACTCCCTGAGATCTGGTAGGGACTCATGGAGCCGGTCGATGAACGTGCTCCATTTCCCGTTGTACGAAAAATTAACACCCCAACCACCGCTCTTGCCAGTCTGTATCCAGTCATGGGTTCTGACGTTCCACTCAGTCATGTTCTCTGTATCGATCCGCATCTTCGAAGCGATCATGCATTTGTGGAGATGAAGTTTGCGAAGCGATTTGATGGAACATACCCAGTCGAGGTCGTTATCGTGCGCAAGGGTGTAGTATTGCAGAACCAGTTTCTCGAGCTTGGGAAAGGATATGCCATCTGGTTGGAAGTAACCAGGGAAAGGACCCCAGTTTTGGTCACGTTGATAGATGGTAAGCGCCTTGAGATTTGCAGAGATAGGCGCCAGCCAGGCTTGACAAAAATGTGCAGGAAATGTACGCAATTCAACCTTCGTGAAGTCGTGATCTGGTCCGTGTTCGTTGTACTCCTGGACCACACAAACATGCAATTCCTCCAGGTTATGCATGACAAACTTGAAATCCCAAGAAGCGACAAGGTAGATGTATTCATAATTTTGGAGGTTGATGATGGTCAGCTTGCGGACAGTTCTGTCGTCACTTGATCTGTTATTGATCGCCATGAAAATCATCTGCAGGGCACGTTCACGATAATTCGCCGGTTCTTCCACCTCTTCATAGTACCTGGCGTCTTTGCCCAAGCATCCTTCGGTGAAAACAATCTCCACTGAGTCGACGTTTGAGAAGCGAGAAAGCGCTTTGATGACCCTGCACAATTTTTTGAGTTCATCTCCATATTCTCCATCGTCACTTTCTTCATCGCTATTGTCTTCATCGCCGTTCTTCTTCTTGTCATCGCTATTTTCTTGGTCATGGTTCTCTCCATTGTTATCTTCTTCATCGATTTTTTCCTCATTGTTATTCTCCCCATCGCTCATCTCTTCATCCTTATTTTCCTCATCGTCATTGACCCCATCTTCATTCCCTTCATCATTTTCCTCATCACCAGAAGCATCTTCTTCGTCCTCAAACCCACCCCAATAGCTCTCTCCCGGCCGCGGCTCAATAACAACATGGCGTGGAATATGCCGAAGTTTTTCGCTCTGTGCAATCCCATTCCAAGATCTCAAATGTCTCTTTCTCTGCGACAGAACCACTTCCCGAAAAAGCTCCTTGGACGCGAATTTATCCAACGTTTTGCACACCAGCCGGACATTGCACAGGTCTTTCTTGCTATCAACCTGCTGGAAGATACCCTCCACCAACTCAGGCGCGAGGCCTAGAAGCTGAAGTCCCATTCTGTGCTCAATGATCCTCTTTCCTCGCAACTTCAATAACCAAGATAGGCGCCACGTGTTGTTTGTATGTACGTATGTAAACCACGACAGTGAGCTCAACAAGCGGTGAACGACATCTAAAGATTAGTAGATGAATGATTATCCCATGCCCAAGACAGCAAGACCACCTGATTTTAAATCTACGCCGCACACCACGGGCGAACTTCACACACCCAGCTGTGCCTTAAATGGCGCAGGCAACAACAGCGCTATCCCGGATTCCACCGGGGGGCCTAGAACATTTCAGGCACCACGGGACTAGCGCGACGCTAGCGCCTGTAGGATTCACTGCGAGGTCTCTGCCCCACTTTTAAAGGCTCGACTCTCATTCGCTGCATGTACATAGGGACTGGGTAGAAATACATACTTTCTAAGAATGCTTCTGAGTCCTCGATCAGGAAAACTCGGAGATGATTCATCACCACTTGTTAGCTCTGTGGCTCTTTTGACGTCGAGAGGGATCGGAGCGGATTATGGCCATGGCAGCTATATGTCATGGCAATAACACGCAACGTATTGTCACCTTGTTAATTGCGAACATCCTATACTGTTTAGAACGCCCCCTCGCGCGACATGTCTGACACTTACCTTTGGTAAAAGTGCCAATTCATGACTGTGGAAAGGTAGAGGGTTGAGGGATACTTTGATGGATTCCTGGCTGAGGGATAAGAATGCTCAAGGGGAGATATAGCAGGTATATATTGAAGTACTCGCTGTATGTAGATACGTACATAACAATCTTAGATCCCATACATACATACAACCCATTAGCAACATCCAGTTTACCATCACGATACACGGAACGAGTGTTCTGTTCTTGTCGAAAGAAAAAAAAAATACCAATCCACGCGATGCAATTAAATCGGGTATCCTATCCTATCCTATCTATCTAAGCCATCAATCAACATCAACATCTCGCTCAAACCCCCAGCTAAACCAAAAAAAAAAAGATTTTACACAAAAAACTCCCCCGTTTTGGCCTGTGATTACCCCTTCCTCTCTACCTCTCTCCCTCTCCTCGCCCATTTCACCTCTCCCACGTCTCACCCGCCTGACGACCTCCCACCCACCCCCTAAACCCTCAAACTACTCCTCCTCGGACTCCTCTCCCCCGGCGCCGGACTCCTCACCCCCTCCCACCACGCCTTCCCCCTCTCCCTCCGATGCGGCATCTCCTCCCTCACAACCGTACTCCTCTCCTCGAAGCTCCCGGCTCGACTTCTGCGTCCAACCCCCGACACCCTAGATTCGCCCCCGAGTCTGGATTCCGCGCCTAACCCGGACATCGCCCCGCCACCGCCACCACCCCCACCAGTAAGCGGTCTACTCTTCTCCTTCTCCCTCTCTCTATCTTTCCGTCGCTCTTTCCTCTTCTCCTCCACAACGACCGACGATCTATTCTTATCCCTCCCCGTCGCACTCCTTCCCAATCCTCCCCCGGGCTCCGTAAAACTCCTCCTCTTCCCATCTACCTCCCCCACAAAACTCCTCCTCTTCTCATCCCCCCCACAAAACTCCTCCTCTTCGCCTCCCCCGCCGCACTCCCCGGTCGCGCCTTCCTAGACGGCTTCTTCACACCCGTAGCAGGGGGCCTCATGACGTAATCGTAGGTGTCTGGGTCGCGCCGACAGAGCTCCTTTTCGATGCCCCAGAGGGGGGCCTCGGGCAGGATTTTCACGGCGAGGGGGTCCTTCCATTTGAGTTTCCAGTGGATATCTGGGGTGGAGGAGGGGGAGCGGGGGGAGGGGCCGTAGTCGATTATTAGTTTGTAGTTTTGGGTGAGGGCGGGGCTGAAGGATGAGATTAGCGTTTGGGGGGATAGAAAGAGGGAAGGGAGGGGAAGGATGGGAAGGGAAGGAAGGGAAGGGAGGAAGGGAGGGAGGAAAGGGGTTCTACTCACCACTCGTAAAACGCTTTATCGGCGACGCCCGGCCCCCCAAGTCTATATCTTGACCTCGCACTCGCATGAATGTACTCGTTCGTGAATTCCAGCGGTCTCTCCGTCGCGCGCCCCGTCTCGGGATTCGTCTCCATGTAATGGCCCGGAGTGCGTAGACCCGTTCCCCCCAGCGCATACACCCCCGTCGCAGAATTATATATCTCACCGAAACTCCAGGGGCGCAAACCTTCTCCTCCTCTCTCGTAGAACCTCTCGTTTTCATCCTCCTGCTCGAAAAGATACTCCTCGCGCATGTCGAGGAAAGGCGCTAATTGCGACATCATCCACGCGAGTGTGATGTTAGCGAGTTGCTGGTCGTCGTAGCCACCGCCCGTGTTGGAATGCACGCCGGGGAACCACACCTGTCGGAGGGTGGTTTTATTTCCAGGGGGTTTTTCCCACACGGCGGGGCTGAAAGCGGAGCGGCGCTCGTCCAGAGAAAGAGCCTGGAACGCATTTTCCACGCAGTTGGAAAGCTTCGTGTCGTAGAAAGACATCTCCTTCGACTCTGGACTTTGCAGCCCAAGTTTCTGCAGGAAGTTGAAGCGCGGGGTCCCCAGGGAGCCGACGGTGTCCCACACGGCGATGACCTTGATTTTGATGTCAAGCCGTGTGAGGCCGCGGCGTTCGAGCTCGTCTGCGTAGCGGGGGGAGGAGGCAGAGGGCTTGTGGGGGAAGGGTTGGTCCGGGTTTTTGGGGACGTATTTTGGGTCTCGGCGGTGTTGGACGTCTTCGAAGACTTCGGGGAGGGCGTTGAGCCCTTTTTTGGTGAGGAGGCCGACTTCGCCTATTAGGCCGCCGATGCTTCGCGCTGTGAAGGCACCTCTTGAGAAGCCGAGGAGGAAGATCTCATCGCCGGGATGGTAGTTGTTTGCGAGGAAGGAATACGCTTCTCGGACGTTGTCGCCTAGGCCTTCGCCGGTGGCTCCAGAGATGACGCGACTGATTCGTCCACCGGAAGACCCCACGCCAAAGTGGTAGTTGACAATCTGCGGGACACCGTCTTGACTGACTGCTTTGATGGCTCTCGAGATCCGCGTAACGTTACTGGGGACCGACAGCTTCCCATTAACCATGCCGTTATCAGAGTTCAGCCACGTCCCGTCACAGGCCACAATCAGACGCTTGAACATCCCCCTCCCGCCGCTCAACCCCGGTGCTTCCATCATGACAGGGCCCCTGCTACGTGGCCGGGGCGAAGCCGGCAACACGATCTCCAGCGGGGGTTTGGGCGGCACCGGGATGACTATCGGCGCGGAGCCTCGCACATTGCTGGGTGCCCTACTGCGACTCCTTGCTCTTGACGACGGGGGCGGTACCTGGGACATGGAAGCTCGTCTGTCCTCGGACCGCCTTTTGTAACGTTCTGATTCGGGCGAGGGAAAGTATCCCGAGTCGCTGCTCTCCGGGGAATCCAGCTCGATGGCAGCGATGTTTCTGCTCGCGGGGGAATCCAGCGCGGGGGCTGCGTTGTTTCTGCGGTCCAGGTGGAACCGGGAGAAGGGTAAGGAACGTTGGGGTTGGCGTGGAGGCGATACAAAGGCCAGGTTGTGCGCGATCGAACGCGGATAGTATGCTCCTCAAATGTCCTTCAGATATGTTGCAGATTCTTCCAGGTGTTGAGTCAACTCAGTGCTGAGGTTGGCGGTCAGCACACCTGCGCAACTAAGCTACCGCGTGGGACTCTTCCGCCTTCACCTCATGCACGAAGAGGGTAGATCAGGAGCCGGCGCCCCCAGCGTCGCACGCCAAACACCCCGTCCTACACGACTCCGCAAATCCCAAGCTCTTTCGCCGTGTGTTTTGTCGCCAATCCCCTCGACTCGACGTACGTTCGTCCTCGCAAGCCCAGCCTCACCTATGCTTTCCCCAGCCTCGGCAAATGCCAGTCACAGTGCCACGACGGGACCCTGCGTCAACCACACCCAACGATAGCGCACGAGTAGTTCGTTGGTTGGTCGCCTTCAAACGCGACAGCAGCTCAAGTGCAGTAAATTCCGACGAAAAAAACGCGCATGCGAACCCGCTGCAAGAAATCCACGCCCACCTAAGATTGGGCGTATGTAAAGTCCCGTTCGCGCACGACGATCTCGCTTACTCGGTGGCTGGGAACCTCACCCGTGGGGTGGCTGGTCCTTTCACTCAGGCGCTCGATCCGCTCCCAGGTAGAGCCAGCATGTCTTTAAAAACCAAGGTTTTGCCCAATACTCCCAACGGGGTAACCGTGTGCCAGACGGCGCTCCACCCATCGAACGCAGTTGTCGTCGTGGCGACAACCTCACAACACATCTCACGTCTGCGCATAAACACCAGCGGTAGCACCCCGCCAAGTCGACACCATCCGGGATGTCCCCTCGGGGAGACGTGAGTGGCCGCCGGTGAGGTGTCGAGCTCCAGGAGCGCGCTCTGGCCGGTGTAGAGACGCACCCATGTGGGGCCTAGCCAGCAACAACGAAGAAGTTAATGTACCTGGAGTGGATGCGGTTGCGCCTATGCGACGGTATATTTGCGGGCCCCAAACAACACATACATGTGTAGGTCAGGTCGACGGGCGGAACGAGGGACTGGTGTGAAGCGAGAGGCCATTGGGTGTAGGCCGCGGCTGCTGTCTCCCAACATGGGGTGTGTATTCTACCACGGAGCGTAGCTATAACGGTAAGATGGTACGGACTGAATGCATGGGAAGGACTACACTAGAGTGAATGGAGGTAGAAGCGAAGATTGGCGAACACTTTACGCGCCTTTCGTGATTGGCCTGGAGTTGCGGTGTTGAATGCGGTGTACTCGTTGTCGTGCATACGTTCACCGCCTTGTCCGGCAACTAAGAACTGCACCTGCATTCGATGGCTGCCGTGCGGCCTGGCCAGACAGCAATGCGGCATGTGCACGGCAGCAAGTGAGCTGATACGAGCCCGGCACGACGAAGCTCGCAAACATGAGATATCTAGTTAGGGCTGTTGACGGCGTTACCAGAGTCACAAGCAAGCAAGACGCAAAGTAGCAGCAGCAGCGGCGTTAAAGATATCAACTGTTTTTCAATTTGAGAACTTTTTATCTCGTGAAACCATCTGAACTAGCGGGTGTTCGTCGCAACTACATATCCGTTGCTCATACCCATCCATTCATGCTACCCAGATACCACCAGGTACCATCGTACCATAGATACCGCCAAGTAAACAGCCAGTGCCTCAGCCAGAGATAAAACAACACACTATCGTACAATCAAGATTTCCCAGCCCTTCAACCCCAAACCGCAGACAGAATCGCTCCCAGTTTGACTCCCTGACCAACCAATTTCGCCGCGAAGCTCCATCTAGGATGTACCCATTACTAAAAAAATGAATAAGTGAGAAACTAAAAGATATCGATGTAGAAATGAGACTTGAGGAAGATAAAGAGCAAGAAAAAAGTGACAAAATGAGATGCCATAAAGAAGATTCGTCAATCAGTTTCGTATGCTGTGTAGATGCCGATTTAATTTTCCCTTCCTCCGAGGAAGTGTTTCAATAGCCGCCGAACAAGTCGTCGAGCTCGTCGAGCTCAATGTTTTCCGGGCTTTTTAATTCTTCCCATTCCGCGTCTTCCATTTTCGTGGACCATGATTTGCTGGTATCGAGAGTGAAAGCTGGCGGAGGCATCTCGATGTGTAGTGTGGATGGCTTGAGAACCGGGCTGATGCTGATAACGGGGTCGAACGCCGCGTGCTCCATCTCGCCAAAGAGGGCAGCTGCTGTCTCCGAGTTTTTCTTCGCTGCGCTCTCTTCCGTCTCTTCCAGCTCGAAGATGTCGTCCATGGTGATGTCCGGGCGCTGCGTATTTTCAGCAACAGCGCTGGCCGAGCGTTCGCGTTCAGCCTGCTGGCTTTTCCTGCGCTCTTGTAATGACGACGCTGTCTGTGTGAACTCGCGCTCGTCCCTCTCCAGCGGCGGCGACTGCGCACGTCGGTTGTGGGCGATGTTGTGGGTGGGGGGCGGGTGAGTCGGGTTGGTGAACGGATCGCTGGCGGAATCGTCGTAATCTGAAAGATCCAATTCGGGCGACGGCGACCTCACGTCACGACCATGCGAATCGGCATCGTTATCGTCGGAAGCCGCGGAAGACAGCGAAGGCGTGATAATGCGCGCGGCGGCTGTGAGGTTGCCCGAATCCTCGGGAATGGGTTGGTGCGGCGTGGTGGTGAGAAAGTAGTAGACACGCTTGGGATGTGTGCCGACTAGCTTCTTGTCGAGAGGACAGCGCGATAGCGCCGACCAGTTGCGCTTGAGGTAGGTCGCGAGACGTGACGAAATAATGGCGGCAGGATTGGCGGAACTGTATCGCGTCAGCGTGAGTAACACAGGGGCTAGTGCATGAGCTAGGGGCGTTGTCCATAGGTACGTACCTTTCAACAATGGGGATGGTAGGCGACAGCACGGTGGCGAGCTCCTTGAGCAGGTGGGGGCGATTGCCTGTCTTCTGGAGCTGCTCGATCACGCCGACGACGATGATGTCGTCGATGCCCTGGGTGTCGACCTTTGTTTGTCCGGACTCGCCGCCTGGCGACGGTGGCGGCGTGTCGGCCACGCGGCCCGCGCTGCTCTTGGGGCGCTCGTCGAAGCGCAGCGATGACAATCGCGGTGGCGTGGTAGGTGTCGAGGAGATGGAACCTGAATGCGAGCGCTTGATCTTTTTCGCGACGTGCAGCGAGTCGGCCGTGGTGGGCGGCGATCGGGCTGCCCGCGGGCCGCCAGGCAGTGCGATACCCAGCGACGGCAGCGACAGCGACTTCCGGCGCGTGTTGTAGCCCATGGTGTGAATGTGTGTGTGCAGGTCGCAGAGGATGTAGTGAGAGGAAATTGGCGGGCGAGGGATGCGAAAGATGGTTGTTCCGTCCGAATGGCAGACGCCCTATTGGTCGTGGAATGCAGATGCGGCAGCCTTTACCTGAAGCGTTACCGCTCTATGCAAGGCAGCGTGCAACACTTCTGCCTGTTCGTACACGACCGGATTGGTGTGTTCGGGGGCGATGATAAACAAATAAGGCGGGATGCACACCCGATGTGCTGACAGCCCAGCCGTCGCTTCTTCCAAATAATAGGTGTGGTGTGGTGTGTGGGGGATTACGCTGGTGTCCGCCTCCTGAGCTGAGATGCACCGACGTCAGGAATGAAGTCACCGAGGAGATATCTAGGTATTATGCGGTGGGTTGCGAGAGGTGTTGTGGTCCCTGAATGGGTTCGAGAGGGGGAGGGGGGGAAGTCGTGAGAGAGGAGGTTGAGTGGAGCAGAGCACGGTTTGAAGAGGACCCAGCTAGGCTCTGAGGGGGGCGGCCGTGCGCAGTGAATGTTCATGTCAGGGATCGCCAGGATATGACAGCATCTACTTTTAGAGGCTTTCTCGGTCGCCCGCTCTGGCTAGCAAAGCTGAGATGCGTCGACGGGGCCAATGGGGGCTAGCGGGCTGACCGGACAGTGGCACTCTCACGTCCAAACTTTCCACACCATGTGCATGCATCACGGCGGGCTATCGATAGCTGTCGACGAGAACACCAGTACCTGCACGATACGGACGCGCCAGTCTCTGCTGGCGGCCGTGGAGGGGCGCTCCCGTCCACATTACGAGCTATTACTTCATTCACGGCAGCTTCCAACCTGCGCCCCTGAATAAGTCCTCCTCCGTCCACCCACCACACAGATAGTGCTCGATCGCTCCCCCCTCGCTGGCTTCACTGCGCTGCTGCCGAGCATGTCGTCACCCGCCCGATGCCATGCCCACTCGCTGACCGCCTCGGGCATCCGAACAGGCAGGTTTGAACAGCCGTGATGGGTGATGATAGCCATTATTGGAGTCGCATACTTTCCAGCGATCCGTCGTGCAGGCCCCCCTGCCGCCCTAGCGATTTAGCCTCAACGACGCCGTGCCGGATTTTCGACGAGCGGTGAGCTAACATTTTTTTGCCATGAATTTTCCTTCAGAACCAGATGACCGGCCTGGGCTGTGCGCAACGGCGCTGCATTCGCCGAATTCTTCCGTCCATCGACCTCCCGTGCTGCCACGACAACGGAACACAGCGGACCGAGGTGCCTCCTCGCCCGTCACGTCGCGGCGTCGCCTCATCAACCCATTCGAAACGGCCAGCTCGCCGCCTCGACTTTTGGAAAAGCAACGGTCCGGGCCCTATGTTTCACAGGCCGGCGCATCCACACTGCATCCATCGCTTATGACAACGCACGCGACGTGCCTCCATACCAATCACTGAGCCTGCGATTCGGCAAGGGGTACATGCATATCTATCCCCGATCCAGCCGCCTGCATCACACAAGGCGCCCGCTTGCTTCGTCACTTTTTGTGGGGTTGGGAAGGTGTCGCGCACGCTTCGGATGCACTCCGCTGGGGCCGACGAATCGTCCAGAGGTAGCGCTTTCCATGTGGGCTACAGAGTCCAGACATCGTCACTACTGTAGAAAGTTGCAAGCCTGTCGTTGCATGTCGACAGCGCTGCACCTGTTGTGCCTCGCCGTTTGTTTGTCCGTCGAGCGAGGATAGCGGCAGGGCGAGTCATGCATGCATGTCAGCGACGGGAGTTGTTCGTAAGCGCCGTCTCGTCGTCGTCTTCTTGACGGTGGTCAAACTTTGAGAATGAGGTCAGTTCGAGCTATGAACGCATTATCATGAGACAGCAGCCTCCGTCGCAGACGGCGGTATTGGTGCCCGCTAGCCCGTGATAACACCCGTATTCGCAGAATTGGTGGTCTGGCTGTTAGCTATCAAGACTACCTAGCTCCAAGTTGGGGGTGCGGAGGAGGAGGGTGGAGGATCTCAGATCTCCTCGCTTGAGTTGCAGCTGGTGTTGGTATTTCCTCATCAAGACGTTTTCGCCCCTCACCCGCAACTTCCTCACCCGCTTTATCGAATGTTGTGAAATTGAGGTAACACCATGGAGCTGTCTCCGCGGCTATGTCTCATATACAGTAGTGTACAGATAAGGCAATGGTGATCGAAATTTCGCGTGTTCCAGTGCCAAAAGCCGGAATCGCGTTTGTGTGTTGATGGCTGCGGCTACGTGCGCCGGCTCGGCATGCAGTAGGCGTCCCTTTAGCACGCTCATCTCCAGAAACTCCACCATGACCGCTGCGGCACCCCAGATCCGGATGCAGGTGACACAGGCGCCTGCTCTTCGCTTCCCTTTACAGCATCAACAATTGCCATGGTAACAGGGCGCTTGTACCCTTTGCCCTGCCGCGGCTTCAGCTCTATCCACCAAGTTGTTCCAAAATTGTATCGCTTCAGGTCGACAACCTCCAGGCCACTTTTCTCAACAATTCCCCCAATGTCCTTGTTCCAGAAGCATCCGTGCGCATCGGCGTGACCTGATGCTGTCTTGTCGAGCATGTCGTTCATCCATTGGTAGTGCGATCGGCCATGTTCAAGTAGAAGTATGCGTCCACCGTCTTCGTTGGTAGCAGCTTCGAGGTTGTGCAGCAGCTTGATGGGGTCAGGCGTGGAGCATAGACCCATGGTCTGCACGACGGTATCGTAGCCGTCGCGGGCGTCAAAGGGCGGGGTAATGGGCTGGAGAGCGGACTGGTGCTTGAAGAACACACGGCTGAAATACTCGGGATGTGTGTCCTTCCACTTGCGCTTGGCGACTGCCAGCATTGGCGCACTGTAGTCCAGCAATGTTACAGTCGCGCATTGCTTGGTTGGGTAGTATGGTATATTCCTCCCTGTACCCACGGCGACCTCGAGAACGTGGCCGCGCACTCGTTTGGTGATGTCCTTCCGTCGCTTGTTGAGCAGGAGCAGCGTTTCGGCCATGTTCACCTTCTCATCGTAACCTTCAGCCTCCTTATCAAATCGGTCGATAAAGTCCTCTGGCAGGTTTTCTACTTCCTCGGCGGTTATAATCGAGTTATACAGCTGCATGCCGTACATCCCCAGACCAAAGGCCGTCAAACCGCCCAGGAAGATGGGTATCTGCCGCCATCTTTGCACCTTGTTGACGTGTGCAGGCGCACGTTTAGCCTCCTCAGACAGCATACTGTCTGCAATCCTGGGCCGCTCTTCCCATACTCGCTTCGCTGCATCGCGCCCGGTCGATGGGTAGACTTGACGGGGTCCAGGGTACTGTGGTCGCGCTCGTGGCGGAGGAGTCGGCGGGCCGGGAGGCTTCGGGATGCGCTTCGGTACTTTGGGTAGTTTGGCCATGGCGACTCAATCGTAGTGCTCTGCTGGCGGAAAAGGCGCAACGTGGCGGTTCAATTGCAGATGGAACATGTCGTTGCAGTCCTTGCAAGGATCTATTGCCGAGATGGTCCAAGCTCAAGCTGTCTTCCAGAAATCTTCCAAAAAGTTTAGACCGGTGTGAGCCGATGGAAGCACCGAACTCGCGATATCGGGCGCTTCTCCGCAAAAGACGTCTAGGGCGCAAAAGAGATCTAGGGTAGCCCGCACGATGGCGTGCACTACGCTCCGTCTTTTCATCCTTGTATATACATCTCTTCCTGGTGCTTGAATTTCCTGTACTTCCTGTACTTCCTGTATTTCCTATACGACGCGTTATGGCGCCCAACGATACCCCTTCATCTGTCCTTATCATCGGAAGTGGCGCTTTTGGACTGTCCACTGCCTGGGCTCTCTGTAGAAATCCAGAATACAAGAACACCTCAATCACCGTAGTCGACAGGAACACTTTCCCTTCCACCGATGGCTCCAGTGTGAGTTACTCTAACACAGTCACTTGAACCTTGCACTGAACAACCACCCTCAGGTTGACTCCTCCCGTATTATCCGTCCCGACTATGCCGCCGCCCCATACGCCCGCCTTGCTACCCTCGCCCAAAACCGATGGCGGTCCGACTTCGCCCCAGAACACTACCACCAAGTTGGCCTCTGCGTGACCGCATCTGGCCCCGAACAGAAATACGTCGGCGACTCGCTAGCCAACGTCCAAAATATCGGTGTCGACAACATCGAAGTGCTCAACTCCGCCCGAGACATCGGCCGCGTCTGCGGCCTCGAACAAACCCCCGAACAAGCATGCGGTCGTACCGGCTACGTCAACTGGTCCTCCGGCTGGGCCGACGCCGCGGGCGCCATGATCTGGCTCCGCAAGGAAGTCGAGAAGTTCAACCGCGTCAACTTCGTCACTGCCTCCGCGAAAAAACTCCTCTTCGACTTCACCACATCCACCGTCTCCGGCGTGACCCTAGCAGATGATTCCACCATCCACGCTGACCTCACCATCCTCGCGGCAGGCGCCTGGTCCGCCTCCCTTATTGACCTCCGCGGCATCTGCAAATCAACCGGCCAAGTCCTCTGCTACATGCCGATTTCCGCCTCGGAAGAAGCCTCTCTCTCCCAACGTCCTACCATCCTCAACCTCAGCAACGCCCTGTTCATAATCCCGCCTGCGAAACGTACCCTCAAGGTAGCTCGTCACGGCCACGGCTACACAAATCCTACAACCATCCCCCACCCCGAATCTCAGGATCCCAACGAGAAAATCACAGTCTCTCTCCCGTACACCCACGTCACAGATCCCAACCTCGTGATCCCCCTGGAAGGCCGAAAAGCCTGCCGCGATTTCTTGCAGTCGATTCACCCCTCGCTCGCTACACCTAGTCGTCCCTTCACTTCGACCAGGATATGCTGGTACACCGACACTCGGGATGGAGATTTCCTAATCAGTTACCATCCGAAGTGGAAAGGGTTGTTTGTGGCTACGGGGGGAGTGGTCACGGGTTTAAGTTTTTGCCCGTTATTGGAGATAGTATACTTGAGTGTGTGGGGGGAGGACGCCAGAGGAGTTCAAGCAGAGGTGGAGGTGGCCGGAGGAGAGGGTACCGGAGGATAAGTGGGCAGGGGATGGGAGTAGGGGGGGCCGGTGGGGATGGTGTTGATGGAGGAGTTGGGGAAGGGGGAGAGTAGGCTCTAGGGGGGTGGGGATGGTGTGTTTTTGGGTTAATATATATATAGAGCGCTGGATATAAGTGTACTTTGCATGAACTCTTCGTTACTCATTGCTCCGATTGTACGTAGTTACTTTCACGATCAACTTCCTTACTGGAGTCGCCCCTTCCCAGAATGCAAAGTTAAATGCACTGTCTACTACAACGCGCCTTCTATATAGTTCAAATATTACATGAATGAGGTTCAGAAGACATTACAAGGCATAACGCAAAGTTAATTCACATTGAGCGACTGCACAACCCCTCTAAGGTTAGGTTGTAATCACGTGCCAGTATTCTCACCTGCACTTCACCGTGAACTTGATCACAAATCTATTTCAACCGCTCCTACATAAACCCCCGATCTACCTACCACCACAAAATCATCAAAACAAAAAACACTATGTTAGTATAAAATCACTCGGGGTGGGAAGTCCATATACCAACAGAAAAATCTACAAAGAAGTCACAAATTATCCGCTGAGTCGTAATTTATCTCTTCGAAGAAATCCATCCCACACCATTGAATATCGGAAGAAAGCAGGATGTAAGAGAAACAACGGCTTCAAGTAGACGTCGTATGGTTGGTGTATACATAGCGAAGTATTTGAGCATCGATATTGTAGAGAAGAAAGTCAGTATCGTGTATGACGTAGTGAGATTCTGGAAGAGCATTCATTAGGGTTGTGATTTCAATGTTTGCAACTATGAGAAATGGAAGACTAACTGTCTTGGGTTCTTCTTCCACATTCTTAAAGAGATAGTAGTGCAGTTATCTAAAGACGGAGATGTTGAGGTAGAACACAATGTAGGAGATAAGCGTATAATAATCTATTGTAGTTTAATTTCTTCAATGTTAGGAACTGAAATGTATGATTTAGCTAGTCATGAATGAACCAGCGTTGGAAAGTGCGAACTATTTCGAGATACTATACAAGTCTCTAGTAGAGGCAAGTATTAGCATTTATTCTCGTTTTAGGATTAACGAAGGCTGTTTTCTAAAGGGGTGATTTAGATTCGTTGACAGGAAAAGAGCGAATAGGACTCCAAATCATATATACTTCGTTAGATGGAAGCGTACTGTTATTCTAGTTCACTTTGTTTTTCAGTTCCGAACATGTTTTGTGGTTCGGTGTGAAGATATCTTGATTCTATAGTATATTATAAATTAAAAAGACTCTTTTTTCTTATATAGTTTTATACCTGTAGATGGTACATTGAATTCACGAATATTAGTGTGTTTTTACGCTTTTAGTGATTTGTTACCATCTAGATAAGATGACAACTGAGAGATAGTTCTGTTTAATGTTTTCAGGATTTCGAATTCGACATATTCGCCACGACCATCGAGACTGTATTCAGGCATGTATACATAAGTCAATTACTGTCTCTTCTTTCGGTAAGATTCGTTCCAGAGCCTAAATTTCGAAGTCATCAGATATAGCATTTTCCATGCGCGACATGTTTGACTATCGTGTCGAGTTTCCCCATCAGGACATAGCACGCGAATGTTGTACACAACAACGTCCAAAGCGATGAGAGATACCTAGAGACTTAGTGTCAATGTGCCTATTCTTATCCTTGTCGGCTCATTGCTCTGATGAATTAAGCCTGAACATATCTGGACCATTTGAGTAAGGTTAGAATACTGGGTAAGCGATCGTGATAGACCCGGTGAAAGCATGCAGACCTGCAGTACTAAGGCACAACGACAATCTGAGAAGACGCCCAGAGATACGATAAATTGCGCTGCTTCATACCTCGTATAGCTGTACATTTTGTTGGGTTGATGCCGAACTACGAGGCTACCGAGGCACACAATCGATAGCGTAAGTAACAACAATCAAAGTTCTTGTAAATTCACCACTCTACAGCATACCCTCAACTCTAAGTCGACTAAACTAGATACAATGATGGAGTGGCTTGCATATCGTGAACCCCCTTTGGGGTTCCCACTGCCGGCTGTTTAGCGAACCCTGCACTTACCAGGTTCATCATTCCTTATCTGCCGGCAAACGTGCACAAGTGCACGGCACATCAACCGCCGTATTTGCTTCGCCAACCCTTGTCTCCCCTTTCTAATGAACTCACTGAGCACGACCTCAGGAGAACGTTCCACGGACCTGGGTGGCTCATGCGCAAATTGATGTTCCTCCACGAGCGTCATGGCCCACCGTTCGCCCTCCACCCTTTGGGTCTCGACCTGTTTATACATCAGCCTTGGCCCTGCACGGGTGCCTCAGGAGCGCAGCGGGAAGAGCCCCGCGGAGCAGATCACCGTTAGGGGTGATGCATGTGTATTTCAAATTTCAAGGTTGCTGAGAGCTTCTACTGGCACAACAATCTTCCAAGATTCTTTTATTGGTATCTCAATACGTCAGCTTAGGGCTGGGGTGGGTATAACAGGTGGTCCGTCCAGAACTTTATCCATCCGCTACCAATGAGCGCACATAAAACATGTCTGGGCTTAGGCTGCTCAATGCGCGTCCTTCAGCCTGGAAGCGAGTGCCATGTGGATGCGGGGAAGCGAGGAAGTCGTATGCTCTCCACTGGGTACATGCTCTGGACGAGAACCTACTCGTAGGATGCATTACGACTACACTGAGCTCTCGGTATGTGCGCTCCTACATGATGAATACACCTACGTACCTACCATATAGGCATCTCATGTAATTAAGTAAGCAGTGGGAACATCCATCATCTCGCACAGGCGAGTCCCGATTCGATACGTGCGGGATTGCCCAGGGGCGCAATACCCTGGCAAGAATCCTGCCACCGTACGATCTCCAGTTAGCCTCCGAGGGGTTAGAGCAATCGTATATGTATGCTTCTGCGCCCTCTCCACACCTGTTTGGCGTCCGCGGACCCTGCTCCTCGCCCCCTACAACGCCCAAATTTCTATGAGCGACGCCGCTCTACCCATCGCGTCGTCGTTGAGGAACGATGGCCTTACATGGGACACTCGCCCTTGTCGTCGCTTTCGGGCTTACTAGTTTCTCCACTGTTGTGGTAGCTCTAAGGTAAAACGTACGAGTGTTGTGTTAGGTGCGCTATTGACTGACCCCAGGTTTTATGCCCGCTATTTCCTTGTGAGGAAACTTGGTTCCTCGGACTGGGTGATGCTTGCGGCTCTGGTAGGCCGATCTACACAGGTGATAGAAAAGGTACTAATTCAGTAGATCGCGACTTGGGGAACACCTATCGTCACTTACTACCAGATTCTCTATATGGATTACAGTAAAGCTATCAATCCTGATGGGACATGGGTATGTCTTAGTCTGAAAATACCACTGGCATACATTGACATCTACAGAACATAGAGGAATACAAGAGGGTTGCAAGTGGAAGTCTACTCACCATATGGATTTTTCGTCTTAATTACATCATAGACCACCTCCTGATCAAGACTTCAATCTTGCTCTTCTTCAACCAAATCACTGCCGCTCATCGATCGTACTACTGGGTTGTGCGTACCATGCTGGGCCTGGTCATTGTTTGCAGTCTGGCCATGGCACTCGTTAGCATCCTAATATGCAGCCCGCCGCGAGTTGCTTGGGACGGCGACGTATTCCTGAAAGAGTTCAGCGGTATCTACCCTAAATGCCTCAACCCATCAACTCTATGGCTTACCCAAGCTTCGTATAACCTCGCTACCGACGGTATTGTCTGGCTTCTTCCGATGCCATTCTTCATGAGTCTAAGATCCATGCCCGTACGCCGACGCGTCGAGCTCATCGCTATCTTTGGTCTCGGTATTGTTGCTATCGCCGCTTCTGCGGTCCGTCTCTCAATCACCATGCGGTGGCTATCGAATTTCGAAGAGTCTGGGCGACAATGGGGAAATCTTTTGATCTGGTCGCAAGTAGAGCAACACACCGGTATCATCGCTGCTTCTATACCGTTCTTACGGCCTATCATGCGGAAGATCGTAAAGAGGGTACGCACGCGAAGCCCAAGCCCTGGGCCTCAACTGATCGCAGAGCGCGTCACTCCTTTTGGGCCACCTAAGCATGTACGAACGCCTATTATACCGAGTCCTGCCCCTACATTTGGTAGTGACGATGCTTTCCGCGCTCCTGTAACGCCATTGTCACCCATAAAACCTGAGATGCAGGTCTTCCATACAGTGTGAACAGAACAAGAAGGAGGAATATTAGCAGCTTTGCATGACCGGTCTCAACTGTCTTGAGCACAAAGATCAACAAGTGCCCACTCACAGCGAAGTGAACTGTTAGTCCATTGCCAACTGGACTGAATGATCTGACTCAAGAATTGGGGGCCGAGTGTTGGAATAATTCGACATTGGAAACGAATTGAAGAACAGACGAGCGACCACTTTTGACGGACCACACGGCACAAGTCGGTCTTTTTGTTGGCACACAATCAAGATCAAAATCATAACCCGGTGTGGTGCTCTGAAGCCAGAGGTTTCCAGGGGCAATTCGCTCCGAAGCCATATAACGAAACTTTACGAACGATATCACGCCACGTCATTGCGTACCGTCATGATTGGCAACGAAATTTTTTTCAGGAAGCCCACTAGAGAGTGGTGCCCGGCATTTCCGTGCTCTCGTCTCAGGCGCAGAACAGTTTGCATCGCGCATGGCATCAATTTTGTGCGACTCGATGAATGTAATATTTGGGGGATGAGGAAGACATCAAGAGTCATGAATGACATAAAGATAATAACACGGTATAGCCAGAGGAAGTAGCCACAAATTAATAAATTGATACCTAGCAAACACCTAGTAATGTAGAATAATAGCCTTAAAATAGCCCAGCTACATATCTCCGAGCACACTAAACACCACCTTGAATCTCGCGATGTCAGTCTACCAAAACCATCAACACGTACTCCTACAGCTCAAATCAACGTTTCAATCCCATACAAACTTTCGTCTCTCCCACTCCCTCTTTCGACCAAGCCCCTGTTACCCAAAGTCTGTGCTCCAAGTCATCCAATATATCGTGCACCGTCAGCAATCGACCCAACCCTATAGCCCGTTCCCGTGCGCAGCACGGGCTTTCCCTCTTTCCCCGCATCCTGCTTATACCATGGCATGGGCACATCCGCATGCACGTACCTACCCCGCGGTTAGACCATCACTCATGCGAGATAAGTACTATAATTCTAGTGGTTGGTAGATCAACATTGCATAGACTGGTGTTGTTCTATTTACATGAGCTCACTTGTGACAAGGTGAGTGGGAGAAATATACAGTCTTGTTTGGCTACCTGCAATATATTGTGCTCACTTGGCCGGACAAGCATATGCTGATGTTGTACTGGTTTGTGTGTACTGCATGCACATTGACGGCAATCGCCTTCGGGGTAATTACTCCGCTGACCCAGATGCATAACCGCCCCCACTTGCCCTAATTTTTCGGCTGCTCGAAGGAAATTCTGATTCGACATTCGTGATTTCACACTTACACGCTGAGATTGTTGGCCTGGCGCTTTCGTTTTAGCTGATGTGCATCTTGTATCTCTCCACCTCGTAGTAGATTAAATGTTAGCATGTTAATTGATTCCCCAGAACTCTAAAAGTCACTTTTTGGAGGCGTTTCATTCATCATTCAAGTGCGAAAGACATGATCATCCCCCGGATCAATTCCTTCGAACCCTATTGCCCGCAACAGACACCATGCTCGCGGAATCAAGTACGATGCACCCACTGAGACATGACCTTCTTCCTCACACAGAGAGACCACGCTCACCCGTCCTTCCCCGAATGTGTCGAACTCCTCTGCCGGAAGTCCTCCCAGCACGTTGTCTACATGCGACTTACGGACCATAACACAAGCACTGAAACGTGGAAGTACCGTTATTCTCCCTCCCCCATTTGTAACCCAATCTTCGAACCGTCTAGACTGCCCATCAGCATCACTCTCAATTGTAAATAGAAAGCATTGCAATGATATAGTGAGCGTACCTCCTAACCTCACTGACAGGCACACCTTCAAGCGTTGGGTCTTCTTGCACGCATCAGTTTATACGTGAGAATAGTTCAGCGTCTCTTCCTTGCTCTAGGTCAAGTCTAACACGCGTGTTTATGTGATCCATGAAGCGCTTCCATTGGCTATCGTCTTGATACGTTGTGCGGTAGATGACGGAACCTCATTTAGCCTCTGAGTTCTTGGCTAGATAGTCTCTGGTTTTCTTCACGTCATCCATCTGGAAGCTACTTTCAACGTCAGATTTGTTGTTGTAATAGCCTTGAATACTGACAGTACATACAAGCAAAGACGGCGCTTGCAAGTGGAATTCTGCACACTTTAGAACGAGTGAGTACTCGTAGATGTTTAAGTTCTACAGAAGTAGAAGTTATATGTCAAGATTGACGATTTGGGCGCGTAGCGTCGATAAATGGGGTGGTGCGTGTTCTGAGGCGGTAGTCATGTGACGTGGTTATCCCCGGACGTAACCCCACCGCCCCGCTGCCTTGCCACACCCGGGCTTCTCATTCAATTTGGGGGCTTTTCCGATTCTGCACTCACCTGAGCTATAGCACCTCGATTAAGGCACTCCGGATGCCTGTGATCTAAAGGAAATTTCTGCTGGTCTGTGTAATTGGTTCTAACGTTTGTCTGTTTCTGTTGGCATGTTTTCTTTGGTCATTTCTCTTGTACATTATTTGTTAAAAAAACCGAAGCTCTCTAATTCACCAATGAAATCGTGCGTGGTAAGAGTCATATTTCAGGATAAAAACACATACAACACAAATATATTCATGATTTAAAGGAAAGATAGACATATACCATGAAGAGATTGGATTTTACGATGCCAGGTTATCATGCTGTATGTATCCGAAAGATCCGTTTGCTCTTAGCTAGTGAGAAAGTAACACCAAGAAAGACTAAGAACGAACAGCGAGTGGCAGTATCGAAATGCATGGTCACGATTCAGTATATGTGGAGAGTTGAATTCGCTCTCAGTTCTCACTGGCAAAAAAAAAATAACACCACTCACATCACACTTCACTCCCCTCAGGACACAGATTTTGAACGCCACTTTTATAACATTCAAGCGCCCGATCAATATCCTACAAAACCAGTCATAATATGCACGTTTGTCCCAAAACCGTATGCAGCAAACAACCAATCATCGTCGTCTACACACGCGTACATTCCGGACGTTTCCCTACCCCTCTCCCACAATGCTATTCTACACGAACCTGGCATACCAACGCGTTCGTCCCATCCCTCCGACATGCCCACTAGCCGTCCGTCCTGTGCCATCCCGTCCCGTCCCGTGACATACCACCTAAACCATCATCATCGCGCATAGCATGTAGACTAAACCAAAAAACAATAAAACACCAAAGTCGCGCCACCAACCCGTATTAAACGCCGTGCTTTTTCTCTCCCACGGCACCAGACAGATATAACAGACCGTCGCAAAAAGACCAATGGATGGATGAATGCATGCAGAGAACGAGCCTCGCCCACGGCCAAACATACGCCTCTACACGTTCGCAATGCAATAACTGAATAACCCGTGACCCCGTACGCACGAAAATGCTGTGAGTAGACATTACCGGCCCCACCTATATGTGGCAGGCCGTGTTCGTGTATTGTGACAAGTCACTTGATGTGCGCTTGCCTTCCGCGTGTGCCCCCCTTATACAGGCCGAGGGCTCTGCTGCGGACTTGTGAAGAGTGCGCTGAAAATACGCTCAACCTTCAATGGTTGTCAGGCTTGCATTTAACAGCTCAAAGAGGAGAGAACGTACCTCGGGTGCGGCCTTGACAAATGGCAGATCCCAGAAAGCATAGGTCCGATTTTTCAAAATTTCGAGAAGAGTGATGATGAGGCCCCACGGGTGCGGCCTGTGCACCAGCAAGCGCTCCATGAACACTCGCGTGATGGTATGCTTCACGTCTTCATTGTCGGTGGAAAACAAGTGAAGAAGAGCACAGCTAAAGTACTGCGTGTGCGAATTGGGCCAGCGTAACTGGTTAGCAATAGCACTGATGAAGTGGAACTTAGCCTCTGGGCGAAGCTCTTCAGCCAGCTTCTCGATCAGCTTGGCTGCTGGAATCGAGCTATCAAAAATTGGCCCTTTGGTGCCTTGGATAGTGAGCGCGCTGGTGCCGATGTACAGAGTGATTGCATGGATCAGAGCCGGGTCGGCGGTGGTGACATCGGCTTCGAAGCCAGCAGGTTTGGGCTCGTCGTAGTAGACAGCGTTGCAGATTTGTTCAACATCTTGGGCCTTCGGATCAGAACGTAGGGAAGCATCAATGGTACCCTTGATATTGGCGTCACTGAGCATCTTCTCAACGTCGCCACGAATCGTAGGTGCTTGACGACTATCATCGAGGCGGTCGACCTTGACGCCAGTCGCAAAGGGATCTGGCATCTCAAGAATGTTCGAAGGATAAGCGCTAACAATCAGATTGCGCAGCTGCGTGCAATGCATCGGAATGCTGTTGCAGAAGCGGAAATGATTCTCTGCAAGGAACTCAGGGTAGTCATGGTGAATGACGAGAAGAACACGTAGCACACCGCGGTAGTAGGTTTGCGCCATGATAGTCTCCTGCTGGGGTCGCACGATCTGTCCTGTGAACACGAGCAGTGCTTCGACGAGCTGTGCAAACATTTCCCAACCTTGAGAAGGATTCTCTTCCAACATTGCTGGAACAAAGATGCGGTGGGATATCAGAGTCAGCCAAGAGAAGGCGAACCTTGGGAAATGTGTTGGCTGGAGAATCAGCAAGGCCTTTGCAACGACAAGGAAGATCTCTTCCTTAAAGCCAGCGAGCGTATCATCTTTGGCAGCATCGTTGAGTTCGAACAGGATCGAAGAGAACAACCGGAAGAAAACCTTCTGGCTGAAAAGCTCAGTGTCTCCACGTGTTCCTGGATTCTCGCCACGCCCGAGGTAGTTGTTCAGAACGAGGATGACAACCAACAAGATTTGGTCAAGGTACTTTGCCTTGCTCTCCTTGACTGCTCCAGCCTGTTCACCCTGATAAACGACCAGATCGACGATGAGCTTGGCGAGGGCGTCGACTTTGACAGTCGCGGTGTCCGGATTGCCATTGCCATACGGAAGTGACTGTTCATGTCCATACGCAGCGACGGAGGCATCAATGCAGGCTCGGAAAAACTCGATGGACTCTTTGGGGTTTGTGATTACTTGCTGTACATGCAGCTGGTAAATAAAAGCGGCTATTGATTTCTTCGGCGTGTCAGGGTGCTGGAGGTGGATCCATTCGTCAAAGATATATTCCAGCTGATCTTTCTGACCAGTTGAGGGAGGTGTCAGCTCTTGTTCCGAAGCATCGATGTGTAATTTGGTCAGCAGCACCTTGCCGATTTCCAAGGTTGGGTCCTCGGCCAACCAACTGGTGAGTGCATCGATAGAGAGAGCAAAGTCGGCTCGGAAAGCGCTCGGATGTTCACTCAACAATATCTCATCCATGAGCGAAGAGAGCATTTCCAAGGCAGCGAGACGGCGTTCCTGGATTGCCTTTGCGAGGATAGTGTTGAGCTTGCGCATGTCCATCAATCCGACTTCCATGAGAGCTACCATCACAGTAGCATTTAAAATGCGATCATCGTCGTTCAAGGTTGCAAGCCACATCAACACCTGCCTAGATGTCGATACTGACATCTCACACAAGCTGCTTAACAGATGCGCGAGTGTTTCAATTTCCAGTCTGCTAAGACTGTCAGAGAAAAGGTGGTTTGTGACCTGACCAGCGATGCGAAAGGCCCAGGTTTCTTTGTTGGGTCCCGCAAATGCGACCTGCGACAGGAGCTGCTCAAACGTATGATGGACAGGGTTTGTTGGCAGCAAATCGCTGATGCGCTCCTCTGTAGCCTCCTTGATCTGGCGCATCATGTCGCTAAGCAGTTCCTCAACGCCACGCCACCCACGATCCAAACCTGTAGGCTCCATGTAGCCGTTGATTTGTTGGGTGGGAGGGGCATGAGCGGCCTGCAGACTCTGGAGTCGAGGCTGCTGGGCAACTTGGCGCGGTTCAGCCGGGGCGGCAGCAGGTGTGGGCAAATTTGCAACAGTGGCGAATTGATCTTGTAGCACGTCTGGCAGTTGTCGTCCGCTATCTTGTGACACGTTATTGACGTGAGGCGCACCGCGTGATTGCCTACCGAATTCTTCGTAGATGGCAAGTTGTTCTCGGTTGAGTCCTCCGGTGGTTTGCTTGTATGGCTCCGGGATATAGAATGCCCAGGGACTGATAGCGGCGTCTTTGAATGGTTCGTTGGTGCGTTGTTGGCGGTAGTCCTGACGAGCTTGGATGGCCTCTTGTATTTGCTGGTCAATCTCTGTTCGTGATGACACTTCAGCAGCTTGTTCAACTGTGTTGCAAACAAGATCCAAGTTGTCATTCACAAACATGACCACATGACCTTCGGGTATGGCTTGCTCAGGGAGGTCACGGGCCATCACACGGATATTGTTCTGAATGCTCATACGCAAGGGTTCCTTACAGGTGACCAATGCCAACGCACCAGACAAAGATTTGACAACCGTGTAGGCTGCATTGCGCAGCTTCTCCTCGTCGGGCTCAAGAGCGAAATCCTTACTAACGAGTTGAGACGTTGAGATGGCAGCGATAGTAACGGATCGCTCGACAACAGGTGCGATGATCTCCTGGATAGCTTGTTGAACGGCAGTCTCGAAAATTTTCTTGATAGTGCTCTGTGGAACCACATTTGTGCTCGAAGGAGGATACTGAAGCTGCGGTCGAAAATCGGGCAGGGCAGCAGTGATAGCAGCGGATGAAAATCGTTCACTGGGACCTCGGACTCGTTGAATGCCTAGTAAACCACTCATATCTCCAAACGCTTCAAGCCCATCAGGTGGGGGCATCTGGCCAATGTACTCTTCCTCCACCTGAGGCCTCGTCCGAATGCAAGTCGAGGGCTCGATGTCTTTGGGATCGATGTTCAACCCCTTACAAAGAACTTCAATTTCAAACTTCTGGTTCAACTTCAAATCCGCGTGCTCATACAGTTCCTTGAGAACGGCCAATATTTCCATAAGCCATGGATTGGGGGGTTGGAAAATGGGGGATTTAGCAGCTTGTGCGAGGACTTTGCAGGTGAAAGGAATTACAAGTAACAGTCGATCCGTTGCAAACCCTTCAACGAGAAGGTCTTTGAAAGATATGTTGCGAAACTTGATAGGCTGGTTCCGCGCAATGGTGAGGGACCCAAGCCAGCCTCCGAGATTCTTTAGGTGCCCACGCTCTGTAGAGCCAAGAGGCCCTTCGCTGTTTAGCATGGCAACCACAACGACGTACGTCTCACGCAAGACTTCGGCCCACAAGATTCGATCATTGAAGAGTTCCAGCATGTCGAGGTAGAGTTGCTGGAAATTGGGTTGCATCTTGGCACGCTCTTCAACGAGGTAGTTCGCAAACCACTGATGATGCCTTTCCTCCACGGCTCCGGTGAGATCTCGGATCTTGTCTTGCAGATTGCGTTCAGATACGTTGTTAAGGACGAATAAAACACGGTCTTGAACTTCCTCGTCGGGATCCTCATACAGTTCAGGTCGAAGAGGAGGGTCTACATGAAGACAAGTGAACTTCGGTACGGCGGGTTCAGACTGTAGTTGTTCATCCACATGGTTGCCGTTGGTCAGGCCCACGCCGTTTTGAGAGGTACCGTTCACCTCGCCCAGCTGGGATCGCACAACCTCTTCGGCCTTGGTATAGATCTCTGTGCCCTGGAGGCCTGGAATGTTCAGCAACTCCTCACAGTAGTTGGGCCATTCGTGGAGCCGAAGCGAGTAATGAATCAGCGCCTGTAAGCCAAACTTGTACATGGAATCATCCGGACGGTAATCTTGAACAGCTTCCAGGACCATAGATAAGCCAACACGAAGAGCCAGTCGCGAAAGCAGATTATAGTTGATGATGCCTCCAAACAATACTGCGGTGGTCGCAAGAGCTTCTAGCGGATACTCACCAAAACAGTTGTATTCATCAAAGAGTCCATGGATCATGCAAGCAAACAGATCTTGCTCAGCAGGGTCTCGCGACTCTTTGTACTTTTTAAGGACCGTAATGATCTCCCGGACGTCGCTCTCGCTGCTGTACATATTCTTAAAATGTTCTTGCATCTTTTTGTCCGCTTCCTCCGGAAGTGCATTGCCGTTCTGTCCATTCGCATCGATGATGTCATCTATGCCCTCACCGTAGTTGATCAGTCGAGGGTATGCCTGAATGCATCCTCGTTGTAGTATCATGAGGTCTTCGTCACTGAGCCCGCCACAGTCGGCCAGAAACCAGAGAATTGGATAGACTGTCTTGACTGGTAGTGGTAGGCTGGCCGGCATATGTCCGTCGTTACGTGAACGTTGCATCTCATCGTTAGCCCTGGCATTAAGGAAGTTCTGCAAAATTCTACTGAAGATGTTGCCTCCTTGTTTGTGGGTCTCATGCAACCAAGGCTCTATTTCGAACAGTCCCTGAGCGTGGGCTTGTGCTGCTAGGTCCAGACTGAGGTCAGTGTTACTGCGGATCAGCTGCTCTAGCCAGCCGAACTGTTGCACATGCTGAAGAATGATAGTAATGGACATATTCTCGTTGTTGTAGGCCTCGTTGAATCGTCCTATCAGCCACTGCCGGTCTTGTTGCCATAGTCCGTAGATTACGAACTCATGCCGCGTTAGCTTCCTCCAGAAGTAAGGATCGAAAAGCTGCTTCAGGGCTTGGTCTTGTAATGCACCAAGAGGTTTGGTTACTCCAGCCGCTGCAACGAGGAATTCGGCCGTGTGAGGATTAATCACAGAGTCCGGAATCCCGAGTACGTTGGCATCATTGTACGATTCCTGTGACCGGAAGATCATGCCGAAGAGTGCCCTGGTAGCATCCAGTGACACATACGGGTGCTTCATCGCCTGGTCGGCGATGGCCTTTACTTCTGGAGGTGCATTCTTAAAGGTCTCCGGGGAAAATGATGTTCGGAGTCTGGGAATCTGCGTGACGTCAAGCTCATCAGGTGTGCACTCTAGGAAGCGTTGTAGGAAGCTGAGTTGGGCAAGCTCATTTTGCCACGCCCCGCCCCATAGAAGTTGTATGTCGAAGTTATCCGTTTCTTGTGCGATAGGGAGTAGAGCATGGTAGATGGTTAAGAATTGCGGCTTGGATACCTGCAAGTGCTGGCGATCAAAAGCGTGCACGACTTCCTGCCATTCGATCCTTTGCCCCGTTCGGTGTTCTCGTAGAGCTGCTACAAAATTCTTCGCATTGTAACCTGAGGACATGGCCAAGAACACCAGCACATTCGCGACTTGCTGGTAGCTGATATCCCGTGCCTCTGCCGCAGCGAGTGTTTCTTTGCATGACTCTATAGAATCAGTGCCACGAGGACCAGCGCTCTGGATGAGCTTCACCAGAGGATTCTGCGAAGCATTGGAAAGCTCAACCAGCTGCAATGCAACTTGTATCTCGTTAGGCATCTGACGTTGCAGGCTTTGATATCGGTACTGCAAGGCACTAAGCAGCTTGTTCGTGGTGTCCTCAGCCCAATCCGACGGTGGGGATTGGAGAATGTGGTCGACGAGAGCGGCAAGGTATGTGGGGTTGTCTGGAAGTTGCGATGGGTCGAAATGCGCGATGGACAACAGGAGATCGTCTGTTATCGCGCCAAGAATCGCATCGGCTGGGAACAGTCAGCATTGCTTGCGCGTGCGCACGTGAGCGCGGAGAGCTTACCTCGTGCCCGAAGCTCCGTATTATTGCCCAGTTTGCATGCGGCCGCCAGCATAGCTTGTGAGAACACGTCGAGTTGGAAATGAGCGATGAAGGTGGAGAGGTCGAAGTCACGGAACAGGTCGCCCTCGGGCGAATTGATCGACTCTGCAATTTTGAGGGCTTGCTCAGGGTCTGTCTGCAGCTTGTGCATCTCGGTGACAAGCAGCTGGTAGTTGCCGTTGGGCTCTATGCTGCGGCCGCCCGTTGAGAAAATGTGCGGGGCATTGTTCTGCAACAGACGGCGGAAATACTTGGAGAAAACCTCCATGCCGTTGGAGTCGACAAGCTGCGTATCGTTAATATTGCAAGTAGTAGAGTATAGAAAGGTTTGATAAAGCCTGCAAAGCGTGGAGCTGAGGTTGGAGGAGACAGGGGACGCACCTTCCGAATCTGCTCGGCCTGGGTCTCCCACTTGGTACGATCTTTGTCGTCCTTGACGGGTCCGAACTGACTGAGTAGCAGGAAGACCTGCGCAATGACGATTCGCGAGAGGTTCTGATTGTGCGCCGACGCGCTGGTAGGGTTGATTGCGGTGCTCGGCGAGCCCACGGTGCTGGAGGTTGAAAGTGAAGGCGAGGCGCGCACTAGCCTAGGGGCCCCTCCGCCGCTGCTCGACACACCGCCTGCTGCGGCGGCGGCGGAGGCCAGTTGCGAAGGCTGCTGCGACGTTATTGTCCGCACTCGGGAGGACAGCAGCTGGCCGACCGGGGGCTGCTGTCCGGCGTGAGAGGGTGAGAAGGGCGACGAGGTCGACGACGCGGCCGAAGACTTGCGGCTACCGACGTGGCGTGACGAGGATAGCGGCAGCGATGGGAAGCTTGACGTCGCTGGAGAGAAGGCTGGCCGCGAGCCGCTGGGCGAGGGGGTGTTGCGTTGGTCGTGGGCGACTGCGGTGGAGATTGGGGTTAGGCGTGTGCTCTGGTGGTGTCTCGGAGGGCCCCAGGGCGTTTGGTTGCTGCTCATCTAGATGGCGTTTCCATGAGCAGTGCGCGGGCGGCCTTTTAGGGGATGGGTCAAGGTAGGGGAGATGCTGGATATATCTTGGTGAGTCGCGAATGTCCCGCCAAAGCAGCCGAACGAGCTGGCTTGGCACTCGAGTAGGTACTACTGGCCCTACTGGGGCGGCGAACTAGGACTACTGCCTGGATGGGCAGCGGTATGCTTATTGTTATATTGTATTTCGAACAGTCACACAACCAGAATATTTGAAGACAGATATGCTAAGCTGAGCATTTTGCCTTCCTGCAAACGCAGCAAGCACATTTGACTTTGATGGGATGCAGTTGTGTCTCTTCGGTGGAATTGCCCGCTCCGAAGAAGGCAACTGCTCCGAAAAAGGTACCTGCTCCCCAGCGATTTTCGCCGCCACGCGTTACGCCACAGTCCTGGAGTAAGGTACCCCCATATCTACCAGCATTTCATCACTCTACTCTAGAGTACTATGCTATGCAGAAGCTAGGATATAAGCATTACTGACGCCATTCCGCAGATTTGACTGCCGAATGGTCTAGAATGCTCTTGCCTGTAGTAGTGCTGGTATCCATGGCATCCACTTCCGCCACCATCTGCCTGCACTACATCCACCCTGCATATGTCTGCTGTACTTGGGCTCTTATAGCAGCATTTTTGAAATTTACTGGTACTTCATGCATGTCGTATGATGTAACACAGCCCATCGGAGCTCAGAGCGGGATATCTGTGTCCTATGGTAGCGGATGGCGTCTGAATGGACAGGTGAGTGGAGGCTGCAGTTGACTGGGCGTAGCATGCGGGCAGCTGGTGCACGACAGAAGCATGATAGGATACAAACGTATAGCTCTGAATTGGTTTTGTTGCTATACAATTTTGAGTCCGTTGAACCATCTTCATCTGGAAAGCAATATGATTGTAGCCATCAAAATCGCCCCACATCTGCCTCCAGGGCCTGAATAAAGAGTCAGCCTACCGACATTTCGTTACCTTAGCTGAGCTTGGGTATTTTGAAGGCGGTGTAGGACGCTGCCAGTACATTTGGCGTTGGCATTCGTAGCCTGACAAGCCCACGAGCCGTATTGTGGTTGCCTCAACAACAACAACACTAGTAAACACGGTTCTCCGCAGCGCGCATCCCGCATCCCTGCCCCACACGGTACCAGCTCACAAAGTCCACCACGCATTCCTAATCTCAGAGAATATAGCTATCCTGCTGCTGCGCTCGTGCTTCCCTTCGCTGTTCTCTGATCTGATCGCTTTTACCGTTGCCAACCCCGCTCGCTCCCACTGCACGCTACCTGCAAACCAGCGGCGCCATGGCGGCAGAGCCGCCCTCAGTTACGCTCTCATGTATGCCCACATGAGCTCACATGCACGAATGCCGCTAAACAAGAACAGTTGCCAACAATTTCTGGGGCAAGGATGACGCGGGCGTCTCTCCCATGCTTGAGCGCATGCACAATGCCAAAATCACCTCAGACGAACTCAAGTCCTTCTATGCCGCACGCGGCGCCATTGAAGAGGAGTACTCGCGTAAGTTGCTCAATCTCGCTCGAAAACCACTAGGGTCGTCGGAGGCGGGCACTCTACGCATGTCGTTCGACGTAATCCGCGCTGAGGTCGAGTCGATGGGCAAAGCACATCAAAGCGTCGCACACCAAATGAAGACAGAGCTCGAAGAGCCTCTCCAAGCATTTGCTGGAGGCATGAAGGAGCGAAGGAAAATTGTACAGAACGGGATTGAAAGGCTGCTCAAGATGAAGATGCAGCAGACAAACTCTGTCAACAAGGCACGCGACCGGTACGAGAACGACTGCCTAAAGATCAAGGGCTTCCTTGCACAGGCACACATGGTTATGGGTCAGGAAGAGAGGAAAAACAAGGCCAAATTGGAGAAGACCCAGATACAACTGTCAGATACGGAGCGAGACTACGAGGCTGCTGTCAAGATTCTCGAGGAGACGACCGGTCGTTGGAATAGGGATTGGAAAGCAGCATGCGATGTGAGTAAAGGCCAACGGCTCAAGTGGAGTAGCTGGATCTAACCGATCATACAGAAATTCCAGGATCTCGAAGAAGAACGTATCGACTACACCAAGAGCAGTCTCTGGAACTTTGCCAACATCGCTTCCACTGTGTGCGTGAGTGATGATGCTGCGTGCGAAAAGATACGGCTGTCGTTAGAAGATTGTGATGTTGAGAAGGATATCACAAGTTTTATTAAGGAAGGCGGGACGGGTCAGGAGATACCTGATGCTCCGAAGTTCATCAACTTCGCTCGAGGGGATGCTGACACGGCGTCCCAAACATCTGATGACGAGAATTTCTCCGTGGCTCAATTTGCGAGAACAATGAATCCAGCTTACAGAGCATCCTCGCCCCAGCCCTCAACCTTCGAATCGCATCACGATCCGAACAATCCACTGGTACGTGAATTGCTCGGGAAGGACATCACACCAATACCGCAAGATGAGATCAATATGCCGCCGCAACAACAACAGCAACGATCTGCTCGACCAACAGCGACATCTAGAGCCTCGCATTACTCCACACAGTCAAGTCGAGCTCCGCAGCCGGACCCCAGGTTAATCCAGGCCCAGCAACAAGCGCATGAACAATACCAACAGAGTACAATACCGCACAATGAACACCCACAGGATGGTATGACTCAATTCTGCCGTGCTACGCCAAATTTCGAGCCAGACTTGCCCAGCCCAGTTCGTCCCACGAGTAGAGATGTTCGCCCCGTGAGTAGGGACGCTCGCCCCTCGAGTAGGGACGTTCGTCCTGCGAGTAGGGACTCTCAGAGTGACTATTCTAATCCCACGTCATTCTCTAGCATTGAGCCTCCGAGTGGATCTGCATCTCCCGGAAAACCGATGTTCATGTCGCCTCAACCACAAGCGCCTGAGGAAATGACAGTCCAGCAAAAGAAGGGCTTCTTCCAGAAGAGTCCTTTTGCGCGGAGGAAGAGTAAGCCCGATGTCCAGCCTCCACCATTGGTCGCACCAAGCAATCGAAACACCTGGGGTCCAGCATCCAGAGCTGCCAATAGTGAGAATGTCAGCCCTACAAGACCGTACGGCGGGGGCCGAGGTAACTTTTTGAAAGATGCACCCACACCAAGCCCAGAACCTGTCGACCCTAGGGCAAACTTCCAACTCAACATCGGGAACAATGTCTTTGATGTGGCATCCCCAGACAAGAAGAAGGAACAGCAATCTTCCGAACCAGAAGAGGAACTAGATCCCATTGCACAGGCTCTGGCAGAACTGAAAGGGGTCACCAAGCAGACATCCCTTCGTGTATCTGCAGATCGCTATCATGGATTGGCAACACCACAGCCCCCTGCCACTCCCGCCATTGGAGCTAATCTTCCAGGGGGAGCACCTACACCACTCACTACTGTCGCCCTGAGTGCTGCTAAACGCGGAACACCACCACCGTCTTACGATGCACCACCACCAATGTCTCGTCTGGGCGCCCCTAAACCTGCCCATACGGCTCGCCAAATGCAGAAAACAACAGAGATGTATGTCCAGCAAAAGGCTTCTGTATTTAACACCAGAAGCTCGTCTCGTCCTCCCACTCGTGGATCTGTTGCTCAGGAGGCTCCCCGCTCTGTCTCGCCTGCACCGGCGCCTCGCGCTCCAAGTCCACAACCACAACCACAACCCCAAGTCCAAGTCCAGGCCCAACCAAAACCGAGACCCCAACCCCAACTAAGTGTGAGCCGTATTCAGCAGCAGCAGCAGAAGCAGCCGCCACAGCAACAGTCACTACTGCAGAAACAGCTGTCGCAGCAACAACCATCGCAGCAAAAACCACCAGCACAGCAGAAGCCACCACTACAGCAGAAACAACCGCTACAACCAAAACAACCACCACAGCAGCAGCAACCGCCACCGCAGAAACAGCCACCACAGCAACAGCCACTACAGCAACAGCCACCACAGCAACAACCGCCAAAGCAACAACCGCCAAAGCAACAACCACCACAGCCGAAGCAACCGCCACAGCAGAAACAGTCGCCTCAACAACCACCACCACTGCAGAAACAGCCGTCTCAGCAACAGCCACCACAGCAGAAACAGACACCACAACAACAAACGCCAGTTTCTCCCGCCGCTTACCAGCCTGCCTCGCCTAACCCATACACCGCTGGCCGGCCTCGGGCGCAAACGACGTCACAAGCTCAAGCTCAAGCCCAAGCTCAAGCTCAAGCTCAAGCTCAAGCCCAAGCCCAAGCCCAAGCCCAAGCCCAAGCCCAAGCCCAAGCCCAAGCTCAAGCACAAGCACAAGCACAAGCACAAGCACAAGCACAAGCACAAGCACAAGCTCAAGCACAAGCTCAAGCACAAGCACAAGCTCAAGCACAAGCACAAGCTCAAGCTCAAGCTCAAGCTCCAAACCCATACGGAATGCCGACTGGACGTAGTTCGTACTCGCGGCAAGGGGGCGCCTCGCCAGCCATGCCTCGTGCTGCATCCCCGCAACCTCCTCAGCCGGCATTTGCTCAGAGTCAGTCTCAAAGTCGACCCGGGTCTCGTGCCGCACCTTCACCCATACCAGCACAGGCACAACCCTCTCCCAAGCCTGCATACGCAAGCCCCAGGCCACAGTCACGTGCTGCACCCGCGCAGCCCTCACCACAACCCGCCTACGCGAATCCCAGACCCCAATCTCGTGCAGCACCTAGTTCCCGCGCCGTGAGTCCTCAGCCGCAATTCCGTCAGAGCTATGACCGTCCGTCCAGCTCTCGAAGCGATATGGCGAGTTCGATGGCGGTCCAACTCGCGCCCGGCCCTGGTTCAGAGCGTGGCGATGGCAGCGTGTATGGTGGTAGCGTTTATGGTGGCAGCATGCGTGGAAGAACAAACACAACCAGCAGCCAGCGACCGCAGAGCTCGTACTATGCTGGCGGAGCAAGCGAGCCACTACGGCATAGCCCGAGCCAGATGAGTAGTCGTGTAAGGAGCAAGTCTGTGGCAGAGCCAAGGCAGTACACACGAGATGGCCGGATGATTCTTCACTACTGTAAGTGCCAATTCCCCCTTTTCCAATTTCTGTCCCCCCTTTTCTCCATCGAGTAACTCGGAATTCGTATGCTAACGTGACGATGTACAGCGAGAGCCATGTACCTGTATTCAGCACAGATTCCTGAGGAGCTCACCTTCGCAAAGGGTGACATCCTTGCTGTCCTACGTCTCCAAGATGACGGCTGGTGGGAGGCGGAGGTTGTGGGCAAGGACGGCCGAAGAGGTCTCGTGCCCTCCAACTATCTGCAGAATTGTTGAACATGAACGCGAGCATAAGGCGAGATCAAGATCAACGCCGGATATGGAGGAGAGACTAAAGGGCTTGAAGCAGTATCTAAGTGACGAGTCTTGAGTGATACCCGGGGAGCGCGTGATAGATTTGATTGGTATCAGTTTTATTCTAGTTTGAGCGTTTCTGGTGTTTCAGCGTTGGGTGGCCGGGATCGGAGATAGGTCATTCGATTTGATGAAACGAAGTTCACGTTGTGGTATGTTAGCGGCATGGCTTGTAGTATTTTTTAATCTCTTAGTATTTATTGCGGTTCTGCCAGTGGTGTTGCATTGTGATATTATGATCCAAGTGTGTATTATGTTGTTTCCGTGAAAGAGATGAAACTCTCCAGCAGATGAATCCCTCTTTTTGCTTAGATATAAGAAACTTACTTACATATTTGACTTCCGTTCCTAATCGTCGTTCCATGGGGTTTAGACTGTTCTCGCCCGCACAACTTCCGCCCGAAGCGTCCGGATCCGTTGCCTAATCGGGAAAGCTCCCAACCCCACCTTAGCTCCCCCGCTATTTTGCACTTTGAGCCGCGTTCTACGCGCATAGATTCTCCGTCTATATATCCTGATTGTTCGCGACCGGTTTGCCGAGTTTGATAAAGGATTTCCCTCTTTTTTGGCTCTCTGAGTGACCCTTCGCGTGCCCTCACCAGATAGCTTTCCGCACCAACTTTGTCATTCCAAAGCTACACATCTAGACACGTTGTTGGTTTTGGCTCGATTGCATCACTTCAGTTTATAATATCTCTGGTGGAAATATCTTTCAAGATTGCAGGTGTGCATTGACGTCACCATGGAGGTCCCTACTGCCACTTCATTGCGAGATATCTACCCAGAAGATGCCGTCCCAACACAAGCAAAGAGATGGGAGAGGATACTAGAAAAGTTCAGGGAGACGTATGGAACGCAAGCAGAGTTCGTAGCCCGGAGTCCGGGTCGCGTCAACATCATTGGCGAAGTACTTACAAGCAAGACATGATAGTTTGCGATTGTGCCGCTAACGACTACCAGCACATCGATTATTCGCTATATGAGGTGCTACCCATGGCAATCACCGCCGACTTCGTCATGGCTGTTGCCGTACGACCGGCTGATGAGAAGCCTCGTGTGCGCATCGCCAATGTCCAGTCTGAGAAATTCCCTTCCCGCGAGTTCGAGATACCCACTGAAGGCGAAATAGCCATTGACGCATCGGAGCATGAGTGGACGAATTACTTCAAGTCGGGACTCAAGGGCGTATCAGAGCTGCTTTCAAAAAAGAAAGGCAAGCATTTCGTCTCGGTTGGTATGGACATCATCTGCGATGGTACTGTTCCCAGCGGTGGTGGCCTGTCGAGCTCAGCATCGTTCACGTGCACGAGCGCATTGGCTGTGTTGACAGCCAACGGGGAGACTAAGGTGAACAAGACCGAACTCTGCGAATTGGCGATTGTGTCGGAACGGGCGGTAGGCGTCAACTCTGGCGGGTGGGTATTGTGAACATCAACTACTCGTACTCAATTTGCTGACTTATTGCCAGTATGGACCAGGCTGCATCGGTGTTCTCATTGCGTGGATCAGCTCTTTACGTTACTTTCAAACCAACTCTCGACTACACGACCATCGAGTTCCCACACACAGACCCCGAAATGACTTTTGTCACCGCTCAGAGCTTCGTAGCAGCAGATAAGCACGTGACCGCCCCAGTATGCTACAACCTGCGCGTAGTAGAATGTACCTTGGCCGCCGTCTTCCTCGCCAAAGTCTTCGGATTAAAACAAGAACTCCCCCAGGACTCATCACCCCTCGGTGTCAGCTTGCGCGGTTTCCACGACACTTACTTCGAGGAGAAGCAGGGTGTTTCAGATAACTCCAAGACCTCCGTCGCCGAGTTTGAAGACCAATTGAACAAGCTCGTCCAGCTGGCAGGAGACTACCTCCCACAAGAGGAGGGCTACTCAAGAAGTGACATCTGCGGGCTGCTCGGTGTGTCGGAAGATGAACTCAACCAGCGCTACATGTCGAAGTTCCCTGTTCGTGCAGAGCGGTTCATGCTACGGCAACGCGCCCTCCACGTTTTCACAGAGGCCCTCCGCGTGATCAAGTTCCGTCACCTACTTTCATCTCCCCCATCAGATGGAAAGGAGCTTATCAAGTCCCTCGGCGACCTGATGAACGAGACACAGACCTCTTGCCGCGACATCTACGACTGCAGCTGTCCCGAGCTCGACGAGCTGTGCGATCTAGCGCGTAGTGCTGGGGCTGCTGGTAGCAGATTGACGGGAGCGGGCTGGGGAGGCTGCAGTGTTCATCTTGTGCCGAAGGATAAGGTGGAAGCGGTTAAGCAGGCGTGGGAGGAGAAGTACTACAAGAAGAGGTTTCCTGATATCACGGCTGAGAAGCTAGAGGAAGCGGTTGTGGTCAGCAAGCCGGGGAGTGGTAGTATGGTGCTGAAGGTTGGTGGGGGGAGCATTGTTTAGAGGTGTTGTGAGGGTGGTAGAACGATGTGTTTTCTGGTCGAAGACAAAGACTGGGAATAGAACGGAGGGTTGAGAATATAATCTCGAGCACACAATGTATCAAAAGAGAAAAGCTATACTCTACAACGTACACTATGCATCCGTTTCGCCATCTCCCATCCCATTATCTTCTCACATACATATAACCCCCCATCACACCACCTCCATCAACCCAGAACATCCTCAGAAACGATCATCGCATCCACCATACACTCTACTCCTAAAATCGCCCCCCTTTCTAACATCTTTACCATCAATCTCCAAACCCCAACCATTCCGTCCCCTACCACCACAACCATCTCCTCTCCCCCCCCAAAATGCCCACCCCCACCACCTCCATGGTCTCAAGCCTCACCGCCACCGCTTCCCCAACCCACCGCATCCTCCACTCCGCCTCCTACGTTGTGATAGCCGCCGGTCCGGTCGCTGCTCTCTGCACGCTGATTAAGCTGTCGAAGATGGTAGTTTGGGCAGCGACTAGTCTGCCGACCTTTAGTGTTAGGTTTGGTGTGAGTGAGGGTACGAACACGGGTACGTGTAGTGGGGAAGGTGATGGAGAGGAGGTGGAGGAGGTGGAGGAAGAGATGCAGGATGAGGAGGATACCAGCAGTTTTGCGATTAATCCTTGGGAGGTGGAGGTGAAGGAGGATGAGGAGGATAACAGTAGTTTTGTTACTAATCCTTGGGAGGTGGAGGTCAAGGAGGATGAGGAGGATAACAGTAGTTTTGTTACTAATCCTTGGGAAGTGGAGGTGGAGGTTGAGGGGGTGCTAGTTCCGAACGAGATGAGGGAGTGGGCTGGGAGGGAGGCTGTGAGCGCTTGCGTTGAGGAGATGGAGGAGGAGGAGTGTTATATCTGTGGGGGTGAGTGCTTTTGTAGGGATTTGGCTTGAGAAAGCTAGGCCGAGGCGCGAGAAGTGCAAAGGTAAGTCATTTGCGCGGGCGCAAGGAGAGTACGGTGAAGTAAGTCTTTCAGCGCGCTGGCGCGAGGGGCGGTAATACATGTTTTTGTTCTCAAGTTTTTTTGTTGTTATTCTGTGTGATGTTTTTTAATACCTTTGGTGGGGTAAGTAGATATGATGCAGTTGTTTAACGTGCTCAGTGGTGATGGGTTTAAGATGGGTGGATTTGTTTGCTTCGCTGGACAAAATTTACTCATCGAAGCCCCGACTAGACATACGTATATAAAGTGAGGTAGCAGAGCGTTTGAATGCGATCGATGAATATGATTCCTTATCGCTACTAGATTTCCTCCCAGTCACAGTAGGGGAGTGGTGGAATGGCGTTCCGTGCTCCTACAATCAGTGCCTAGGTAGGTATGGGTCACACTTTGTGCCACTTCCATCACCCCTCAAGTCCTGGCAAGAGCAGCAACACATCTTCTTCTTGTGAAAACTCTCTTCTACAGACACATGAAATCATATTTTCTCGTTTAATAGAATGGCAAGAGTGGAGCTACGTGGCCATCTTATCGATGCTGAAAACGGGAGATGAAACGCTGAAAGAGGCTAAGAGGGCCATCAACCGCCTTAGTCATTGACTCGTTCCACTGTGCCATCGCCGATGCGCTTGTTGGCAGCTTCCTTGATGGGGGTCGGTGACTTCCATGGTGGTTCGACCGGAAGGTGCTATGCAGACTCTGTATCCATAGCCCAGGTCACTCTCCATCACCCAAGCAAACAAAAAAACAGAAACCTCAATAGCGAATGGCCTGTGTGCGATGGATACGGAAGGAACAGACATTGCCAGCGATATGCCGAAAATTTGATGCGAAGATGCCTCCACAAGACCCATCGCCAACGCCGCTGTAATTCTCACCTGCGGAGAATAGGCTTGGAGATGAAAATTATGGATCGAAATTGTCAAGGGTTGAATGCCTTACTAAGATCCTGTCGTTGATGGAGGCAGAATGTACTACTGCCATTGGCTGGAATGGATATCCGAACGGGAGTGCCCGCCGTCTCACGGTAGTCGGGTGAACCATCGCTATCCTACTTGGAGTCGTGTCGACGGGCAGCATACCGTCAGCCCCCTATGCGAGCGTCTGCCATCTATCTGTTTGGTTTTCTTACTGCATTCTGTCTGTGTGGCATGCAATCGGGTTCGTCTGATCATCACAGCAACCGGAACACTGCCACCCTGAATGATGAAGGCTGACCATGGGCCCCATAAGGATCAATCGTAGAGGTCTTTGCGTCCGCTGCTTCCAGCTAATTTAGAGCCCGCTAGGTCGACCTCTCCTTTGCCAGCGAAGAAGCCTCGAACATCGGGTGCTTGTTCAGCTTGTAGAATCCGGAAGACACGAGTATGGCAATGTCCAGACTCTCTCTTGTGCTTCAGTCGTACTGCTGCTGACGAGCATCCAGTGCGGCGCCGAGCGGCCAAGGTGCGGCGAATGCGTTACGCGGGATACACAGTGCGAGTATTTGCCCACCCAACGGCAGTTCACAAATGCGCAAGAGGAAATCCTGAAGAAGCTTATGAGCCTGCCCGACAATGAGGCCTTGGACATGTTAAATCATCTCCGAGCGGGCGGCGCTCCGCAGCGTGCATCTGTTCCAGCGCCTTTGAGCAACGACCACGTTTCCGACGCTACGGCGCCTGTGAGCTGTTCAAACTACAGGCAATTAAAACGAGAGATAGGTTCGTATAATCGCGGTGCAGCTGAACTTGCTGAGCGTTTGCGCCGAAGCATGTCTCCAGATGATGGGCGTCGCTCGAGCATGCCGCGACTCAATCATATAAACCCATCTCTTAATCGTACCAATCGGGGATTACTACCTCCTACCGACACATCGATTGAGTTTCAACTGATGGCTTTGCATCAAAATGCCTATCCTTCCTTGATACCTCTTGATATTGCTTCCTTGGACCTGGGGCTACTGGGAATCAGTCCTCTTACCTCTTTTAACCGCGACAAGAGCTTGTCACAAACCAACATCCATCATGATTCCCATGTATCTCACAGCCACCAAATTTCCTCAAGATCTCCATTCATATTCAATGTCATAGATCCCATTGATGTATCGACCGAGGCACTTCCTGCTCGCTACGCTGATGCTCGCCTGGAGCGCATTCGCATCCAATATTGGACTGAAATTCCCATACAAGACGACGTTGCGGCTCGCATAATCAACATATACCTGGTCAATGAAACGTCTTGGTGGGGCGACTTTGATGTTGATCTATTTCTGGATGATCTGATCAATTTCCGAACGCGTTTTTGCTCGCGACTCTTGGTGCACGCACTGCTCGCATGGTCTAGCGTGAGTGTTACACATTCAGTTCGCTTGACCCTACCCCTAATATAATATTCAGAAAATATATTCTTACTTTGAGCCAGCAACGTACTCACTGTGTCAACCTTTTTTACATGAAGCCACCAATCTGTACGATACGGTAGAGAATACCAACTCGTTGACAACAATCCCCGCTCTATCACTCATGTACAGAGTCTGGTCTGTGCTGGGAAATAATGACATTGGCTTGAAATTGGTGAAGGAAAACGCCCGAATTGCAGAAAGACTACAATTGTACACGTGGCAATGGACTCAGTCGGTCTCTTAGATCTCAGAGACGAGGATACTAGATATGCAGCTGGAGCATGCGCTTGGGGTTCCTATAATTTACAAACGTGAGACTGTCGGAGACCATGGTACAGATGGAAGTTGACACACAATAGGACTATGAACACGTTTTACCGGACAGGGATTTTCATCAAGTTTCCACCTACGCTACCTATACCTGGTGATTCATCCACCGATAGCTCAGTCAGACGATCGCTTCCTCCCTACCAAAGCGGGGTGTATACTGCTGTGTGCAAGTTCTGGAGAACGGTCTCAGAGATGATCTATCGTTACTCCATCGGTGAAGTTTCGATGGAGCTCGCGGAGACTGTCTTCCACAAATTACTGCTTTGGGCTGATGGCTTGCAGAAAGATGTCAGACGAAAAGAGAACACGCCAGATAGAGTCGTGACGCTACAGTACGTCGCTCACCAGTACCCGATCTAGTTTTAGCTAATATGAACAAGTATATGGTTCCACGGGATCATACTGGACCTATTCAGACCGTTTGCCGATCTGAGGCCACAGCCCAAGCTCACAACCTTTGATGAGCAATTTGGAACTCCTCTCAAGATAGTCGAGGCATCGGTCAAGCAGCTCAAGCACCTCATCTACACCTACCGCGCAACGTCGGTGTCAGCCAACTACAGTGTACTCTGGCATTCCGGCATGCTCCATCTCATGAACCACCTTCTGCACCACGGTGCAGATAAAGAGGCACATTTCTACTTTCTGCTGTGCATGCGCGGATGGCAGCGACTTGCGCGCATATATCCCTTGCTCGGAGAAGTGGCCCAAGGCGTGGCAACAATGGCGGTGAATTACGGAGCCATCGCACCGGAAGATGCGTTCAGGCTGATGAGAGAGATCCGAAGCGATAGCAAGCAGATCCAGGACTGGAAGGGTGAATACCCGGTGGATCTATATCAGAGGGACCAAGGCGTGAGCGCGGACGAAGCGAGGAACTTTCACAACGAATTCGAGAGCATGGAGGGAGTGGGAGGTAGGGAGACGGATGTTCCGGAAGGCTGGAAGGGAGATAGTGCGGCGCTGCTCACGACGCTGGTCGAAGACGAGTACATACCTGAGACCGTCGAGTAGATGACGGAGATGGGCCAGAGTGGTGGCCAAGCGGGATATTGCTTATGTAACGAACGGTGATTGGCCGATGGGTGTGAACGCTCTCCTCCGCACCTCGGTTTCTGCACCCCCATGGCCCCAACCTGAGTCGCGTCCGGGATGCTAACGGCTGTAGGTGACGGCTGAGGTAAGCTGTGTGTGGATGCCCCCGAGGTGCGATTCGCGGGCGGTGGTGCTCGCAGATCAGATCACACAGACATCCCACGCTAAGCGGCAGACTGTCGCTCCCAAGCTGCGATACTCGTTCGGAGTTAGGCGCAGATGCAGGTGTATTACGAGTCTGAGTCTTGTGATTGACGCATTCACTGCCCAGTCAACGTCGTCCCGGCATGCAACAGACCGATCACGCCGCCCGCCCGCCTGCATCAAGGACGGAATGCTCGCATCGCCGGCATACCCAGCGTGCTGGTAAGCCTCCAACGGCGCTGCTCGCTCCATGATTAAGGACGTCTTCGACGACCGTGGCGACGGATCAAGCTCGTGCTCTGCTTCCACACCGTGCAGCGCCGTCTCTCTGGCTGGTTCGGACCCCGGCCCGAGGCTAGTGCGACTAAGAAGAAATTCCATTCGCGCTGGGCATGTCCGTCTGTCTGCTGCTCCAGGTATCTACTGTACCTCATATACAATCTCACCTCGCCAGCGACCTGGATCCCAGGGGCCTACCCGGAGCCGACTAGGCACACTCGATTCCGCCTCGAGAACGCACCTCGGCCTTGTCAGCAGCCGTCGTCGCCCCAGTCGAGCGCGCGTTGTCGTCCTCGCCGTCCAGGGTGCCCAGCTGTGCAAGCTGCGTCACGGAATGGGCAATGCTCCACGCCCTCCCACCGGCTTCCTTCCTCGAGTGCCAAGAGCGTAGTTTTCTCTTGCCTCATTTTCTCCCAACACAGCAGGAGCCACACAGTGCCTGCAATGCCCCAGACAGCCCTGCCTAGAATTGTTTCCTTCACTCTTCCTCGGCTGCTCTCCACCCCCATCCGGTCCTGGGCATGACCCCAATTCTCCCTCCAGAGATGGCTTTCCGGCGCGACCATCTCTCTGCGCTCCGCTACTCATCACCCTTCGTGCTTGCCACCTGTGCAATTGCCCTCTCCATTGCGATTGCCTGCTTTGTTCCGCCCTCCAAACGCACCACGCTCAAGCCATCCCAACGACGGGTCTCCAGACGATGCGCCGCCGTGCTATGTCTACTGCACTTCTGCGAGGGCCTTCTCCAGGCCTTTCGGGCCATAGTAGACCCTGACGCCGCCGTCGAACAAGACGCCGTCTGCTACACCACCCTCTGCTTCCTACTATGGTTGGTCATCTACCTGATCCAAGCTGACGCCAGGCGAGTATACTGGTTGCCCAACCTGACGACGTGGATACTCGCTCTGTTGCTCGAGGCCATAGTCTCTCTATCATCCTTCCGAAAGACCCACGTGGGCCTCTATGAGTTCTTCCAATTGGCAGTTGGCCTTGTACGCGTTGCTTCTCTTGTGTTCCTCTGCATCTCCACCGTCGTGCGGACCGCGAAACCTCTGCCAAGAGACTCTGAACGGGAACCGCTTCTAGGCTCCCTACACGAGGGTCCTGTAGGCTATCTGAGCGAACCCTTGAGGGACGACAAGCAAGACGAGTACGAGAACAATTGCACTCCTGCCGAACTAGAGCAAGAGAAGCAGGTCGAGCAGTGTGGTGGTTGGTGGGCCTACCTGCATGAAGTCCAGTTTCTTTTACCGTACATCATTCCCATTAAGAATCGCAGGCGCCAGCTCTACTCCCTGGCCATGTTGGTTCTCATGATTGGCGGGAGAGTCTCACAACTTGTGGGGCCTCGACTTCTCGGGAACATCGTCCAGGCAATCAGCAACAACCACCCGGACGGAACACTATTCCGGCAGATTCTCATCTACATCTTCGCTATCAAGCTGCCCTACGATGTTGCTATCGAGCCTGCACGCAAATGGTTGTCTATCCGCCTGTTTTACGGTAGCTACCAAGAATTATTACTGTCGCTTGCCTCGCACGTTTCTGGTCTATCGTACGCTTGGCATGAGAACAAGCAGACTGGAGAAATCATAGCGGCAATCGGACAGGGCCAAGTCCTCAATCAATTCGTGGATGAGTTTGTCGAAAGTACTCTTCCACTGGTGTTGGATATATTGGCGGCCTTTGCTTACATTACCTATCTGTTCGACGTATACGTGGCACTGATCCTTGCTTGCACGTACGTCATCTACGGAGTAGTCACGTATAGAGGCACTATCTTGTGCGCAGAAGCTCGTCGGAAATATCGTGAGACGTCGCGAGTTGAGTGTGACGTCCTCTATGAAGCCATTGCGAACTGGATGTCTACTTTCTATCTGAACCGGCGTGAGTATCAGCACCAACGTCTCAAATCCCTCGGATCTAGGGAATTAGAAGAACACAAATACGACTACGATGTCAACTTGATCATGCGGACGTGTCAATCAATGGTGATTGGCTTGGGTTATCTCGGTATACTTCTTCGCACTTCTCACCTCACGACCCATGGTGAAAATGCCGTTGGCAATTTTGTCGCTCTCTTGTTCTATTGGAGCTTTTTTACGAACCCCCTCTTCAAGCTGGCAGCGTTTTATACGTCTGTAGTGCAGGTGCTTGTTGATGTTGAGCGCCTACGACAGCTGATGCATACAAAGCCTACTGTACTTGACCTTGAGAATGCGCACGATCTCGTCTACCGCGAAGGTGCAGTTGAGTACCGGGATGTGTCTTTTTCTTATGACGGCAAGAACAAGGTAATCAAAGACCTAAGTCTTACCATTGCCCCAGGCTCAACTGTTGCGTTTGTTGGAGAGTCGGGCAGCGGCAAGACTACAACATGTGATAAATTGCTTTTCCGCGCTTATGACGTTGATGAGGGTTCCATTCTTATTGATGGTCAGAATATCCGGAGTGTGAGGCAAAAGAGTCTACGTGATACGGTCGGGATTGTTCGCCAAGAACCGGTTTTCAATAACGACACTGTGATGGAGAATGTTCGCTACGCGCGTTTGGACGCCACCGACGCGGAGGTGGTTGCTGCTTGTCGAGATGCCGCGATCCATGACCAAATTATGAGATTTCCAATGGGTTACCATACAATCATCGGGGAGCGAGGCGTCAAACTCTCCGGAGGTGAGCGACAGCGGCTGGCTATTGCTCAACTTTTTCTACGCGATCCGAAGATTGTCGTGCTTGATGAAGCTACTTCGAGCATTGACAATGTCCTCGAATCGGAGATACAAGAATCTTTCGCACGGTTGTGTAAAAATCGCACTACCATAATCATTGCTCACCGACTCTCAACAGTACAGCATGCCGACCAAATCGTTGTGCTCAAGAATGGCTCCATAGCAGAATGTGGTACACACGACCAGCTTCTGGCGAAGCGAGGCAAGTATTATCAGCTCTGGAACAAGACACAGACCGTGAAGAGGCTAAAGAAGGATCTTCACCAAATCGAGCTTGGCCCACTTGGAGAACATACCTCTTTCAGTCCTCAAGCCATGCTTTCTGACAGTGATCACGATGACGACGACGATGATCTCCCAGATATCTTGCAGGTTGATGGTGCAAGCAGTAGCAAGCAAGGCAATGAGACGCGTACAGGTATGCGTCGAAGATTACGCAGCCTGAGAGAGAAACTGCACAGCGGCAAAGCGAAGGCTGGAGCCAACGATAGCGAGTGCACTGATACCGACGAAGAAGAAGACAATGCCTCACCCATGCGCCTCCTTTCCCCTCGAGCGATCACTACGAGCGACTCTCCAAGCCCCCCAAGGCGTCCATCAACCTCTCATAACAAGACATCGCTCATCCAAAATCTTAGCAACGTCTCCCCTCCCGCCTCCCCAACGAGAATCGACCCGCGCACCATCTCCTCCCCCCTACCACCCGTCCACACACCCACACACGAACTCAAGCCCCAGTTCAATGCGGAGGATCCCATCCCATCATCTCCTCTGACACCACAGATGCCCTTGTTGCGCACGCTTAGCCAGACTCCACGGCCGACGGCGGTCCGCCATGTTTCTACACCGAGTCGCATTCCGGTTCGTGTGTCGCCGTTCACAACGCCTGTGAGGGCGGAGGAGAGGACGGCAAGGGAGATTCTGCTGATGGAGCCTAGGTCGCCCGGGAGAGATGATGCGTTGGGGAGTCATCCTGTGCGGAGAGGTGAGGGTGAAGAAGAGGAAGAGGAATTTGGCGCGGCCAAAAAGGGGGGCTCTGGTGCGGGGTGAAAAGGTGTTGGGTGGAAGTGAGGAAGTGATGGATTGGTAAAGATGGGGAGGAGGCTAAAAATGTCTGATGAAAAGGTGGAATCCAGTTCACTGGCATGGTATGGTGTGGTATGGGAGTTTGGCGTTATGATCTTTCTTCTGGTTTACTTTTCTTTTCTTTACCCACTCGAAAACGCTTCGGCGGGCTTGGTAGTGCGGACTGAACGGATGGACGAGAGTATGGTTTATGTTCATGATGAATGAATGTGTGTATGTAGATATGTAGATATCGCGGCATGACTGGATGGATGGTTTGAATGAATAGGATGGATTAGGGTAGCATGGGGGTTATGGGATTTGTTATCTGTCATCCATCTTTCTCCCTGTTAACCACTGTGTATGTTGTGAGATGCTTCCCTATCTGGTAACTGGGCGGTTGCTTCCCACGTATTGGGTCTCTAATCACCCCTTGACTGACTGGATCACGGCTGATCCGATGAGTTCAGATAGAATCGGTGCATAGATATAAGGTTAGCGGCCGGTAGTAGGTAGAATGTAATGTGTTGGTCAACGAGGGCGTAGCAGTAATGTGCAAGATGAGCAAGATGTTTGGTAGAACCCTCAATAGACCAATAGAGAGGAAGAGAGAGCGCGGAGGTAGTGTTTAGGGGTTCACAAGGTGGTGAGATTGCACTCGTAAGATTGATATGGCTGAGCTTTTGGTACGAACGGCGTTATTTATAACGATAGGTGGGTAGAGTAGTGGAGGGTGGGATGTATTGTGCTGGGGTCGAGGCCGATTCGATTCGATTCGATTCGATTCAGTCTTATAGGATAATGGTAGACGCGTGGGCGGGTAAGGTACGGGGGTTTCGTACGGGTGTAACGCGCTCTTCTCCGGTGCAGTGTGGTGTGGAGTGGGGTAGGGAGGCGTCACGCTGTTGGGCTAGGGTAGTCTAGCTTTGTAGGGGCATTGGATAGGTACGTGGGAGTGCTTGAGATAGATAAGTTAAGAGAGAGATGGGGGTTGGGAAAAATCTGTTTGGGCTTGGGATGCTGAGTTGTGGTCGTTTGGGAATGGGAGAGCGAGGAGTTTGGGTTGTGGAGTTGGGATGGAAGAGGAGATGTGATGGAATTAGTCAGGCGAGAGGTGATGGGTGGATCATTTGGGCCTTTTGTGTGATTTTTTTAGGTTCGGTAAGGGGTGTCTAGAAGGTGTTGAGGTGTGGGATGTAATAGGATGGGCTGGTTTGCTGCAATAAAAGATGGTTTGTACAGGTAGACACCGGTGTTGTACCTTGATATACTTCGGGAAGTATACTTGTGGGATTCTGTTTACTATATGATGGAAGAGGATTAAGCAAAGTCTAATGGGCTAGAACGTTTAATATGTGAATGTGTAAACTTACTATGGAATTCCTGATATATTGTATATTAGTAGGACATGTGGAATGCCAAGCGAGTTTGGCACATTACTGTCTTGGGTGAGTAGAGAAGAGGCAAGTTCTTTATAATAGCAAGATATATGGTATAAAACGATATATTCCTCAGGGATGACTTTTATACAAAGGGTGGACGACGAAATATCAAAAGAATAATATGGGCTCATCACACGACCAACAAATACATGACCCGCTGAGATTCACACAGACACACACTGCGCCGCGTCATAAAACCTGAACCTGAAATTGTCATTTAGTAGTACAAAAGTCGAAGATGGCCAACCCGCCATAAAAACACCCCATCCGCACCCCATCCTTCAAACCACCCTCCTCTTCCCCAGCTTCCCTACAACCACCTACCGATTCCCCCCAACCCCTTCGCCAACTGCTTCCCCATCAACCTCGACATCTCCACCGCATAATCCCTCATCCTCATCCTCCTCTCCTCCTCCCCAAACTCCAACCCATCACCCTTCTCCCCGCTCCCCACCGCCTCCCCCGGCGGAGGAAAAGAAGTGTACCCCTCCGAGTCGCGTCGTCCCCCCGTGGCACTCAACCGCGGGGCCTCGCCCGAATGCCGCATTTCGTCGTCTGATTTCGAAGTTGGTGGCGAAGGGTGAGGTGCTGATTGCGCGGTTTGCGCCGCTATTGAGGAGGCGTGAGAGAGCTCGCGGATGGCGACTGTGGAGCGGGGGAAGTCGTCCATGGGTGGGGGGAAGTTGGAGGTGGGGGCCAAGAGGGTGTGTAGGTGTGTGGGTGTGGGTGTGTATGTATGTATGTATGTACGTATGTGAGTGAACGGTTTGTACGTATAGCAAGCGTAGACGCGAACGAGCTACGTGTGAAGTAGACAGCAAGATGGAAAACCAAAATGCGATCCAGCACCCCTAATGGGCATTCAGAATACCATCTTCCCACTCGTACGACGCCGATCTGGTTTCAACCCCCGACGTCATGTCCAAGGACGGGTGCCAACGCCTCTGTCCGTCTCGCCCCAAACGGGAAAGATGGGCGGCCAATCGGTGAGCGCGGCGTTGCGAGGAGCGAAAGAGCGGCTCAGCTCCTGGCAGGAATTTAGGCGCCAACGTTACATGTGCGTGTGTGGAGCCGCGGGGGCCGGTCAGCGGAGTGGAGTGGGCGAGGGAAATCCGGGGTTGGGTGTTGGGTTGACGTCATACTCGCGTTTGGACGGCCGTGTGATTTACATACCAAGACATGATTTATTCACATGGACAGATCGTTAATCTACCCTGTAGGTAATTCGAAACGAGATCCAGATACCCAGTATCTACCTACTCTACCCTCTTGCTCCCACTCGAGTCCCACCCCCCTACCTCCCCCTCCACCAATCCCTCACCTTCCCCAACGTCCCCCAACCCTCCCCTCCTTCCCTTCCTTCCCACTCCCTCCACCAAGCTTGCCCCTCCTCTGCCGCCGTATCTCCACCTCAGTCGGCGCATTGAAGTTCCCGCTCAGCCTGCGAATCTCATGCTGCGTCGCAGACGGGCGATGGGTGGACGCCGACGCCGCGGAGGAAGCCGATGCTCGGGGACTGAGATGCGAAGAGCTGGTTTGGGAGAGCTTTCGGTGGGGGGATGAGTAGGTGGGGGAGACTGGGTGGGGTGGTTAGCTGGGGGTGTAAACTCGTGGAGGGAGTGATGTACGGGTGGTGTGATTGTGTTGCTGCTCGTGGGAGAGTGATGTTGGCATTTTGGAATGTAGATTGTGGTGGGATTTGGGTCCAACGGCGTGGATTAATGTGTGAGTCTCACATCGTGTAATCTGTATGCCTCTGCAGCGTTCGTTCTATATACCGTTGCTGCATCCTTCGTGGTGGATGTAAACGTCAGGTTTCGGGTGCCAAGCGGTGATAGTCGGGCTCAGCCTTGGGGTGGCTTGGTCAAGCGATCTTGTATAAAGTTTGCCCCGCGGGGCAGGAATAGACTAGATGGGCTTGAGGGAGAAGGATTCCGCGAAAAACTAGACCATGTTTGGAGGGTGGAATCGAGATTAGGTCAACTTGAATTGAAATTGGTAGACTACATACGGCGAGTGGCAGTGTTTAGGTTTAGCTACATATACTTTACGAAGATGATGGGTTACCTGTACTTTACATATTTATTGTATCATGTTTATTTGTGAAGGACTGCAGGAGATGTACACCCGGGTTTTTTTTGCGGCTTTCCTCAAGTGCCGTACTCGTGATGAAGAAAGGTAGAACGGAGGTTTTTGAACATCTCTCCACCCTGTTTCTCTCAGGACATAGACCACTTCGAACACTCGCTTTCCCAAACTACGAATTTAGATGTCAACGGAGACCCGGGATAAGACGTCTAAAAAGTACGCACCAACATTTTCTTCTATTTCTTCCCAAGACACCTACTTTATGCTTCAGATCGACTCTACTAATACCGTAAAAGATCAGACTAGATCATATCCACGACAGCCACATGTCCAACATCCCACAACATACCCACCAACAAGCGTGCACAACAAAACGCACCACACAGCTCACGCTTCCACAGCGACATTACGTTAAACCCACCACTCAACACCTCCAACGTCTACACCCTATTTCAATTCAATCATCAAAAAGCCACACCTCAAAGGGCAAAAACGATGTATATCCCTGACCACCTCCCTACATCCTCATTCGCTAAATCCCATCTCGAAGAAACTCGACTGTTTATATATTCCCACACGTGTCCCCCAACGCATCACCTTCCCATGTGTAGTAGGAAAAATCACCATCTCACGTTCGCATACACAAACATCACATCACATAACGCCGGATAACTAAATTACCAAATCGCTTACTACCTAACTACCTGACCCTTTCCTCCCTCCCACCTTCTCGCCAATAACACTCCACCCAAGAATCCAATCCAAGCAACAAATGTAATGCAAAGCAAGGGGTATCCGTATCCTTATCCTCATCCCTATTCCAACCCTCACCACGCTCAACACTGCATTAGCAACGCATCCAATGAATCTATACTAACCACCAAGCAAGCAAGCAAGCAAGTCCTCACTCGTAAAAGCCCATCTCTGCCATTACGCCCTAGTACGCTGGCCAAACAGACAAGGATATGAAATCCTATCATTGGATGAAGAAAGAGATTCGCCATGCTCGTACTGGATAGACCATCGATCAGGCTCCCACGTCGTATGGAGATACAACAGGGAGGCTGATGAATAAACCAAGCATACCAAAGTAGAGCTGAGAAGAGAAGAGAAGATACGTCTGTGCATGCAACGTATGCAACATATGCAACGCCAACGCCATCGTATGCAGACAACCCCCAAAGAGCCATCAAGCTAGGCATCTGCCCACGGACAACCCCCACCTCAAACGCTGGCGACCTCCTCTTCAGGCTCAGCAGCAGCATCCCCCCTCCTCCTCACTCTCTTCTCCGCGCGTCCCTCGAGCGCGTCCCCCCCGCGCTTCGTCCCCCGTGGCGAACTAGAAGACTGCGACGAAGACTTGACGCGACGCCAGGACCCGCTCCAAGACTCAAACGATGTTTCTGTTCGAAAATTAGCAATCATGACTAAAGCAGAGAGGGTAAAAAAAGATACGTACGTCGCTTAACCTTCACCACAGGCACACTATCCTGCGGGAAGGAAGCCGCAACATCGATGTGGCGGGATCGACGGCTGGGCGTGGCCACGGGGAGCTCGATGTCGGTTGGAGCTTCTTCGTCGTCGTCTTCGTCTTCCTCGCCGTTCTCCTGCTTGAGACGCTGGATTTCTTCCTTGAAGAGGAGCTTGGGGCGGATGGCGGAGCGCGTGATGCGTCGGGTGCCGTTGCGGTCAGCCTTGCGGTGGATGTCGTCGCCGGAGGAGCGGGCGTCTGCGTCATCCGAGTGGGTTACGTCTTCGAAGGGGCGAAAGATGCGTTTGCCGCGGCTGCGTGGGGTTAGAACAAGTCCATTTACGTGATTGGAAGAAACTTACTGCGTGTATATCATACCCTCATCCCTCGCCGCAGCCTCAAACATCTTCTCCGTCTTCTCATCCATCTTCCGCACCCTCTTCGTCGCCTTCGCCTTCGCCTTCGCCTTCCCCCTCTTCGTAACAAATGGATTCACCTCCTCATCCTCCCTATCTGGAACCCTCTCCTTCGAATCAACATAAACCCCAATCTTACTCCCACTCTCCACCTCCTCCGCGAACCCCTCCAAACTCAACGCACTCTTCCCGCTCCTAGCCTTGCGCGGAGTCGGCATCGCATCTTCCACGGTCGCGGGGCGATTCTCAAACAGCACGCGCGCAGTCCGACCCAGGGAGTCCGCAGTGTGAAGCGCGCGCTTGCGGGGCGTCTTGGCGGGCGTCGGGAGCATGCCTTGGGGTGCCATAGAAGGGAAGAGGCGACGCGCGGACGACGGCGCAACCGTATCGGAGTCGGAGTCGAGCGCAGCGGCATCATTGGGTTGGGCGCGACGCGACGAGCGGGGAGAGCGCATCTTAGCGGGGGATGTAGGCGAAGAGGGCGGTGAGAGAGCAAAGTGGGTGGTGCGCGCGATGGGTTTCGAGCGGGAGCTCGTGGGTGTGACGTCGCGGGTTGTGCGCTTGTGGATGGGAGAAATCGCCAGCGCGGGCGCGGGTACGGGGTGAAGGTGAGAGGTGTGCTGCGCGGCGACGCGACTGGATCGGCGCGGGGAGAAGGGCTCGTAGCTGTCGTACTTGGAGCCGTGGAGCGGTGCAGGCGGAGTGCGCACTCGGCGCGGAGGTGAAGGCGTGCGATCCATGTTCGAGGGTGACTGCAGGGCAAAAATGTGCGGTGGTGTCGAGGTTCGAGGGTCGGGGAAGGATATCAAGAATGCGGTGTGCGTTGGTGACGCGCTACCAAAACAAGGGACGTTGGGGTCGCTCGGGTGACGGGTGTTTGTCTCTGGGTCGGGTTGGGGGCTCAATTCGGGTGGATGATGATAGCGCAGAGGGACCGTGTCAAGCGATGTGTGGATGCAGCGGCGTGGACGGGGCAGGAGGCGCTGAAGTGGAGCTTGGATGCGTCTCGTTGACGGAAGAGGCTGGGGAGGTTGGGCTGGCGGGTTGGGCGCTTGGCATCGGGAAGGGGAGCAAGGGCCTTGCAGACAAACACGCCAAGCACCGGCAGCCCCGCTGTAAGTAAACACGTCAAACACACTGCATGCACACGGGTGCGAAGCTTCATTGAACAGCACACCATTGAGCACTGCCATTGAGCACCACCGCCATCCAGCACCCACAACACCACCAAAAAGGACTCACTACCCACAATGGCCGACCCCAATCCCAACCTCGCCGCCCTCTCCCTCTCCGACTCGGACGACGACCACCTCTTCGACACCCCCGCCGCCCGCAAACCCTCCTCCTCCAACGCCCACAACACCACCACAACCCCCGCTCCCCAGCCCTACACCACCCCCGAAGACCGCGACGCCGCCCTCCGCGCCGAGCTCTCCAACATACGCACCATAAACACCGTCATCGAGTCCATAGTATCCAGCCTGCACACCGCGAGGGCAAACATGGATGTACGTCCCTTTTCCCTTCGCTCCTTTCCCCCCTCACCACCCATTTCCACACTCCCCACCCCACCAATCTTTTCACCTCTCCTGCTAATAACCCTGCTACAGACCGTCCAAACCACCCTTCACTCCACGTCCTCCCTCCTCCAAACCTACACCCGCATCCTGTCCCAAACCGAACACGTCCACCGCCTCATCCTCGATCCGAGCTGGAACGGCGCCTCGCAGGACTTATTAGATGTGCAGGAGGAAGAATTAGCGAGGCAGCAGGCAGCGGAGCGGAAGGCGGTTGAGGAGAGGGAGAGGAGGGAACAGGCGGCTAGGAGGGTGGAGGAGGAGAGGAGGAGGGAGGCGGAGAAGGAGAAGAGTGTGGGGAGGGGGAGGGGGAGAGGTGTGGGGAGGGGAAGGATTGGTGCGGCGGGGACGGGGACGAGTTATGTGGGGGTTGGGGGGCAAGCTGGGACTGGGAGAGGGACGGTGGGGAGGAGAGGGAGTGTGGGGAGGGAGAGGGGGAGTGGGATTGGGAGGGGGGTGAGGGGGAGGGCGAGGGGAGCGGGTTCGTGAAGAGGGAGATTGGGGGCGGGATGGGAGGATGGATGGATGGATGGATGGATGATACCCAACGTATATATATGTAAAACATGTATAACCTTTTTTTTTTCCACAGGCACGGCATCCTGGTTTGCAACTTGACTGCATCTCGGTTCGCAACTTCACACGCATCACGGACGCACCCATACAACGAAAAATGCACTCAGATTACTCCGCACATGCAAGGTATCCATCCTATATATGCCATTCATTCCCCCATCCATTCCATTCCATTCCAATCTCATCAACCTTCCTCTTTCACCATCCTCTCATCCAACGCACCACCCACAAACATATCAAACTTTTAACCCCCAATTCCAAACATCCACACCCCGGGCGCAACAACAGAGAAAGACTAGCCCATCCAAGGTAAACATCATGACCAACAAACAAACGCCCATCATGGAAGTTCTTTTGGAAAAGTGTAAAAAGCAGCAAGAGAGAAAGAAAAAGGGAGAATAATGTACAGGGAAGGGGAAGGGGTAACGAAGCGAGGTACCGGGTAGATTGGCGCAGATAAGGCAGGATTATAAAAGGTGCCGAAGCGAGATCGAGCGGGGGAGGGGGCGGGTTGGTCGCTAGGTAGGGCGGGAGGGAGGTAGACGGTGTGTTAAGTTTTCAGTTGGTTCCTTCAACGACCGCTGCGCTCCTTTGTTCGGGCTCTTCGCTCGCGGGCGACCTCTGTAAAAGAATTAGCATCGTGCTTCATGTGGGAAATCGCCGAGTGAAAAGGGCCAACGTACTCTCGTCATACACCAAAAACTCATGCAGTCCATTACCCGCCGGCACCATGGGCAAAACCGGGACTTTCTGATCCGTCACCACCTCCAGCAGCGCGGGTCCCTCCGTGTTGAGCAGCCACTTGAGCTTCTCCTCGAGCTCCTCAGGCTTGCTCACACGATCCGCCTGCACGTACATGGCCTCGGCCAGCTTCACAAAGTCGGCATTCCGCTGGTGCGTGTGCGAGAAGCGGTCCTCGTAGAAGAGCGTCTGCCACTGCGTGACCATGCCCTGCTCCTCGTTGTTGAGCACGATAACCTTGACGCCGATATTGAACTCGGCGGCGGTGCTGAGCTCCGTGAGGGTCATGCTGAAGGAGGAGTCGCCGTCGATGTCGACGACGAGGGCGTCCGGGCGGGCGACCTTCGCACCGATGGCAGCGGGGAGGCCGTAGCCCATGGTGCCGAGACCACCGGAGGTGATCATGGTGCGGGGGTGTGTCCATCGGAAGTGCTGCGCGGCCCACATCTGGTGCTGGCCGACACCCGTGGTGATGACCGTCTTGTCCTTCATAGGCTCCGTCAGCTGCGAGAGCTTCTCGATGACAGTCTGCGGCTTGATGAACCCGTTGGGGCCCTCCTTCTCGTAGGCCCACGGGAATCGTGCCTTCCAGTCCTTGATCTGCGCGAACCACTCAGGGCGTGCGTCCACCTTGTTGAGCATGGGGACGAGCTCGTGGAGGTTGGCGACGACATCGCCCTCGACGGCCTCGGTAGCTTGCACAACCTTGTTGATGTTCTTGGGCATGATCTCAAAGTGCACGATACCACCCCGTCCCTCTGCCGCCGCAGCCTTCGCTGCAGGAGCAAACTTGGACAGGGATCCAGTCACACGATCGTCGAATCGTGCGCCGAGAGCCAGAATCAAATCGGCCTCTTGCATGGCCATGTTCGCATACGCAGAGCCGTGCATACCCAACATGTGCAGAGACTTCTCGTCGTGCTCATCGTAAGCACCAAGACCCTGGAGCGTGGTAGTCACGGGGATCTGTGCCTTCTCGGAAAGCTCACGTAGGATCTTGGGGCCGTCAGGAACGGAAACCATACCCTGACCGGCGTAGATGACGGGCTTCTTCGCCTTGTTGATTAGGTCTGCCGTACGCTTCAGACTCGCGTGGAGCTGCTTCTTGCTCAATTCACGGGCGGCGAGGGTCGCAGCAGAGGGGTGTGTAGGCAGGCTGGAAGTCATGGGAATAGGCCTCGTCAGAGTACCACCGGTGACATCCTTTGGCAAGTCGACGAGCACCGGGCCGGGCCGTCCGCTGGTTGCAATCTCAAACGCTTCGTTTATCCGTCTGGGCAGCTCAGCAATGTTCTTAACGAGGACATTCCACTTGGTGCAGGGCCGCGTGATGCCCACGGTGTCGGCCTCCTGGAAGGCGTCGGAGCCAATGGCAGAGGTGACGACCTGGCCGCAGAATACAACCATGGGTGTGCCGTCCATGAGGGCGTCCTGCATGGCGGTGACGACGTTGGTGGCGCCGGGACCAGATGTGACGAGGACGACACCGGGCTTGCCTGAGGCACGGGCATACCCCTCGGCCATGTGGCCGGCACCCTGCTCATGTCTGGGAAGCACAAAGTCGAAGTGCTTGGAGTGGTAGATTGCGTCGAAGACGGGGAGGATGGCGCCGCCAGGGTATCCAACTGCCGAGCCTCATGTTAGCCTGTGACTCAATTGCACACATCCATATCACATGGGCGGCGATGCGCAGAAGGGAAAGAGGGCAAAAAAACGCACAGATATGCTTCACGTCGTGCCTCAGCATCATCTCGTGGAAGATTTCGCCGCCCTTGAGTCCGACCAGCGAGTGGTCCATCTCAGGCTGCTGGCGCCGCAGCGGCTGGACGTCATAGTCTTCTCTGTTGAAGGCAGGCGCAGGACGCGGCCTGCCCTCTGCCTGTGTCGCCTGGGCCTGGGTGCTCTGCGGCCGCTTCGCCTCTCCGAGCTTTGTGCTCGCCACCTGGGCGCTCCGGTAGGGCGAGGCGGCGGATCTGGGGACGGCGGTGGAAAAGCATCGCGAGCTCCGCAGAGCGTGGATGGCCTTTGTGCGCGCGTGCTGCATTGCGCGGGGGGTGGCCTTGACGGCGGGGGAGCGGAGAGGGGGCGGGAGGAGGAGGGAGGAGAGTGGGAAAAAGGAATTGGGAATTTGTGGTGTGGGATTGGGGTTTATTGGAGGGATCCTTTGGAGTCAGTCATGGTTGCTGGCTTGCTGGGCTAAAAAGTCTCAATGGCCACAGCGAGCCACCGCTGTCGGACCGGCCGCGCGCGCGTCATTGGCTGTGACTCGCTGTGGACAGACACGGCTACCCCACAGTCAGTCTACTCTAGAGAACTCTAGAGTAGACGCTGCATCTAGCCCTGCAGCACACGCAGCGGGTGGCCGTCGCGCAGTGGCTGGCTCTGGCGGTGGCATCCCGGCCGCGAGAACTGCCTGCATACATTGCCTGATCCATCGCATCGAGCGGGTTTTGGGTTGAGCCGTGAGGGCCTCGGAGCACCGCGCTGTCTGGCCCGCCTCGATTGCCCGTCCCGTTGAGTGAGTTTGCTTTGAGCACACACACCCATGACGCGCGCCTCCCACCTCGTGTCGCCAGCCAATCACCGCCTTCCTCATTGATCGCCTCTCCGAGTCTCCGTCCGCCCCTTCCCAATCGCCCACGGACCGGTGGCAGGAGCCTGTCGCCGACTTCGGCCTCGCATCCACCTCCACACCATCCACCTGCGCGCAGACGTCAGTCCCTCATGTCTTCGTCGTCGGCGCCCTCGTCCTCGTCGCCGCACACCCGCATCAACAGCACCGACGACCGCAGACGCAGTGCGTATCCCTAGTCACACCTCGTATCTGCACGTCTGCCAGACTCTAACCTTGCACCCCCTCCACAGTCGCCATCCCCCGGCGGTCAACCAAAGGCCCTCTCGATGCCGTAGACGACGAGTACGTGCACCATCCCTCGCCCACCCAGCACCCTTCCACCCTATGTACTAACAACCTACCCCCCTCAGTCCCCTCGCGGCCCTCTCCCGCACCCCTCCACCACCCACCCCCTCCCCTTCCCACCACTCCCATGTCCCCAGCATAGCCCCCACCACCACCTCCCCACCCCCCTCCTCCAAAAAGACTTCTCCTTCCTCCAATCCCCCTCAACCTACCACCTCCTCCCCACAACCTCCATCCCCCCTCCCTTCCTCTCCGCCCCCACCCTCCCCTCCGCCTCCTCCCCCATCGACTCCCTCCTGCTCTCAGGCCACTACCGCCTCGCCGCCATCGCCGCCGCCCGCAACATCCTCACCTCCCCGTCCACAGACCATACGACGTTATTCCACCTGCTGCACATCCGTCTCGCATGTTTGTGTCTCGTGAACGAGCATGGGCTGGCGGCTGTGGAGGCGAGGGTGCTGGGAGATGTGGGGAGTAGTTTTTATCAGGGGGAGGATGGGGCGCATTTGGTTCCTTGGGGGTTGAGGGTATTGGTGGTGAGGTTGAGTGCGTTGGGGTACGGGGAGTGGAGGAAGGGGGTTATGGGGTACTTTGAGTTGGCGAGGGAGTGTAGGGGGCAGGTTTTGAGCGCTGGGACAGAGGAGGAGAGGGCGCTTTGGAGGGGGAGGCTGAGGGAGGTGGGGGTTAGGGTTGGAAATGTGATGGTTGAGATGGGGGATTTGGAGGGGGCGGGGAGGCATCTTGCGGAACTTAGGGGAGGCGAGGCGGATGCGGATGGGGAGGTGGCGCTCATGGAGACACTCACTTGGTTGCGGCTTGGTGATGTGCAGGCGGCGAGGAGATGTCTTGCGGCGGTTGCTCCTTCCGAAGATGCCGACGACGAGGATCCAAATGCCTTGCTTTCCGCTACCCTCGAAGCCCTCATCCTACTCGCCGACGCAGAGTATGCCGCCGCCGCCGATGCCTTTGCCGCCCTCCGCGAGAAACACCCCTCCGATGCGATGCTCACGCAGAATCTCGCCGTGTGTCTACTCTACACGGGGCGCATCGCAGACGCGAAAGCCCTGCTCGAAGCCCAGATTGACGGGCCGCCCTTCCACTCTCTCATCTTCAATCTGTGCACTGTGTATGAGCTGTGTACGGAGCGGAACCGCGATGCAAAGTTAGCAGTAGCCAGTAAACTGGCGGCACGCAAGGGGGAGGGAAATGTGGGATGGGAAATGAGGGATGTGGACTTTAAGTTATAATGGTTATGCATTGTACCTAATTGGGTGCGTGCTACATGTAGACAGACTTATCGTCCGTGTACATGAAGGCGTGACCGTGTACATGAGATTCGTGGCGCTTCCTGCGCGAACGTAGACAGACTTTTCATCCGTGTACATGAAGGCGTGCTACATGTAGACAGACCTGCAATCCGTGCACGCGAATGCGTGGAGCGTACTGCGCGAACGTAGATAGACTACTAATCTTCATCATCCGAGGCGAACATGTCCTCCGCCTTGGGCCTCAGACGCCTCGCCCTCGCCGCCGCCGTCTCGCCTGGGATCTCAGGTGGATCGGTGCTCTTGGAAGACTCGGTGACCATTGCATCTGCTGAAGTCGGTGGAGCCTCGATGGCTGGTGCCACGGGCGCTTCGTCGATGTCCATCGGGGTGCTCTCTTCCTGCTGATTGTTGACAACCGCGGCCTCAGCTGCACCTCCATCCTTTGCCTTGATCTCAACCTCGCGCTTCTTCGGCACCGGCACCGGCACCGTACCCTTCTTCGCCTTGCGCTTCTCCTCAGCCTTGCGCTCCGCCTCTTCCTGCTCCTTCTCCCTCGTCGGTCCATTGAACGCATTATCGAAGCGCTCCAAAATGCCCTTCTCAAAAGTATGCTCTTCGGTCCACACCCTCAATATATTATTGATCTCTTCCCGAAACAGGTTCTTAGCCAGCTTCCCCATATCCAGCGTTGTCGGCAGGCGCTCCAAGTATTCGAACACCTTCCTATCTCCAAGCTGGGCCCCAATCACACCACGATACTTGTACGCTGAGCCCAGCTCTTTCTGCGTCGTAAGCGTAACATCCGATATGATCTTCATCGCATTGCACACCAGATGGGGGGTTTGCGCGCGACGACGATCCTCCTCCTCGCCAGCATCGGCCTTAGGTACGTATTTGAGATTGGCCGGCGTGAGATGAAATGGGGTGAAGACGTTGGAAACGAGGTGCGTGACAATCTCATCCATGCCCTTTGTTACGTGTTCGACGGCAAAGTTGGAAACGGCGGCGACCTCGTCATAAAGCGCTGCAGATGGGGGTATCGAAGAGAGCAGGTACATGAGGAAACAGCGGGAGCGATATGGTAATATGCCATAGCCAGTGGATACGCGGCCGGGATAGTCGTCGCCGGGGGGGAGGATGGAACGGGCATGCGCGGGCAATTCGTCTTCGTCTTCGGAATCCGGGTCAGAGACGGGGTCCTTCAAATCCCAGGGGGAAGTTGCAAACTCGTCTTGGATCGGCGGTGGTCCGCGCCATTCAGGTTGGCCCTCAAAGACTTCGGGATCGCCGGTCGAAGAGAGCATCTGATAGAGGCGCCAGCGGTAGTAGCGGTTGTTGGGATGTTTCTGGTCGAAGAGCCAGGCGAAGCGCTCCTCGTTCTGGATTTTCTCTACTTCCATAAGGGCGGCTTCGAACTCCATTCCACCTTGGATGACGCCTTCTACGGTTTGGTGGATGAGCCGGAGCGTGGGGAGGTCGGGGGGTGGATTAACAGTGACTACCATGCGCTTGTTCGCCATGTCGTCACGAGCACGATCGCGATTGTTGCCTCCAAGATCCGGGGGTGGGGCATATCCTTTTGCGACCTCGACGTTCTGAAGTGTTGCACCGAAAGGCTCCTCGTGCTTCTTGGTGCTCACGCTTCGGCCACCCAGATAGCGATCCAAGTGCAGGTAGTATCCCTTGCCCAAGTATTTCTTGTCGTTCAACTTGTTCATGGCGGCGTCAAGATGGCGTGCGTTCGCTTCTTTGTCAAATGTAACCTTCATGGATGCGGATGGACGGGTGCCTTGGGACGGACTGTTAGGCCGCGACGGCGCGATCTTCTCCACCTTTACTACCTTGAGCGAAGGAAACTCGGCGAACAGCTCCTCGACACGAGCCGGGGTCATTGCCGGCGGCAGGTTACTAGCCAGAGCTACAACAGTGGTGTACACATTCTCACTTGCTTTGTCCTGCGCTGCTGTTCCTCCCGCAGGCGCACCGAAATGTCGGCTCGACGGTCCAGGAAATCCGCCTGGCGCGCCCGGTCGAGAGAATGAAGGGCCTAGCGGTGCTTCATTCTCGAGCGTTCCCGGTCCGGTCTTCATGGATCGCGGGCGTCCCGTAAAGTGTCGCTTAGAGCCGGTCGGCACAAACACGTTGTCTTCTACCTCGTGGTCCTTGTCTGGCTCGCCGAGGATGTTCTTCTCTTCGCCGTGCTCCTCCATGAAGTCGGCCATGACCCTGTCGAGCGCGCTCTTCTCTTCGCGGCGCTTTGCGTCTTCTTCGGCTTTCGCCTTGGAGCCGAGCTGCGCAGCTTTGCTGGCCTTGTTCAAAGAAATCCTGAAAGTCATATTAGCCAATGTCCCGCTCTCCGGCGGTGCGGAAGCAACGACGTTAGAACAGTGTGTCCCCGTGAGGAGGAGAGCGCAAGTGACGTTGTCAACAATGGAGGAGAGCGAAAGTGACGCTGTCAACAATAGTGGGTTGGAGTGGGTTTGGCAAGACCGCAAGGCGGCGCTAGCTCAGCCCTACGTAGCGCGTCTGAAATGGGAAGCTACGACCAACTGCAACGGCAACAACCCCTCAGGTCTGCTTCTCTGCCTATCTATCTGACGACCATACCTTGACTCAGGCGCAATGGCATCTACTCAGAATTTGCAGACTCTTTTGCGCTTCCTGTCTCAAGATGCTAAAATTCCGCTTGCGACCGCCATGTCCAAAGTTAAGGACCTACAAGCTGCAAATATGATCACGTGAGTACGTGTTTGAATTCACGGGTTCACCGCTGACGCGCGTAGCCCGCAGGAGCTCGCAAAATCCGACATTGAAACTCTAAAAACGATTTTTGGAGAAGAAAAGCACGCGCGTCAGGTCCTCAACGCCGCGAAGCGCATATCAAAGAAGCGCACCAACAGCGATATCTCCACAACATCAACTTCCACAATCCCACCATCACCCACAGCCAAGAGGACGAAGCTATCATCTGTAGCCCCGATCGACCCAGCTTCTTTCGAAGCATCACTAGCCCTACCAACATGTGAACTTGACGAGGACGATCTCAAGGACAAGGTTCTCTTCACCAACCGCGCCCCATTAGTCCTCGCCTTCGCCGTCACCCTCCTCAAGTATACTATGCCTTCCCAACCCCTCTCCAGCAGGCTCTCCCTCGCCCAAGCCGTCTGCAGTGCGAACAGCCAGTCCAAAGCCCAGCACCTCGGCATACAACGCAAATCCTCCGCCTCGGACGAAAGCTGGGGCGAAGGCCAACCCCTCATCACCGTGCTAACCCGCGAGATCCGCGTCATGAAACGCTGGGGCTACGCCTGGAAAGCAGCGCCCAAGACACAAGAAGAGAACTCTCTGTCTACACAAGACACCCAGGAGGCGCTTACCCCTGACGACCCCGCCCTATGGGGCGTTGACCCCGAGGCCCTCAAGAAATCAAACACCTCCTTGGTCTCAAGTGGAACCCATCAAACCTCCACCAACCTCCCCATCTACAGACCAGAAGCCCCACGTGCCTACCTACTTAAGTCCTTTGGGACACCGCCTCCAGCAGAGACGGAAGCGAAAATAGGGAAACCGAAACCAGTTTCCGCGAAGAAGGCGGCGGAGGAGAAGGAGCGGAATTTGGGAATGCTTTTGGCGGCTTTGGTTATGCTATTTCGGTCTTGGGCGGAGACACTAAGTAGCGAGGATATGGATAGAAGGGCTTGGGGTTGGTATTGTGCTGTGAGGCCGGAGGTTGAGGCTGGGGCTGCGGGGTGGGGTGGGAAGGGGGAGGTTAGATTGGGGGATATTTTGAAGCTTAGGAGGCAGGAGGGGTAGAAGGGTGAGAATGGGAGGGCGAAAGAGGGCATGGAATCATGGAGTGAAGAATCAAGCGAGTATTTGTTTATTGAGTCCTATATTTGGGTCAGGTCATGGTGTAATTGTTGTGATTGGCTCAATCACATACAATGTTTTCCCATGTCCCGAGACACATCCTGGATTTGGCATTGGTGGTGGCGGTGAAGTTTTGAGTAGTAGATGAGGTATCTGACAGGATCTATCGACATTTGATCTCTTAAATATACACAACCACATTCAAACGGGTTCCAACAATGACATTACATATATTTAAACAGATAAATCCTAATAGCTCTTAAAGGCATTGTAAGCCGTCGCTTCATCTGTTTTTGTCCGAGCCTTAATTACTACAAGATCAATACTGATTTAAGCTTTCTGAGGAACTCGATCAATGTATCAACAAATCATTTTGAAGCCTGAAATGAGTTCAATGCATAATAGATAATATGAACAACTACCTTCTGTAAGATATCCCGCACCTGAGGGCTTTATGAGCAACATAAGATGATACGTGACACATTGAGATTTCATCATCGAATCAATACCATCAATTTCCCATACACCAAAATTCAAACCCCCCCAACCTCTCTACCTCCTCCCCAAATCCACATCCAGCACCTCAACCATATCCCCGCTCGCCCTCCCCTCCCCAAAAAAACCCCCAACCCCCACCCCCACAACCCCCTCCATCAACCCCTCAACCACCCCCTTACACTCCTCCCCCGTCTGCCTAAAATCCGGAAAAGCATTCACCTCCAACAGCCACGTCCTCAGCTGCCCATCCCCTTCCACCCCCACCATGAAATCCAATCCAAAGATTTCAAACGCGTTGGGCAGCGCCTGGAAATGGATGGACATGCCCCGGGCAGCGGCTTCGAAGAGGGAAGCGGTTATGGCGCGGATTTGGGAGAAGATGGTGGGTTTCCAGTCGGAGGCGGGATCGTTGGATGAGGGAAATGGAGGCGTGTATGAGGGTTGCGTAGGTAGTTCGGAGGGGAGGGACCAGAAGAGGGAGACGGAGCCTTCGCGATCGCCGGTGGATTGGAGGCAGGTGTTTGTGAGGTGGGCTTTTAGGCTGTCGGTGGAGGAGGAGGACGAAGGCGGGGTGTAGGGGTCTGCAGCGAAGAGCGCGAGCATGGGGCGGTAGATGTGGATTTTTAGCGCGCCGGTGGCGAGGACGTACGTTCTGATGTGGAATTTGCGGAGGGGTTCGGTGTCTGGCGCGGAGGAAGGGCGGAGCAATAGCGGGGGATGGATATAAGGTTGTGCAATAAAGTGCCGGAGTTGACTCGTTATGATACCTTTATCTTCGTCGTCGCGATCCAGCGATTTAGAAGCTGGTACCGTCGCGGCATCACTCCTTGCATCTTCCTCCTCCTCCTCCTCATCATCAGACTCCGGATCCCACCCCTCGAAAATCTCCGTTAATTCCTCCTCAGACGAAAACAACCTAATCCCCTGCCCCCTCTCCGACATCCCCGGCTTCAATATCCACCACTCCTTCTCCCCCGTCTCCACCCCCCTCTCCCACGACTCCCTTAACTCCCACGCCTCCACCAACGCATCATCCAGAAACTCCGCGTAGTCGACTTCAAACTCCACACTCGGCTTCACATGCCTCTTCAACACGCTATCCGGGTGCTTAACGATCCAGTTCGCGACCGTAGTCGAGAGGTAGTGTTTGCGGATGAGGGCCTTCCGGATGATGTAGCTATTTGCGAGCGAGGTGGAGGGGTGCTGTAAGAGGTGTTCGAAGTTGATGGACTCGTATTGCACCCATTGGATTACGCGGGAGGACTTGGAGGGGAGCTCGTCCCACGAGGATATGAAGTGGAGGCGGGTGGGTGGGAAGTGTTTTCTGAGTGCGGCGACGAGGAGGGGCTGCACGTATTCATCTTCATAGTTGATGAGGGCGTAGATCTTGTCGTCACGGTTTTCTGTTGCGGAAGTCATGGTGGGGGTATGTATGTATGTATGTATGTATGTGTGTTTGTAAGACGGAAGTGTATCGAATTGGGTGATTCGCACGGTGCGTGTGTTCTAGCGCATTACTTTTCACTAAGCCACGGCTCAATCCTACAACTTGAAGGCGTGACTGCTAATTTGCGGCTAGATGCTGTGTGTGCACATGAGCGTGTGGGGGTGGACCTGCAGATCGGTGTCCGGAAGCAGATTCTTCCTAGCGTATGCGTCTGGACTTCCGCGTCGTTGTTTTAAGGATTGTCTACCATCTAGTCTTGCCGCTGTGCATGCGTCAACAGGTGGGGTAGTGGGGCCAAAGTACGTCCTTGTGTATGTACCTAGGGGAGGATATGCATTAGGTAGTATGTATGTAAGACGGATTGTTCTACCTGGTAGGATTCGATAATGCAATGGTGGCTTGCACTAGCGCAGCCTTATGCTTCCTATATATGGATCTAGGTAGTATATGTCAGGGCAGGACTCAGATGCCCCACATGGAGAAGCTGACAACCGACTGGCTTACATGTCGATGTTTTAATACTATCAAGCGAGGTTGTAGACTTTCGAAATCTGGGCATCCATAGGTGAGTAGGTACGTACAATGGCTGATGGAGCGTACCGGGACGCAACACTATAAGCCCTACCCAATTATTGCTTCCACCAACGCTGTTTCCACCCAAGAGTACGCAAAAGAAGACATTCACAAAATCACCAGAATGCTGTCCTCGACCCATCACACCATCGTACACCCCCGCAGGAATAACACGCCATTCCATTGCAGCCCTAAGTTAAATTTTGACCCACTCCTCATAAAGCCCAAGGCGAACAAAACAAACAAGCACGCCATCAATCATGTTCCTGCCATCATACCCCGGCTGTATCAGACCGCAAGCAAGCAAGCAGCCACACGCTCATCAGGGTCCCCACCACGCTGAACGCCAATGCCGACCCTATTCGTTCATCCAACCCATTGGAAGTGATATCATACATGAACAAAAGAAAGATTAGGCAGACAAAAGAAAGAAGAGGAAGACTTCCCGCAAAGGGAGTCAGTCATGAAGCTGGTCTCTGTCCAGCTACGCCGCTCACACAGCAGTAACAGCAGCACCGACCACGCCCTCAAATAACCTCCAAATCATCGTCATCATCCATCGCCGCCAACAACCCCACATCCATAACCCCCAGACTATCCCTCCCCGGCTCCCGTATCCCCTTCCCATCCAGCAACAACCTCGCCCTCTTCTTCGCCGGACTTGGTTCCCGCGTTCCCCGAAACGAAGAAGGGAGATCCTTTTTCGTGGGAGAAGCCGGGAGAAAAACACCGCGTTTTCCGGCGCCGCCCCACCCCACAGGCTCGCTTTTAGAAGTGTTGGTGGCGGAGCTCGAGGTGAGAGAGTGCGAGGAGATGGCTCGTTTGCGCTTAGCAGGGATGCCGCCTCGGGTTAAGTCTACGTCTGAGGCTTTCTTGCCGAGGAGGCCGAGGATGTCGGTGGAGGAGGGTGCGGTGGTGGGTTGGGAGGTGAAGGGGTCGGGAGGGGCGGTGGGGGCGCGGATGGTCGATTGCGATTGTGGTTGTGATTGTAGGGTTAAGTTGGAGGTTGCGCGCTTCATGTATTCGCCGCCTGCTCCGCTGCCGATATCGCCCAGTCGCCTGGCTAGCTCTCGCTCCTTTTCTTTCCCAGCGAGTTGCTTGCGATGCTTCTCTGCGCGCTCGGTAACGTGGTATGGTTGTGCGTCTCGGTCCAGTAAACGCGCTGCGCTACCGGCACCCGGTGTGATGTACATGGTTTCGTGAAGGTATGCGTCGTGGTACCTGCCCTCCTTTTTCAGCTCGTCGCCTTTTCCTTTCCCCCTACCCCACACGCTGGCTTTACTATTTCCGGGCGGACCCTTGCCGAAGCCACCCATGGTGTTGACTTCCATGCGGCCGCGTTTACTCTTCTCGACCATGAGCTCGACGTGAAAATCGCAGAACTCGGTTTTGCGACCGTCGATCCACTGCCCGCACTCTTTGCCGTCCTTACGCATAGCATGGCAGAAATCAAGATCTCGGGCTGAGCCAATTTCCAGCACGGTGTCGTCTGAGCTACTTAGTTTCAGCGAAAACTTTGACGTGGCGCGATCGCGTGGTGGCAAGATGTCGGGGTTCAAGATCGCAATAAGGGTGCCGGGTACTAGCTTCCAGTATTTGGAGAAGCCAGTGTCGAAGAGAAAGAGTTGAAGTTCCCATTTGAGGTCGGTCAGAGTAATGATCATGAACTTGTTGGTCGCGTGCACATCTTCTTCCTGATTGCTCGCTGACCGTTGCTTGACCGAATTCTTGGTAGCCATTGGCGATGATTTGGATGCGATTACCCCCATAAGCACGTAGTCGTTCTCCATATCCGGTGGTTCGTACTCTGGGGCTTTGACAGTCTTGAGGAGTTGAGGTATGGTGACAATTGTCTTGCCTTCCAGTGTTCGTGCAATAACGTTGTGCTGCATCTCGCGCGACTTCAGGTGAAGACCAGAGAAGGACTCGAAGCTGGGTGCCTCTGTGCTATCATCGCGTTGTGATATTTCGGCGTATTTTGATGCCGTACTGGCAGCTTCAAAGCTTCTGGACAATGGCCTCGATGCTGCAGAAGTTCGTGAAGCGTCCAGTCTCCCGGACAAGTTCGAGGCCGGCCTAGTTGGTGCGTTTTCGCGTGCATCGTTGGTAGACCGACTTCTAGCATGGCTTCTCCCCAGGGGCGTTGCGCTGTCCGTGCTCCTGGTTCCCGAGCTCAAGGAAGAGGCTGCCCTGGATGCCGGCCTGTCCTTCAAGGCCTCGATATCCTTCAGTCCAAAGCCACCAGACCTGCTCCTTTCTATTCTCGCCTGCTTTTCTTCCTTTTCTCGTTCCTTGTTCCTGCTCTCCGCTATCCGCTCGCTGAAGGATTTGATCTTCGGAGAGTCCGCTCCCCGCGCTGAACTCGACCGCAGAAGTCCCCCACTTGCTCCTTTGCTCGCGTAGCTCGAAGGCCGTTTGAGGCTGACATCGTGCGCCTTCATCCCTTTGTCGATGCCCAGCAACACCCTTGCCGGACTCCTCTGCTCCTCCGGTTCTCGCCTATTCCTCACTGGACTGACAGGAACCTGCACCTCGGACTGGGGTCTCGGTAGGTCGACTCTACGAGCGCTTGCTGCCGTGCCCGGTCGCAGCGACATGGTCACTCCTTCCATCTCGCCATCGTCGGCAGTCTTCCTGGCTTTCTGCAGTCTTTTCAGCTTCAGCCGCGCCTCGATGGCCTGGAGCTTGAGTTGTAGCGTTTCTTCATCCTCCTCTTCTTCGTCGGAGGCAGGATCTGGCTGGCCGAGCGACATTGGCCGGCGTTTGCTGGGGGAGGGCGATACGGATGTGCGCTGGTGCCGAGATTCGTAGCGCTTGCGGGTAGAGGGGGACATCAACTTGGCTTCGTGGGGGGACTTCGGCGGCCAGTTCGGGGCCTCCTTCGCGGCTGTGACGGCATTAGCAGCGATCGTGAATAATGCGCAGGTTGACTAATACCCCTCGACTTGGGGCTCTCCCTCACAATCATGGCTATCGAATGTGCACGCGCTGCGCCCGGGGCAATTCGCCCGTGCTCTGTTCTGAGACCCCGCGCATGCGCTGTCACGACAGGACCCGATATGGCAAGGCGAGTGAATGAGGTGATGGCCGGTGAATGGCTTGCAGTAGTCGTCTGTCTCCGCAGTTTGGTGCCTGAGGTGCGGGTAAGTGTTGTTTGGCAGGGCCAAATCCCCAATAGATTCTGAAACGACCGGGGGACGACACCGACCGACGCGTGATGATTGGTCCATCGACGCGAACGCGGGCCGACGCGTCGCTCACTTTAATGTAGATACTGTTCGCACACTTCCGACCGAATGTGATTCTCCAGCATCTGTACTCCAGCACATCCTACCCAGTAACTGCCATATCATCTCCAGCATAATATCAATGGCGCCGCGTACACGTGCTAAACCAAAGACTGCCCCTGCGCCGGCCGAGGAAGGCACCCCCGAGCCGCCCACCTCCACCGCAAAGCCCCTCCCGCCTCCGACCACAAACCCTCCCAAGCTTTTTGTTCTCCCTAAAGACACATCCTCCGACTCGCGCATCGTCACATTAGAAAACCCCGCCAATGGCGCACCTTCCCGATATTATTTCTGTCCGAACAAAGGCTTCCACGAATTCACATGCATCGCAGCGCCGAGAAAAGAGTGCAAGAGCTGGCTAATCACACCAGAGAGGGCCGAAAATGGCGCAAAAGAAGACAGTACAGAGATTGAGGCGACTAAAGAAGAGGATAATAACGCCAATGAAGGCTTAGGAAGTGGTTATGTCGCCAGCAAAGCTGACATCTTCCTCGCGACACCTATCGATATCCTCTTCCTTATTCTCCCAGCGCTGGCGCCAAAAAAGGTAAAAGGGGGAGAGAAGCAACGGTTTCTTGCAGTCGAAGACCATCTCGACGCCCTTGCTTCGATATCACGGCAATGGAAAGAGCTACTGGCGCAGTACCCAAGCCTAAAAGACATGATTGAGCAGCGGATGATTTCCGTATGCGACACAGCGGCCGCCGGAGACGAAACAATGTACAGGCTGTCGAATGAAAAACTAGCCAGCATCATGATGAAGAAAGCAGAGCGCATGTGCGCCAAGGGCCTCCCGCCATCCATGGAGGAGCGCTTCATCAAGACAGTCCTGAACGTCCCCATCATGAATATCCAGCGTTCCGACGTCGTCACATCGACAACCACCACCGACCCCCAAACAGACTCCACCGAAGCACCAGACACACAAAGCACAACCGTGCCCACCCTCGCCCGAACCGAATCTTCGCTATCCACAACCACGACATCAGATTCCCAATCCACCACCCTCACATCCTTCACATCCACCCCCGAACAAACCACCAAACCCTCCCTCGAGACCCCACCAGAAATCCCCCACCTCCTCCGCCTCCGCACCTCCCTCACCTACCTCTCAACCTCGTACCTTCTCCCCTCCCTCCGCCCAGCCATCACATCCCTTCCTACCCCCGATTTCTCTCCCCTAGACGCACATCTCTCGCAGCTAGCCAAGCTCCGAGCAGAAGCCCAGGCCCTCCGCAGCATATCCGACAACATCAGTCGGAAGAGGGGTTTCGCAGATGACGAGGGTGCGGCGATGGAGCGAGAGGAGAAGAAGAGGAAGAAGGAGGAGGAGGAGAAAAAGAAGAAGGGGGAGTCGATGGCGATTAAGAAGTTGAAGAAGGTGGATACGAGGGGGATGATGAAGTTGTCAGCTTTTTTTACGAAGAAGACGTAGGGGGTGGTGGAGGGGGGTTGAATGTATGATAGAAGGGTGGGTGTTCTGGTGGATAGGGGTTTTTGTTACTTTTGTTGGTTGTCGATGGGAAATGCATGCGTGTCGATGTATTTACCTTGTCTCGAAGGCTTTCTAGAAGCCGTGGAGCTTCTTGGTTCATAGAAACCAATTTTTTTTACCGTGGTCCAGAGATTAATCTACGGACTGTGTTGTGTGTATACCTGCAATATGGAAGCACGGGATAAGGTGGATCCATCGAAGACATAGGGAGTCTCTACAAAAGAATATACAAAACGTGATGGGAGGTCGTACAACGACCTTGCGTTCGATTCCCAATCAGCTACCGCCGCATGATACGTTCAGGCCAATCGAGATGTCAGCAGAATCAAAGGCCCTGTGTATACGGGTAGTGAGAGCAGTCCTATGCGACTGGGATATGTGAAATCGCTTTCTACAAAAGAATCATTGAATGAGTTAGTGGCATTAGTCGACAGGTCTGGCTAGTGGGCAGATTTGTGCGATCATAAATTCCATTAACATAGAGATAGGAGCTATCTTAATGGCGTTGTGTGGTAAGTAGATCTTACCTTGAAGAATCGTTATTGAGCAGTGGAAATCAAGGTAGAAGTAGTGAGCAAAGTTCAAAAAAATTATCAATTTGTTGTCCAAGGAAGCTCACTAAAACGGTAAGACTATATGTTTAGAAAAGCGAAGGGACTAGGCCTGAGCTAAGAATATCGACCAGGATACAAAGGCGATGATAGATGAAATATATGATTATATGGTCTAGACCAGTAGCTCTCACACAGGTTTATACATACCCTAGGAGCCTCAGCATTAGGTGTTTACCTCCACAATTATTTAGAGCGTGGAATTACGTGTTGTAGAATGTGGGTGGTATAAAGGGTGTGTAGGTTTGAGTTGTACATAATAAATGTACACTGATGAAGAGAAATTACAATCTCGGATCACGATTGGAGCTGTTCTCTTCCCTCATGTGTAAAATATTGGAAGGCAAAAGCATCGTCCGTTTAGTCGTGATATTGGTGCTTACTGTACGGACCTACTCTTGGATCTACTCACTGTCAGGGAAGGTGCTTAGCAAGTGGGGTGAGCGAGAAATGCGTCCGTTACATCCTGTCGCTTTTTATGCACAGATTCCGACACTCTACAGGCTCGAATGAAAGTGATCGAGCATGGTCGTGAACGCGCTTTGGTGCGTTGTGGTTGAGAGCGTAGTCGATTATACGTTATGGGAAGTTATAACCATCGTAAGGAGAGTCTTCTTATTATATACCGATAGATCTTAGATTTGCGGTCGTGTAGCAGATCCCCTAGGGTCAGTGTCCAATATTAATTCCCTAGCTGTCAGCAGAGCCATTTTCTTGCACACCCTGCTGTTCTACCGCTTCCATCACCTCTTTTCATTTAACGGCGAATATCTGTTTAGACCTGGATAAGATCTTTCTCGAAGGCTGTGGTGTCTAATCAGGGTGAGAACTTAAGTGCTTATTGTTGGTTAAATCTACTGTCATATATTATATTCCCGATGCGGCACAATAAGGTATTAAGATCAGGTAAACGCTTCATGTCATACATCACAAAACCCCAGAAAGAGGATTTATCTCTTTTATTCGTCCAGTAATATTATTCCTCCATAGCAGCAACTCTCTTTTAGTTTTGCCGAACATATGACGATCTAAATTACTCGATAGACCTCTAAGATATACAGCTGGAAATGAATGATCGACCACGAAGCACAAGGTCGGCACGGAGGTGGTTCAATTAGAGCCTGGGTTTGAAATTGAGATACCTTGACATTTTGGCATTCCTACCATGAAGGCGCCATACTAGAGAGCTTATCCTCCGCCCGAAACTCATCGCGGTAACCATTGAAAACTCGATCAACCACGTCTGCAATCCATCGAAAAGTATATCGCGCCCCGAAATGGGTTTTGGTGTACTCCCAAGATTTAGGATACCACCCTGCACATTCCCAATCCACAACAACCCTAGAGAGTTTCCCATACTCATCAATAAGAATATTTCTCATGTTAAGGTCTGCATGTGTAAAAACGATGTCGTGTTTCACACTGTGGGATCGTGAGACAAGTTTCTGGGCGTCTTCGCCAAGAGGAGGGTCGTCGACCAAGTATTTGTTAAACAGTGTTTCGCTCTGGAATTTGAGCTCTTTGCGTTGCGAGTCGCCGATCCTCCAGTCTAAGATTCCACCTCCCAGCGTATTGCATATTTGAAAACCTGAGGTAGTGTCGTTAGGAATTTGCCGCAGCTCAGCTATGTATTGCTCAAGATCCCGGGCCACAGGACTTAACTGTTGATCAGTCATGATGGGAATCATCCGTCCAATTATAGTTCTGGGAACTCCCGTCATCAAGAGAAATGACGAATCGGAGTACTGGAAGGCGTCGACTGCCCTGGGCGCAGGAATGTGGGTATACTTTCTGATTAATCGAAGAGCTTGTTCCTCTACTCGATGTTACGGTGCCCAATTACTTCCTACCACTCGCAAGTATAAATTGAAAAGTAGTTTGAGGGTTCTATCTAACCCAGTGTTACCGTAGAACCTTTCCGACATGCGGGCTGAGCGTATGTAGGCAAATGCTCGAAAGAAGGCCGGTGTTCAAACCCAGAAATATCCAAAGACTCTGAATATAGCCCTGGAATACCACAGGCTCCAAAAGCTTTTGCTCCTTGGAGTCAGTGTGGCAAAAATCCCGGACTGCTCACCCCTCGTACCATGGAGCCTGTTGGAGTTTCGCTCCATGTATTGAAGAACGTCCAGTCATGCTAAAGCTCCTGCAAAACGATGATGAATCTCCAAAAGTTGCGCATCAGGTAGTGAGGTCAGTCCGGTAGCTTTTTTTTCCAAAATTATTGGCGGGACGGTCCAACGCGGATGGACGGAATCAATTCTCTTGTATGTACATATACTCAGCCTATCATGTTAGTATGACGAAGTAGCCGATCAAGGGTACCTTACCGAGTCATCTGAACCTGTAGGGAAACTGTCTCTGAAAGAAAGCCTTCCATTTCTGAAGTGCTCAAAATTTTCTGCGGATAGTAGGACGACCTGACTGGACTGGTTTTGGTTAGAAGACACAGAGTCTTGGTCTATCTGGGATCGTAGACACATCACATTCGATTCACCTAGAAAGGCCACAAACATTCTGGAGAGTCTCTCCTGGGATAAGTCTAGAAACTTTTGACATGGAGGTCTAGCGGACTTACATTGTTTTTCATACCATTGTCAGAAAAGATTGAGGGTGACAAGATATTCGCAATCACAAGAGCACCGCCACCTTTTGAGACACAACATCGCCCCCACTCTCTCTTCCAGATGTTTTACCCGCACAGTTCATCCAGCCCTGTATTCAAGTAGGCATGATGATGATGTACCTGTTGTAAGAAGATGTACCCAATCGACTAGGAAATCGCACGCTGTTGCCATGTCTTCTCCAGCGACTTCGTCAAGAAAGAACTGTGATGCAATTTCCTGATCCATGGCCTGCCGCACAAAGGCGGAAACAAGTGCTCGTTGAGGGTGCTCAAATGGTTCTCCAATTGTTGGAATGGCTCTGTATCTTACGGAATCCTTGTTTTGCGAGAAGAGTTGGGAAGCTGCTCCCGAGACGTTGTACAGGGAAGAGCCAGAATAGCTGCATTCGGAAGTGGCGAACCGGCGACACCCAAGACTCTTGATATGTAAATAATTCATGCTAAGGGACCATATTTCCCTTACCTGTCCGGATGTACCTAGCAGGTTTCCTGATAACCTACTGGTTCATATAGCCCTTAGCCGAGCTTACGGTATACGTCGATACAAAACCACTTGCTAACAAGGTCACGCTCCACTGCCTCTCCACCAGCCGCACGTACATAAAGTATATCATGAAGTATTATTATTCCGAGACGACCATGTGCTTCATCTATGCAAATATGCTTAAATCGATAAACGGATAGACGCCATGTAAATCCCATGTTCAAGGGATGCCCGGACACACTGCGATTGGGGGAGCATGATACGAATTCCATCACCGGTCTGGACCGTGATCGTTTCTAAGCGTGCAAATCCCTGTCGCAGGAATTACCTTTCCTGTGAGCATATCGTCTTGTGTTAGTCATCGTGTATCAATCTAATTTTGAAACACCTGACGTCATGACTATTTCATTGTGGATGAATTGCTGTTCGAAAGGCATGAGCGCCTACCCAATGTTGGAGGAATGCAGGCAACCGAAGTATTAATCCGAGTTAGGTAATCTGTAAGGCAGAAGTAAATAACGATGAGTGAGAACTCTTTACAACCTCGGCAGTTTCATGTAATGTAGTCTGACTGGTAAAGCGGAAACCGAACCTACGTCTGAGGTATTTGCTATTCGTCAAGACTGTTGAATCCCAACCGCATTGAAATATAGTAGACGTTGTGTTGCACTATGTTTGCTATATTGATGCGGGGCTACTAGATGCCGCGGAGAGTATATGACAGGAACGACAACCCACGATTACCCACCCGTTCGCCTAGGTTTGCCTCCGCGGAGCAGCCTCCACATCCTGCGACCTTAATTAGACGTCTCACCTCCTTCTCTCTTTGCCACCTGATGCTATCAATAAGTACAACACGATTGTGAACACAAGACTTGCGCGACACCCCTGACGACTCCCGAGTCGGGCCTCATAACGACACGTACCAATCACTGGTCGACAAAGCTGGGCGACCGTTTCTGCAAGAACGCCGCAATTCCCTCCTTGCAATCCGTCAACGAGAAGCTGCTATAATATAATGTGCGTTCGAGCTCTAGGCCCTCGCGCAGCGTGGTAGTCTCGGCTGTCAACACTTAGTCAAGAGCTTTTCAAAGTTGGTTCAGAGTGTGTACTCACCAGCCTTTACTGCCTGCTTAGCTAACCCTACAACAGGGACCGAGAAAGCTGCAATTGAGACTGCCAATTTGATCGCCTCTTCCACGACGTCCTCATCAGGCGAGACTACTTGGGTCACGATGCCCCATCGCTCCATATCAAGCGCGGGTACAGATGCGCCGGTCAAGATTAGTTGCATTGCCTGCAGCATATCGTTAAAAGCGTTCTGAATCAGAGCTAGACTAGTCGAGACCTACCTTTTGTTTTCCAATTGCCCTGGTTAACCTTTGGGTACCACCAGCCCCTGGTATGGTGCCTAGTTTGATCTCCGGGAAGCCGAAGCGAGTGTCTGCTGAAGCGTAGAGCATGTCGCACTAGCGCAATGTTTAGAGCTGGCCTTCAGGAACATAGGTACAGATTCAGTCCACTCACCATCAGCGCGACTTCGAAACCGCCACCATACTATGTTTCGTAACGTCAACCTTTGTCGTTGGGATGTGCATCGCCAAAACGTCTTTCGTTGAAGGATTGTTGGGGATACTCACAGCAAACCCGCGCACTGCTGCGATGATCGGCTTGCGCAATGCTGTAAAGTTATCTTCGAGATCTTTTAGCCAGCCAATGCGATGCGCTTCGACAGTGGAAATGTTTGCCAGTTCTTGGATATCGGCACCGGCTGTGTGATGAAGTCAATTTTCTGAATGAGCGCAGCCGGGCGTGGCAAGGAGACCTACCACAAAATGGTCCATCACCACTACTTGTGAGTATCATGACGCGTACATCGGCATCACGATCAAGCCTACGTAGAACGCCGTTCAACTCATCGATGAGCTCTTGCGACAGGGCATTCCGTTTGCGCGCGCGATTTAATTCGATCACAGCCACACCCGTCTCCCGCTTGGAAACAACCACAAGATCGGAGTTGTTGTTCGCTGGCTCCATGATGATTTTTCTTCAATGGAATAATGTTGAAAGACTGCAAGAAAGAGTTCTAAAGAAAGACTTGCCCTGCGAGCTGCAATAACATTACCTCCTTTTCTTTTTGGCGAGGCTACAACTGTTCTAGAACCATATTCTAGCGTGGAACTGTGGAACTTGGTGTTTCATTACACGTATCCTCATCTGCGTTTAGCAATTCAAACAGTTCGAGGATTACACGCATTCTTTGTCTCTCATCGCGGGTCAACAGCAAGACAACTTCGGACCACCGTCCCCGTCATCTTGCGACATATGGTACCCCGCATTCGAAATGCCACGAGGACTCTTTCTGCAAGCGTTATGGCCCCAGGATCTTTATTGTTGGGTCGGGGACCACTCTGCAGTTGGCAGGTACCAACGCTGTTTGTTCACACCAACTGCGTGTACACCCTCTTTTCCACAAACAAGCATGGATACTGATACTCATCGAGCAGGGTGTCTTGGAAACAAACAGCCTGATATCGCGGGAGCTACCAACCTGGTTTCGCAGATCGACACTAATCGGCTCCTGTTTGGCAACCTCGGCAATGAACATGATTAGCCACGATGTTAGGTACCTTCTCCAAGGTGGGGATGGTTGGCCCACTTCAAATTGTCACGCATAACGGCTGCTTAAAAGGGCCGAATGTTTCGGTCCAACACGAGAACAACTAGAACTAGCACAGTAACACTCCCGGAACATTCCCACGTGCTTAGGCAACCCGCCCTGCCAAGTCCAAATTCGGCCGCCCTTTCATCAAACGCGACCTGCAACAAAATGCGACGCGTTACATCACGGAACAGCTGTAGTGCTATGGGAACTGTTGCACCAACGGCTGTTGGCCCCGAAGCTGCCCTGAGCGTTGTAGTATCGCCCGCTAGCTTGAATGGCCCCAGAAACCTGAAGGATTGTACGCCACAGCTTGTTACTGAGGATATGTTTTGAAGCACCCCGGCGGAAAGGATTTTTCCGGCATGTCTCTCGGACGCTATCTGATATTACCGCTGGACTTACATGATCAGCCCTTGTGAGCAAATATCGAACAGGAGGGTCGACTTACAGCCTAGGCACATGTTGGTACATCGCCTGTTGCCGAGATCTTCTTGGCCGCTTGCATCTCCGGCATCGATTTCCGACCTAAAGCTTTGATCGCATATGGCTCTCTAGGCGTGTTGGAGGCAAAAGGCTCAGGGCATTACGCCACGAAACCAGGTTCTTGGAACCTGAAACACTGTCTCGCGAATCTAGACGTGTGCTCGAGCGATGAACTTGCTTCACATCTGAAAACATGCGTACCAAAGGGCAACTCTCTGCTGAAGGGTCCGTTATTTCCAGGGATAGCCATCTTGCCACGTTGATCGTCACTTGCAATGGCAAGAATGCACAATGATGGCGACGATGCAGCCATTACCTGGGAGGGCGGTTATTTCCCAGGACGTTGGAATTGACATAGATACCCATGTTCATTGGAAGTATGCCGAGTGGGTCGGTAGCTTCCGCAAACGTACATTGTCCGCACTCCCCGTACAATGGCGCGGTCAGGAACAGGTCTCGTTCCTTGAACAATGCGCTGATCAAGAAGTTGCTAATCACAGCCAAGGTATAGTCTGGCTTCATTCGTGGACCAGATCTACACCGGCGCCGTTTCAAGTCACATGGTAGGTACATCATAACAGCGAAGAGGTTCGACCAAATGTTTCTTAAGCACGGCCAGCGAGCCTCCCACCTAGAGCCAGGCGCCATTCACCCACTTCCTTCAACATGGCTTACTCGTTCGACCTTCACACTATTTCTAATTTGTCTACTGAAGAGCAGGTTCTCTTCACCCAATTCGGTTGCGGTCCAACCGTTCCCGTCCCCTTTCCCACAGTCCACGAAGCTTTTGAACATGTCGTTGACACATACCCCCTATCTATCGCCGCAAGACATGGCGGAAGCAACATCACATATACCGAGTTGGATCAAAAAGCTAACCGGCTGGCCAACCACCTCATAGGGCTCGGCTTGCAACCTAGGCAGCGAGTATGTCTGGTGGTACAAAGATCCTTGGAGATGCTTGTAGGCATTTTCGCCATCTTGAAGGCCGGCTGCCAGTATGTCCCTATGGATGGAGGAGTCGTGTCTGAAGAGGCTCTGCAACACACAATGGCCGACACAGAAGCCGCTTTTGTCCTATGTCTACCAAAGTTCGAAGACAAAGTAAAGAAGCTGATACGACCGAATGTACGAGTCTTCTGTTTGGGAACAGGTACAGAGGATGTTTGTATGCCGTATAGGCCCTCTGTATCTGTGTCTAAGTCAGATGGAGCTTACGCCATCTATACCTCCGGAAGCACAGGAAAACCCAAAGGTGTCGACGTTTCCCATGGCAATGTAACTAATGCGTTGCTGATTGGACCCGGAAAGCTGGGCATAACCAATGGAACCAAGGTCGGCCAAGTTCTGAGCGTGTCTTTCGACATGGGCGCATGGGAGACATTGGCCTGTCTCATGAATGGCGGCACTCTGTGCGTGAGGACCTCCAGCTGGGAAGACACATTGCGGGAAATCGATGTCTTGATCTCGACTCCTTCAATTCTCTCAAAATGGCGCCGCGAGCAGTTCCCAAACATCAAGACCGTTGTCACTGGTGGCGAGCCTTGTCCACAGAGTCTTGCAGACGAGTGGGCTGCCGACACCACGTACTACAACATCTGCGGTCCTACAGAGATTACCATCCTCAACTCCGCTCACCTTCACACGCCTGGAAAGTTTCTCACAATCGGTACACCTCTGCCTAATACCACCGTTTACATCTTGGATGAAGATGAGAACCCGGTTGCGATCGGGGAGAAGGGTTCCATGTGGGTGGGCGGCGCTGGTGTAACAAGAGGCTACATCAACCTGCCCGAACTCACTTCTAAACGTTACAAACGAGATAAGTTCCGCAACGACAACTCTGTGATGTTCAATACGGGAGATCTTGTTCGATGGAGCAAAGAGGGCTCAATGGAGACCTTTGGCCGATCGGACGATCAAGTCAAGATCAAAGGCTTCCGTGTCGAGCTTGATGGCGTCACCGCCGTCATTGAGAAGCATCCTGATGTATCTCGAGCTTGTGCTGTTCTGATGAACGGGAAACTCACTGCTTTCTATGCCACAAGCACACTCATGCAGTCTGAGGTTCTCGATTCTTTCGTCAGGCAGCACCTGCCATTCTACTCTGTGCCTGAGAAATGGATCTGCCTACCTGCCATTCCACTCACGCCTAATGGAAAGGTTGACAAGAAGCTACTTATCCAGTCCGGTCTCAGCCCTGCTACCACCAGTCCCGCACCTGTCACAAAGCCAGCTCTGGCAGTCGTTGCCACACCCTTCAACAGCGATATGGAGAAGGGAGAGAAGCACGACAGCCCTACGTCCGTCAGCAGCCTGTCCATCATCAAGGGTGGAGCTGTCAGCATCTCGGAATCGTTCAATCCGGAGCCAGACTCGATGCCCGAAAAGAATGGCTTCCATGGACAGAGGTGGCTGCGCCATCGTTTCTTTATTGTCTACCGCAAGTTTTTCTCTATCATCCTCTTGGCAAACATTGCCATGGCTTGCTTCATCGTATACCGACGCATGGGTCAGAGCCGCTACATCCTTTCTGATGTATCCACGGCATTCGCAGCCAACCTGTGCATGGCAGTGCTGATGCGGTCTGAGCCTGTTGTCAACCTCCTCTTCACAGTCGCCTGCTCCGTCCCCACGTCCTGGCCTCTTGCAATCCGCCGGCACATGGCTAGAATTTTCCACATTGGTGGAATTCATAGCAGCTGTGCGATTGCATCCGTCCTTTGGTTTACAATCTTTACCGTCGGTGCAAGCTTGGAGCTTGCGAAGGAGCCAGCAATTCGCTGTCTCACGCTCGCCCCCATCGTGCTTACGTACCTTGTATGGCCCATCCTTGTTACCATTGCAGCCACTTCTCACCCCACATTCCGCGCTAAACACCACGATCTTTGGGAGGCAATCCATCGTTTCGGTGGTTGGACGGCACTCATCATTCTGTGGGTGCAATCGTTCCTCGCTACTAAGGATCTTGCCATCGATATTGCCCCATCCCAGGCATACCTCAGTTCTCCTGGCGTCTGGTTGCTTTCCGCCGCCACCGCCGCCATCATTTTCCCTTGGCTTTTCCTCCGCAAAGTTGCTGTCAGATCCGAGGTTCTCTCCAACCATGCTGTTCGCCTGTGGTTCGACTACGCCGACCCTGTAGTAGGCACCTCGGTCCGATTAGGTAAGTCCCTGTCTATACCTCTTATATCGAGTATACATACTAACATTATGATAGCCGAGCGACCCCTCTGTGACTGGCACGGCTTCGCAACAATCACAAACGCCAACGGCAAAGGCTTTTCCCTCGTCGTCAGCAACGCTGGCGACTTCACAAAACGCACTATCCAAACCGCACCCACACACATTTGGGTTCGCGGTATCCCCGCCTGCGGCGTCCTCCGCATCGCCCCACTCTTCCGCTCCGTCGTTCTCGTCGCCACCGGCTCTGGTATCGGTCCTTGTCTAGCTGTCATTCTAGCGCGAAAAGTAAAGTGCCGCATCCTGTGGACGGCGCCGAACCACGAGCAGACATTCGGAAAGGCTCTCGTCGACGAGGTGTTGCAGACGGATCCCAATGCTGTCATCCACAACACTCGTACGATGGGCAAGCCTGATATGCCGATGCTTACCTGGAAGTTAGTTAGGGAGAGTGGCGCTGAAGCAGTGTGTGTCATCAGCAATAAGATGTTCACGCAAAAGATCGTGTACGCCATGGAGAGCCGTGGAATTCCCGCCTATGGCGCGATCTTCGACTCATAAACATGGACTTTTGGGCGGGAAACGACGAGCACGGCCTCTGCGACTTAATCTCGTATTTCTTAATTTCTCTTTCCCTTGTTTCGCTTCCTGGTCGAGGCTGGACGACGTACTCACACTTCGGGTATCTCCGAGTTTTTCCTTTGTTAGAAGATGGGTTAGAGGAGTTTCATAGCGATGGTATAGCACCCTCCTTTTATAATTGATATGACTGGTTCGCAATCTACTTGAAGTCTTGAAGACATGCTTGAGATGTGATGCTTCAGAGATGGTGTATGCATGATGTTGTTCCCTGGCTAGAGTTTCCTCTACATGTAATCAATCGACATGTGTCAGGATTGTAGTGTCTCCGATTATCCCAGTGCCTCATCTGTCTAGCAACATTGCAGGAAATATTCTCACCTTACACCACGGACGAGCAATAACTCCGACATGCGTTTAGTTTCCACATTTAACCGTCCAAGGCTATAGTCGCTTTTAGAGTCAAACGATACTGTGAGACAATTTGGCACTGTTCTGAATGCCCCCTTAGAATTTTTGTGTGTTTAGTCTTATGAAGTGAGGCGAGGGAGCTGGGGGAGGTAGATATAGATTAGCGGATAGTATATATTAGTAAGTGTGCCACTGGTACGATGCTGTGTTCAATTTTGGAAAGAGCTGATCGTTTTAGACGTCATTTCATACCGTTGTATAGGAAGGCTTTGAACAGAAATAGATACATTGATCTCGGGGCCACGGGAGTGGCACGTGATGATGGTAAGTCGGGTTGCAGCAGTAACTTTGTGATGTAGCAGCCTCAGGTACAGTACACTAGCCGATCAAATAGAGTAAGCTCACTCTGCTGCAGGCCAAATGCATTTGCTCATAGCACAGATAGTCTACAAGCCAAGGGTGCCCAGGTGAATGGAGAGTCCCGTGGCGTTTTATGTCAGCCAATCAGCAACGAGATCGTTCCGATTATGACGAGTAGACCGTGCACGCCCCAGCGACCCAAAAAGTTTCTCCCCCGACAATCTCCGCATCGCCATTCATCGCTTCCATAGCCACGAAAGTTTTCTTCCTTGATACCCAAGCCTTTACTTAATACCAGTAATACACCATGGGATGGTTTTGGGCAGATACGACACCCTCCGCGCCCGTTGCGCGAGTAGCGCCACACCCTATGCCACGAGACAGTGCGCAGCCTCCCGTACGTGCGAAGTTCGCTGAATCATATCCAAATATGACCTAACAATCTTTTAGCCAGAATGTCCTATGCACAACAAGATGGCACCGCCATCCGGAAAGGCTGAACCGCCCTCGACACCAGCAGGCGCCTGCCCCTACGTTCCCCCGAGAAGGCATCGAACGCGCCAGCTTCCACACCCGCCGAAGAGCCAAAAACTGGCCTCCTCGCCCGCCTCAACCCCCTCAATAACATGTTCTTCAACCTTTCCAACGAGCGTGCCGAAAACCAGTCTCAAGATCTCCCTCTATCTCGCGAGCAGTCCACCATCCCCAAGGCCGACGGCTCCCTCTGGGAATACCCCTCCCCCCAGCAAATGTACAACGCCATGCTCCGGAAGGGCTACAACGACACCCCCATCGATGCCGTCGAGTCAATGGTCTCGGTACACAACTTTTTGAACGAGGGCGCTTGGGCAGAGATCATGGGCTGGGAACGGCGCTTCTCGCGCGGTGTCGTAGAGGGCTACAACATCTGCAAGCGGGGCGAGGAAAACGCAAATAAGACACTCGGCACGGCGGACGACCCCTTCGACACCACCACCTGGACCGATAAGGCTATCCCGCCACCAAAGCTCCTTCGTTTCACCGGTCGACCTACCGAGCCAACGCCCAAGTCGCAGATCATGCAGTGGGCTGCATGGGGATGGCCGGGCAAGTTTGCCACTCCGCCGCCGTTCGATCGCCACGACTGGTTCGTCGAGCGATGCAATGAGAAGGGCTGCGAGGAGGTGCGCTACGTGATTGATTACTATGAGGGCGAGCCGGAGCCGACGGGCGAGCCGGTGTTCTTCCTGGATGTGCGACCCGCGATTGATGGGCCGAGGGGCGCAGCGGAGCGCTTGGTGAGGTGGGGGACCGATACGTGGTGGACGGCCACGGGAGGTGTGGTGCGGGAGTTGAAGAAGGCCGAGGCGGAGAAGAAGAAGCGCGAGGAGGAGTTTTCTACGACGAGCAGGCGGTACAACTGAGCTTGAGGAAAAGGTGGGACTTTCTACGATGATTCACGTGCACGAGCTGCGTTATTTTGGGCGGATAGTTATGGCGTCACGACCAGGGGATGGATGTAAGATGGATGTTTTCAACCTCGATTATTCTTGGTTCGTTATTTCGATTTTGTATATTTATATGTTGGTACGTTAAGGCTTCGGTCTTGTTTCATGTAATGCTAGGAGAGACTTCCTACTCCGCTCTTCTTTCGACTCGTAGTAAAGATGAATATAAACCAGGGACCCGTTGCAAGAACGGAGCTGAACACGGGTTGTATTGCGTCGAGCGACATACCAGCATGCTGACGTTGGAAGGATACGTAGTTTCGCCTGGAAGCTGCGTCCCCGGTCTATGTGAATTTATAGCCTTGAACTCGGTTGTATCCCAAGACATCGTTAAACTTGGCTTTTCTTTTCGTTTCCCATACTTTCATCAGATAGTACAAATTGAAAGCTATATTCAATGCAGGCCTTGAGTAGAATAGTCTGGGCAAACGGATGATGCGGGAGATGCAGAATGGTGCAATGTCTGTTATCAAGCCGTCGTGGGTTGGCGACGAAAATGAGGCCAATGAGAAGAATATGAGGGTTCACGACTAGGTTACCCACCAGGACACAGCAGTTGGCGCAAGCGAGGTTGCCAGCACATGATTGTGGAGCTTTAGAGCTCTTTCGATTCAATTGGTGCCCAGTATTGTGGCTGCAACACGGTGTCTCATCAGTGTTTGCGGAGATCAGGTCACCGGTGAGAGTTCTTGGCTAGAATTGTTTGATGTGGTACAGCGGTATGTGATAAGCCAAGTCATGCATTCGTATGAGCCTCAAAGCGGGGCGGGGGGCAATCTGTGAGATGTTACACCACCCCCACCTCCATATTTAGTGAGTGATACTCTCCTTTTTTCTTGTCGATGGTAATTAACACACAAAAATCACTATTCACCCTATATTTGTGCTCTGAAACCTTGAGTCCAACATAATTTATTTAGTGATCAAAGCAACATGTGGTTCTCCGCCGGAAAAGATACTTGGAAGCTCAAGGCCGAAGCAAAAGCCCGCGCTACTATGGATAAGATAACCGAGGAATGGCGACTGCCCAAAGCGGAGCTAGATAAGGTAGCTGAGCAGCGAGACATCACTGGACCATTCATACAACAATATCTTCAGTCTTGTGAGCTGGAAATCATCACAGAAGAGGCGACGACTCTAGTAGCCAAGCTGCAGAAAGGCCTGCTCACGGCTAAGGAGGTCACTCTGACATTTTGCAAAACGGCGGCCATCGCTCATCAGATTGTACGTGCTATCTTCATGCTCTTAATGTTTCAAAACTAACTCTTCTGCAGAATAACAATTTACACGAAATCTTTTTCGAACAAGCTCTGAAGCGAGCCGAAGAGTTAGATGCGCATTACCTCAAAACTGGGGAGACAGTGGGGCCACTTCATGGCCTGCCAGTCAGCCTTAAAGACCAGTTCCATGTGAAGGGCAACGATACCACAATGGGATATGTTGGATGGATAGACACGTATGAAGGGGACAAGGATAAGAGCCTGGTCCACCAAGTGGACAGCCAAATTGTCTCAGAACTCTTGAAGCAAGGTGCTATTCTATTCTGCAAGACAAGTCTCCCACAAACCTTGCTTTTGGGAGAGACGATCAATAATATTATTGGCACCACACTCAATCCTAATAATAGGAATCTCTCATGTGGCGGATCTTCTGGGGGAGAAGGGGCGCTCCAAGCACTGCGGGGCAGTTTGGTCGGGCTGGGAACAGACATTGGCGGTTCAGTCCGAATACCAGCCGCGTTCAACGGGATTTACTCGATTCGACCCACTCACACCAGACTCTCCTATCGCAATGTTGCGAATGTAATCCCAGGCGAAACAACATATCCTTAACTGTCGGCGTCTTGGGAACGTCACTTGATGCTATACATCTCGTATTCAGCTCAGTTCTTGCAACAAAACCCTGGCTTAGGGATCCTTCCCTTGTCCCCATATCGTGGCGTCAGGACATAGTGGAACAGACATTGGCTAGGGCGACTTCAAATGGCATAGTAAATGACCAGAGGCCTCTCAAACTGGGTATCTACTGGACGGACAATGTTGTCACACCGCACCCGCCCGTAGCCCGTGGACTTCGCACCGTTGTCGAGCGTGTGAAACAAGCCGGCCACAAAGTGATAGAGTGGAATCCACCGGACCAGCGCAATGCCAAGCGAGTCCACCTTGCCTTCCTGAAAGCAGATGGCGGTCATGACATCCATAAGCAATTGCGGCTCTCTGGGGAACCTCTTATCCCTCCTCTTCGAGAAACCTTCAGGCTCCGGGACCCATTGTCGCTGATCAGATATCAGGAGTTGACTGTGGAGGGGTTAGACTACGAAAGAACTTATTCGGATTATTGGAACTCGACAGGAGATGAAGATGACCAGCCTGTAGACGCCGTGATCATGCCTGTTGCTCCACACGCCGCTGTCATCCCAGGGAAATATTTTCATACAGTTACTGGCGTCGACCATATGCCGCAAAATTATGCTAATTCTGATTTAGCCTACACAGAAGCAATCAAATTACTGGACTACAGCGCTACTGTCATTCCCGTGACCAAAGCCGATCAAAAAATTGATAAAGCGAATCCCGATTACCAGCCGCTCAACGAGGTTGATGCAAGGAATTGGAACGCATGTAAGTGTTAAGCTTCGCACATTGCTTTTGGTGGTATATCAAGTATTCCTCGATAGATGACGCGGAGATTTATGATGGTGCTCCAGTCGGCGTCCAGATTGTAGCGAGAAAGCACGAAGAAGAGAAGGTCTGGGGCATCGCAAAGATTATTGATGTTATCTTGAAATTATCCCATACTTCGGGGTAGGAGAATGTAAGAACTTTTACACTATGCTACTGCGTTCAATCTGTAACAAATGTCTAGCAGATATTCAATATTTCCAAGGTGTGTCATGACTTTTCTGCGATCAGTATTCCACCATGTGAAAGATGTAGGAGTTTTGACATATATATAGAAGCGAAGGGTTCGAATCATTACCTCTAGACCTTACTTACTCTGTTTCTTCTAGCCGACTGAATAATTTTTCAAATATAAAACTTCTCATCAGTTCGGCAACAATTAGGTTCGGGCTAATCTACTCTCATAGTGAATGATCATTCAATAAGGACTCTTTGACATGAAGGACACGAAACTGAATCAAACCGTGAAACTTTTTTTTATAGTTGTCATCACTTAGAGAAGCACAGATGAGCAACTATGTACTTTCTTATGTAGCTAAAAGTCACAATAGGCATCTCGGTCTTGGCGCGGTTGCTATTTTAGTCCGGGTCAAGCTGAGTCAGCTACAGAAAAGATATTAAATCTCGCGCGCAATCCAAAGCGTATTCTTCGATACCTGTGCATGGACGTTCTAGAGGCATGTAACTTATCATATATCAGAATAAATTTGAAGCTTTTCTTTTCTGTGTGCTAGAGACTATAAAAGTTGTAATGATGCATTATACCACAGGCGACTGTAATCCAAGGGCGTCTAAGCGAGCAACGATTTTTTGACAGCGCAAAATTTGAGCGCTGTAATTATCTGGGTTCCTTTTGAATACTCGAATAGCTGTTGAAAGTGTAAAGAATGTAGAGCTCGGGCCATATAGCTTCATCTCTGATTGGAACAGATAGGCCATGCTGTCGCAAATCCTCGCCGCCAAGGTTGCGACTGACGTCTCTGTGACGGGCTTGAAGTCAAGATCCAGAGCTCCCTGTGAGTTATGTCCGTGAAGAGCAGCGATTGTAGCTCTGAATTCGTCGAGATGTGATATTGCAATGATTCTAAAAGCCCAGCAATGCGTTAGGCTGTTTGCAGCCATTAGATTTGGAAACCAGAGGTCCTGCAAACCTGGTGGCGCAAAGAAACTCTGAGTAGGTTTCACCCAGAATAACGGTGATGGGGCATGATTCCATTGAGATGACTCCCAGTTTTGCAATTCTATCGCCAAGATTTGGAAGTCCTGCCAGAGCTTTCCAATCGCAACGGAGTCAACTTGTTCCGCGGAGCTTTTGATTATATCAAATCTTTGTAGTAAACTCGGAAGCTTGCTGGCTTTATTGAGAAGTTGCTGCATCATTGGTGTGGCTTGTCCGTGAAATGGCGTAGTCGTCCAGACGTCATGTGCAAGGAACGTTGACTGTCGACTTAATATTGAATTGAACAGCTGGTGGAATACCCGAAGAGTAATTAGCAAGGCATACATAAAGTATGAGACTAGAAGCCCACCAGTAATGGCCTCAGCCCAACAAAAAGTGTGCGTAGAATGCCACTGCTGAATGTTTGCGGTCCAATACTCTCCATCCAGGTCCCAACTCCATTCAAATGAATGGCCCAGCCGGATCCCAGACTCGGAACCATTATCTTTGAACAACATATAAACATACGGTAATACGTCTCGTCAAAGGAAAAGCACTTACATCACTCACTGCTAGACACATAATCGCTACACAATGTTCGATTCGAAAGACACCCTGAGCCTGTGCAAGCGCCTCGTTCATCATTTCAAGCGACTTGCAGTACATCGTGAGTAAATGCGGTTTGTAAGGCAGCCCTGGCGGGCTGAGAGACCGGAGCGACGCCGCTAGGGTTTTGATTGCAAAGAAGAGGAAGGCGTTCTTTTCCTCACCAGTAACAAATTCTGGAAGTGCTTCGACCCAAGCCCCACATATTTGATTGTGGAAAGGGTTGAACTCTGCAGGGTCGGAACTGCCCATAGGAGTATAATGTTGCAAAACATAGCCAATATCTTCCTCTAGGCTTTGACGGCTCTTCGATCCTGGTAGAATAGCCTCTGTGGGACGCCATACCAAGGAAGAGCCGCGAATGAGCCGATGATTGTTACCAGTGTGAGTGGACACACATGATTGGGAGGTGCTTACGGTCTTGCTTAAGTCTCTCGATATCACCTGCTTTCTTGTTTTGGCCGAGAATGGCACGAATAAAAACTCTTGTCGATAACCAGTACAGGAAATTCTCCGTAGAGTACATTGTGAACATGCTGGCGACTTGCCATCACACTTTCACCAGAGGAAGTAGTTAGCGCCTCTCTATCGGGAAGCAGTGGCAGTAGTGAGGCAGTCGCTTACAGCCAGTTTTCGTGACCTACACTCTTGGCACACGTCCTTTCGTTTTGCTCTCATTGGTGATTACTCTGCACACGCGGGGATCGTAGATATGTTCAAATGAAACGATCTAGTAGTCTCAGCGGTGGACATGTATGACTGGATTTGACAAAAGCACGTCATCGGAGGCTGGACTAACGATTTTAGGTGCTGTTCATCCGCCAAGGCCCCATAGTCGATCCCGGCAAGATGGCGGATCTGGCTGACGAAGGAGGGTCCCCAGATATCAGATCTCAATCCAGCCCTAGATCTGCTTAGGGTACCATCACGAAAAGCCTTGGCGAAAGTACATTCCAAAACAGGACTAGTCTGCTGGGTGCCCTAGGTCGTGCCAAACATTGAATCGCTGCTTGCGTAGGACTCATAGAAGGATGTGAATGTTTGGTAATCGGACGAATGTAGACGGATTTTAGAGTCATGAGCACATATAAAAGTACCTTATTATTCTTGGTGACCAGTGCGACCTAAACTGCTACCTCTCATTGATACATTAATTCGTTACTTCCACGATGTCCTCAAAACTTATCGTTATTATTGGAGCCACTGGCAATCAAGGAGGCTCCGTGGCAAACGTCTTTCTCCAGGAACCAGGCTGGAAGGTCCGCGCCTTAACTCGTGACAGCTCCAGTACCAAGGGTAAGGCTTTGGCAGATCGGGGTGCCGAGGTCGTTGAAGTCAACATGGACACACCTAGCACGCTATCGTCAGCGTTCGAAGGTGCGAGTGCCATCTTTGCTGTAAGCGATTTCTGGGGATTGTACGGTGATCCTAGCAACCAGGAGAAACCAAAGCCAGGACAGTCTCTCAATGCCTGGGCCGGTGAGCATGAAACACAACAGCTAAAAAATGTGATCGACGCAGCCGCCAAAGTTACGACTTTGGAGCGGTTCGTACTTTCCTCTTTGTCGAACGCCTCAAAATGGTCAAAGGGCAAATGCACTCACGTCTACCACTTTGATTCGAAGGCCAAGGCCGAGGAGTACGGCAAACAAACCTACCCCGCCTTATGGGCAAAGACCAGCGTCTATCAAGCAGGGTTGTTCTTGAGTAATTTTAAAGTTGGTGGTATGAGCCCTCCTGTGAAGGTAAGCAACTCCAAACATTGCGATCATACTTCACCGAAAGACTCACATACTAAAGAACGCCAACGGTGTTGTTCAATTCATTGGACATCTGGATAAAGACGTCAAGTTTCCATACCTTGCCGTTGAAGAGGACACTGGACCTCTGGTGAAAGCTCTAATTTATGAGCCCGCTGGGAAAAATCTCATTGCCTACCGAGAGTGGCTAACTCCTCGAGAGATTGCAACGGCTTTCACAAAGGCCACAGGAATGGATGCAGAGGTTGTTACCCTGCCGAAGGGATCTTTCCCTTCCTCCCTTCCCCCCTCTTTGAAGATATCACTTGAGGACAATGTGGCTTATTGGAATGAATTCGGATATGAGGGTAGAGAAGACTCTACAGTGGTTCATCCCTGCAATGTAAGTCAACGCGATATAATTGTACCGCAAGCGGCTGCTCATGAACGTATCAAGTTGAGTTCGCCTCCGTCTCTCGATAGTGTGGAAGCCTATCTGAAGAAATATGACTGGACGAAGGTGTTTGAATCTGGAGAAGCACTGTGAAGTTTTGTTATGAAGGTCTATAGTTAAGCTCGTCCCGCTACAGCTCAGGAAACTTTGAAGCAACCTTAATGTACGGAACCACTGGCCGAGAGAATTTGGGATGAAACTGTATATAGACCCCTCAGAACTAACATTAAAAAAGCCACAATACACTTTGAGCCACTGTCAAATCTGTCACGTTAGTTCTAATTGATCTTACTCAAAGGAAAGCTGAATTATTGAAATCCTTCTCAAACTTGTACGAGGCGGTCACCGTGCTAGAACATACAAGAGCAATTAGACTCGTAACCGATTCTTCTATGTAGGGTTCAGTGCTGCCTTCAAGCATGGATCAATCACACAGCCATCTGTACGACTATGTTCCTTGACAACCTCCAAAAGATCTCCCTTCGGCGGGATGCTTGGTTATGCTTCCAGGAATACCCGAACTGTTTTTTCGTGGCCAAGCTGACAGGCTGCCACTAGTGGCGTCTAGGCGAGATAAGAGAGTCGTCTAATAGCCCCCAAAGCCTCCCTACATCTCCAGTTGGATGAAAGAAAGCGTCTATTCTCAGATTCTTCAGCCCCTATGCACCTCACAATTACAGTTGTGATTAGTTTACGACCGCATGCGGTGGATGTGACAAAACCACTTGTATTCTGACGGAATGGAACAATGTGCCACAACGGCACGCCAGCTTAGCACGTCCCATGTTTTGCTGTTGACCTTTATATAAATCATCTAAATTCCTGCTGTAGTAGTAGTTCAATCCCGCGCCGATGCCTCCTGTCTTTCGACTTCGGGAGTCTAATAAGAGTGAACGACTAGAAAGAAAACACCTTCATGTGTCGGGATATCCGTATGGGTCTTTCAGACGACATCCCGACGAAATCGACGATTCTATATGCCCATCATGGGAAGCTTAATCCCCCCTTGATATCAGAGTTGAGAACTACTGAGTCAATCGTCGTGACAGGCTAGACGGTTTTCGAAGAGCGATACGTCAATGGCCTGTATTGTAAAGTCAGGCGCTTTTATAAGTGAAGGCTTATTGATCGTAAAGCAGCTTGTGGATATGAAACACATACTAGAGAGAACGAGGAGTATATCGAAGAAGCGATTGAGAGATCCTTCGTGTACTTTGATGCGTATGATCTCGGCTGCAACCAAAATTCTATGTTGAAATACTCAACAGATATCTCTAATCTCGACTAGCTTAGCCATTATTCAGCCCTGGAAGAATTGGACGTGAATGGAGCTGGAATGCGCGAGGGATCTATTATCGTCATTGCTACTCTCCTCATTGGGTGACCGTGGATCAGGATCTGTGGATACTAACTGTTGAAGACTGTTTGTTCAATGATTCCGTAGAACACAGTCGTCGACAATGAGCAAGAAAACCCCTGCGGCAAACTCTGAACAACAAACGCTGGAAAAAGAGCCAGTATGCCTGAGAAGCGGAAGCCTGGGCTGATGTCTTTAGCCAAATGAGAAATGATCCAGCTCTTGCTGCGTAAGTCTTTGCCTATTCGCAAAACGCCTAATACACTGAGGCTGAATTCGATGAATAATTAAGGATGTGTGGAGTATACAATCCAAGCCTCTAATTTGGACCGGATAATAGGTGGTTAGACAGACCCTAAAGGTAATCACGTGGCGTAGGATTAGCCAGTTAAGGCCTAGGAAAGATCTACCTTAGCAAGTCTTACGTATATAAGCTAGTTCTAGGATAGAACGTAGAGAAAAACACTTGAATACTCAATTCAACTTTTTATGTGTTTAATATATGTTTTCTACCTTTGGTTCACAGCTCCAACAGGATGAGAGAGTGATTATGACGCGAAAATTTCTGAAAATCATCCCATATCATGCACGTTGACTGGTAAAGCTAGCTTTGCAAAGCGAATACCCGATGCATGAATTGAGCTAGCAATACTTCCCTTAAAGCAATATCAGAATGCTGTGGCATCGTATGAACCCCACGCCGAAAGACTACAGGTTCTTGCACTGCACTGAAAACCCGGCCTTTTATCAGATCCACATTGTGGTAAGGCTAATTTAGTATTCCAATTTGCTGTGCACGAAGCGAACGTCTGGAGTGGCGACCCTCATGAGGCTCCACATCAAGCTTGTATAACCGGGGCCACTTATCTAGATTTGCTAGATACTCTCGCTCGCGTTCATGGTGCACCAGATGTAGGAGAATGCGACTATCAGTTAAGGGAGCCAGAATACTCAAGTCTTGCGCTCACTTCGTTTGGAGCACAGTGGCATATAATGGTAGGCTATAGGCGACCGTGTTTGAAACTAGAACATGCAGTACACCCTAGTATAGGTCATCCTGTCTATGTATGTATATATCTGTATCATACCAGGACAAAATCCGCTAATTCGTACAAATGGGTCAAGCTTTTCGAACGATATGGAGCGGCCGTATCGCAAACAAACAAAGAGCTTAGGAACTCCTTCTTTCAAGGGAACAAATTCACAAATGGGGACTCATGACCTGTCGTCGCTATGTTATCAGTCATCTTCATGCTTGGCATAGCTTCGGCCGCACGGTCTGTGCTGAAGATGCAAGCACCTTACATTTCGCCTTAAGTAAGATGTTTGCGACTTGTGGGATGTTCCTTGGCTTTGGAGCGCCTGCTTGGGCAGAAAGCTTCAGAGTGGATCTCAAAGCTACCCTCAAACAAACATCGTCCGTGCTATTGGAAAAGATCTGCAGAAAAGAATAACTATGGGAAGTATTCCTTAGATGTTCAATTGGCAGGTGCGGCGCCTGGAACTATCCTGGCTACGCTCTGTTCCCGCCGAAAGAGTTATATGAGACCATGCCAAGATGCAAAATTAGGCCATTGCCGGGAATTTTATATCGACAGCTCATGATCTCTGGAACAATCCAACGGTCGCTGTGACACGGGAAATCGAGGCTTCACACCCAGAAGAAAGGAGGAAGCAAGCTCTAGAGGACTATTTCAACGAACAAAAGAGAAAACGCATTAGTGAGATTTGAAGATAGTCTCCGGAGCTCAAGCACCATCTTATGAGGTGATATTCCATACCTGTTTGCACGTGTGAAAATGCCACAAATAAGTCGTCGGGAGTCTCCATTAATTTGGTCGAATTGCAGCTCAATCTGGTCGTATAATATAACAAAGATGAACTTCTAATTCTGGATTCATTTCATTCTAAAGTACCTTCCGAAAATCCTGATCCTTCAAAAGACTGAAATGCGTAACACCTGATGCGGATAGCGTTGTGCCCTCTGAGCTAGAATTACGTTAATGATGACTGTATTATCAGGAGAAGAGGCGGGCTGCATTTGAATGTACCCATTTCCTACTTCGTCTTTTCTCAGCTGCTTCTCAGCGTGCTTAGTATCTGCATATTATTGATACTAGTACTATAAGCTTTGCATAGGAACACAAGAAAGGGTTTGAGCAGATGTTTACACTACTGTTGGAGCGGTGATTGTAAAAATTTTTCTTAGACAGAAATGTATCATTTTGTCTTGCGGTGTCATTCTACCGTTGAGGTCTGTGAATCTAGCAAACAGGTATCATCAAAACTGCCTAGGTTAATCCGCCACCGTATTAGCCAAAGGAGAGCAGTAGTGAATTGTGAGCGAGCAAATCGGTTGCGCGCAAATAACGAATCATCACATTCGCATGCCATTCAATAGATTCAGCCGTGGTGTCCGATCAGGCCGTAGCATGTTATCTGATATCAGTCAAAGAGCCTCAACCTTGTACAATCAAAATTTTGAAGCTTTATGAATGCTGGATCAAAGCTGGCCGGTGGATAGTACCAACCTAGCTTTTACAGCGCCAACCAATCAACATATATCTTTCAACGTCGTACGATCGAATCCTGTTAATCGCCAAGATGCTAAATTTCCTCAGGCATCTCACGCTGAGATTATCATCAAAGTTGGCTCGGTCTCATCGCCTGAACGCAGACAACGTCTCACTAGTGGACTCAAGTAAAGTTCCTCCCAAGTACCAGACCGATAGTATTTCGCTGACCAATTCAAGCAAGGCTCCTGTCGACGACGTATCTGATACCATCTCTTTGATCGAATCGAGCAAAGGACCTGTAAGCCTATAACTGCCCTGCGAAGCACCTAATTGGATATCTATTTGCCTACGACTTGGTTCTTCTCGCCTTATGTAGTGACTCAGGGATTGTTTTGGAATTGATTAGATCTCAAAGACACATTCATTTGCGGTACACCCATACCTGCCCGGTTCAGGACAGAGATAGCTATTCTTGCAATTAAATCGACTCAAGGCTATGTATCGTAACTAAAAATACGCGGTTTGCTTGTTGATGTTGCTCTACACATGAGGACATCATCGAGTAGGCCTGCGATATCGGTGACAACCGGACTCTAGTGGTGAAGAGATCTTGTGGTAGACTGCGGATCATATAATGGAAAGCTATCTTCCTGTGCAATACAAAATTTCCCAGTTTGAAAAACCTAAAAGTTGCGTAAGAGAGACTTAGGGAATTTATGGAATAGCGACGCTAAGCATAGAAGCTATACATGCCAAAGTCGTATGAACTCTTCCTAGAAGCCCAACGCCCCCAACCCTTTAATAACCAAGTGTCGATGAAGAGACTTGAATACTCCAATAGAGGCCCATGTCTCAGCGGGGCACTATCTTTTCCATGGTCCCACTGCTTCCACATCCGTGCCTAGCTCCCTCAGCAACCAAGAAATCGAGCACGAACTTTGCTGAAATGGGATTTAGTCCATTCCCCCTCGCCGCTGCGCTTATTTCACAACAGCGGAGGCGGTAGGTATTCATCGTAGAAATTGATGGCTTTCTCAATTACGCAATACTAGAGTTGGAGTATTCCGATGTCTAATATGAGGATCCCACCTCTGCTGCCATGTCCCCTTCTCTAATGGAGCTTTTCACTTCGTGTTTAAATGCTTATGTTAGATTTAGAGCCCGTGTGCATCGTTTCCTGAAATATTGTAGTAAGCGAATCCGAAATGCAAGATGAAATCCCGGCCTGCAAAGGTCAGTGCAACTTTTAGGGAGAGTGTATTGAAAATAAACGGCCGAAATGAAGAGAGGAAACGGCTGCAGCGAAATCTGAGAAGTGTGCGCAACAAGAGCCTCCTTTGCTTGTATAAACACTACTCCCCCTGATCAATGAAGGAAAAAAAAAGCAGACAGTATCTATGTCAAAATCGAAGGGGGATGTGATTGACATCGGTAAAATCAAAAATATATCAGGTGGGGTAAGTCGGACACATTGGGCAACTCGTCGATCTTTACCCCTCAGTATGTATATTATCATACGACGATAAGATCCACTTTTTGCATCTCCACCGCAACGGCTGTGGCTTTTGCTCGATGCGAGCCGCGACGGATCGTTGTTGGTCCGGCATCCGAGAACATCAATCCCGGTCCCGCGTCACCTAAATAGAATATAGCATGTGCTCCAGCGAATAGGAAACGAGCTATGCCGAAGTGATGACTAGGCCCTTCCTTTACGACTCCTCTGATTGTGATCATGCAGCTTTCACCAGGACTACGTTCCATAAATTAGGAAATTATTGCGTGAAGCAAGTATCACGAGAGTGGAGGGTCGGCGGAGCACGACTATAGATTTCTTGGAATTCGGACCCGCGGCCGACCTTCCGCCCGAAAGAAAGGTTTAAATAGGGACTGGAAAATTTTCGTATCGAAATCATCATCACTGTGGCCGCTGAATCATTCAACGGTACTTCAAGAATATTCTATCGCGTTGGCAGAATCTTTAACATGGGGCTTGCAAGTATAGTACCCGGTACGCTTGGGGAATATATTGGCGCCGTCTCGGCAATTGTATGGTTCTCCTCCCAGATTTGTTGTAAAACGTTAATAAGGTGTATTAGGTGGCCATTTATTTTGTTTCTTATGCAGTATACAACCTTTTCTTCCATCCCCTCGCCAAATTCCCTGGGCCCAAATTTGCCGCTATCAGCAACGTTTGTGAACCCAACAAAGTTCTTGAATATTACTTACATTCCCTAGCTATGGTATGCTTTCCATTGGACCAGCGGACAATGGCCACACGTTTTGAACACGGCACATAAGAAGTATGGAGATGTAGTTCGCACCTCGCCTAACGAACTTTCTTTTGCTACAGCAGAGTCATATAAAGAAATTTACGGCCATGCTAGCAAAGGAAGACCCCCATTTCTAAAGTCAGATTTTTACAGTTCCAATGGGAGAGCCCCGAGCATAGTCTCGGCTCGTGACCCACTCGAGCACCGCACACAACGACGATCACTTTCAGCAGCCTTCAGTGCCAAAGCTCTCCGAGAGCAAGAAGTTGTTGTTCACGAATACATCGACATGTTCATCAACCAAATTAGAAAGCTTGGTAGTGCCGGCACGAATGGCCTCAACATTGTTGAGGCATTCAATTGGCTTACATTTGATATCATTGGAGATCTTACATTCGGTGAATCTTTCGACGCCGTCAAGATTGGGAAAACACATCCTTGGGTGTCAGTGATTGTCGAAACTACATACTGGAGCAATCTCATTGGACTAAAGAGCCGACTACCGGTGCTCAACCTCGTTCTTCCCTTCATTGTCCACCAAAATCTCGCCAGGGAATTCAGAATGCACAGACAACTTACAATAGAAAAGACAGAAAAGCGGATCAAGCATAAAGATACTATTACTAAAGAGGACTTCTTTAAACAAATTCTGAAGCAGGGAGATTGGGAGTTTTCCAAGCTGGACAGCAACGCTGAATTATTGATTGTTGCTGGGTCTGAAACTACGGCTACCACCCTCTCTGGTTTGATGTATTTCTTACACAAAAACCCTCATTGCATGGATAAGCTGGAAGAGGAGGTGCTGAGGTCCTTCAGATCATATGATGAAATCACTGGAGACTCGACCGCCCGACTACCCTACCTTCATGGAGTAATTGAAGAGGGTTTACGCCTGTACCCTCCTGTTCCTTTCGGCCTTCCACGCGTGTCTCCAGGGACAGTTGTCTCAGGTCATTATGTCCCTGCTGGCACTCTTGTATCGACGCAAACTTGGACAGTCAAGCATGATTCTAGATACTGGCACGATGCCGACTCTTATCGACCTGAACGATGGATTGGAGAGGGCTTTGGTGACAATAAGGATGCCTTCAATCCTTTTATGCTCGGTCCGCGAGCCTGTCTTGGCATCAACTTGGCGTACCTGGAACTTAGAATCACCTTGGCCAAGATGGTATGGGCATTCCGCTTCGAGATGGTTGATAAAGAAGTTGATTGGGTCCGAGATAATAAAATGTATCTTCTGTGGAAGAAACCGGAGATGAAGATGCGGTTCCATTCTCGTGCAGAACTTAATGCATGAGGGAACGCATCAGCTTTCAATTTCATGAGAATATCTATATCTAGGGGCTTTTCAATCTAAAGCCGTTCTATTGCGTTAAGAGTTGGCGCTTGTAATAGTACATTAATTATTTTGATTATATTCGTATTAACTACTAACCTATAATATTCGAGTAGAGGTTGTTATATATTTAACTTTGAGAGCGCTATTCTAGGGATTCTTATTATTTTATTCTACAGAGTGAACGATCTCTATGAATACAGTATGTTAACATATACAATAATATTTCAGTAGTGTGTTTCGTAGAAGGGTAAGGTGTAAAATAGTTTATAAAGAAACTTATAGAGTTAATACATAGCCTAATATTGAATTCAAGAGAATGGGAAGACGTGTAGAAGGTTTATATAACTAAAACTATAGCATGAGTGACTGTTCGTAATAATAGATAATAATTGTGTAACTCAATGTTCCGTATGCGAAATTCTGAGATGAACTACGGTGCTAGACCCAACCCCTAACCACTATTACTAAAGTATTTTGCCTATGACATGCGACCCTAAGAGATATATCATGCAAAAATCTTGAAGCCTCCAACTTGCCTCTGGAACACGCCATTTGGATCATATTTCCTAGACTTTATTGCAAGGTATGACCATTGCACCATTCCATAATCCTTCAACGGTCTCTGCCACTTTGCCGCATAGTTGAGGTACGTATATTCTCTATTCCCGCCTTCATCTTCAGCCACTTCGTCAACCGCAGCGAAAAATCCTTTTGTCAACATGTCGATTTGCTCGTAAGCTGTCGACTCTTCGAAGAATGTTGACAGAAGCATCAAGACCAGGTTTTTATGTGGCGTAGACCCTGGCAAGAATCCAAGAACATTAGGAGAAAGAACAGATGGTGGTGGAGGGATGGATTGGAATGTCATAGAAGTGGTGATATTCGTGACCTGCTGCATGGATAGCGCAGTTGATTTCCAAATAGAAATGATCCGAGAGATGATGTCTGGTGTGATAGCGAATGTAGTAGTTGCCCAAACACTATAGAGATTTGGAGTACCCAGTGAAGAAACCTCTCTCGCCAGCTGCACTGTACTTGATAGGCGCATCGAATTCGAGATTTGAGGTTGGATTGATGTAAATGGTTTCAGAGAGGACGCGTTCACTAAAGGCTTCGAGTAGAATAAGCTGGCGACACCAAGGTACGTTTGCAGTTGACCAAGATACACAAAGATAGTTTCCAAAGCTTGGTAAGGGTCGAAGTTCTTAGGTTGCTTGGTTTCTGTGAATGCAGCTGCCAGCTGGGGAAAAACTGTCTCCGGATACGTAATGGCTCCACCCCACAGTTGGCCCTGGGAAAATGTTTTGATATCGAAACGAGTGACAATTCCGAAATTATTTGTGCCGCCTTTAAGAGCAACAAAGAGATCTGAATTGAAGGTTGCATTAGCATCAGTGATTGTTCCATCGGCAAGCACGATCTGAAAATTTGTGACAGAGTCACACGCAAAGCCGCGCTCAGGCGAAAAGAATGATATGCCACCTAAGTATATGTTATTTCCATGACTTCGTTGATGTCTTTCATTGCAACGGGACTCACCCCCAAGTGTTAATCCACCAACCCCCACATGGGCATCGCGACCCCCAAGAACTGCTAGTCCTCGTTTGTCAAGTATATCGTAGACGTCACCCCATAGCGCCCCGGGGCCGACAGAAACAACATCACCCTTTTTGTAGAGCTTTACTTCCTTCAAGGAACGCAGATCGATAGTGATACCGTTCTCCACATTTGCCGCTCCGGGCTGCGAGGCGTGACCGCCACTACGTATGGCAAATGGTGATCTCGACTTGGCTAAGAGCTGTACTATTACCGAGATATCGTGCGGAAGTGCCGGGGCAACGATGCATGCAGGTAATGCTCTCCCTTGGACGTAAAAGCACGACGAGATCGATTCCTCGTACCGTTCACTTGCCCTAGACCACACCTTGCCTGGCAATAGCTTCAGCAAGGTTTCACATTCTGCGGTTATAGCCGCTAAGATACAGGGAAGTTCTAGACCAAGAAGAACAAGGGTGATGAGAAAGATAGTCATGGTGGAACAAAAGGGTGACAATACAAGCGTGAGTTTCTTGGTTCCACAAGCAACCTGACCTCTTTCAATCTTTGCAATATTAGTCGTATATAACTGTGGGTAAACATTGCATGGAACGAAATAGGAAGGTCTGTTGCCGAGGATCCAATGTCAAGCTCGGCTATTTCAAGGGTGCCATATCAGCATGCGCGCGCGCTAGATAGCGGGTTTATTCGTTGGTTGAATAATGCATCTGCAGTCATCTAGTAAAACAATTTCTACTAAACCCGAATATACGGGCGGACATTGCATGCTTATGTATGTAGTCTAATATAAAACCAATACAGTTGCAGTAGGCTGTGCCTCATAAGTACGTCTATGTTAGTTGAGCTGTGCATCTGCAGTCATCTATTAAAACAATTTCTACTAAACCCAAATATACGGGCGGACATTGCATGCTTATGTATGTAGTCTAATATAGAACCAATACAGTTGCAGAAAGTTGTGCCTCACAGGTAAGTCTAGGCTCGGGAAGTGTGTATCTCGAGCCGCCTATGTATGGTCGTAACAATGATGCGACATGCACCGGTGCAGCCGTCCGATCGCCGCAATTCGAGGTAGTTTCCTGCCGAGAAATCTGCGGATCAGGTCCAGGGCAAACTCTTTCCACCGTCGTGATTTCGCACAACATCAATACCACGTACGTTCGTCTACTGCAGAATCAGCTCCACGTATAATCGGCACCGTTGAGACCTGCGCCAACATCCGAACTCGTGATCATGGCTTCGAAGCGCTCAGTGCTTATCACTGGCTGCAGCGATGGAGGGATCGGCTCTGCACTTGCCCTCGCATTTAGCAGGCGCGGATTTCGTGTCTATGCAACTGCACGCGATGTTAAAAACATGGGAGAGCTCCGAAATTGCGATAGCATCACGCTGCTGTCCTTGGATATCTTAAACCTACACCAGATTAAAGAGGTTGCAGGCATTGTGAACGAAGACACCAACGGTACACTGGACTACTTCGTCAACAACGCGGGGCGTACCCGCTTCATGCCACTACTAGATGAGGACATAGATATGGTCAAGAAGCTCTACGATACCAATGTATGGGCGCCTCTACAGTTGGTGCAAGCTTTCGCACCGCTGCTCATTCAATCCAAGGGAACTATCGTCTTCAACACTTCTGTTTCAGGGTATCTCAATGTGCCATGGCAAGGTAACACGTTTGGTATGTCTCCACGCTGACATTGTTGCTAATTACTTTTAGGTATATATGCCGCGTCGAAGCGTTCATTGGAGATCCTCGGCGACAATCTTCGGGTTGAGCTTGCACCGTTCAACGTCAAAGTCGTATCGATCGTTACGGGAGCCGTAGAATCCAAAGTTCATTCGCACTACAAAGAGTGGAAGATGCCTGAGACTTCGCGCTACCTTGCGATCGAAGAAAGTTTCACCAAGAGAGCTAAAGGTGATGATGGGGCACCAAGAATGAACAACCATAAATATGCCGAAGGTGTCGTGGCGAAGCTTATCGGGAGTCCTGGGCCAAAGTTTTGGTATGGTGCGGCTGTTGGTATCGTGAAGTTTGCTACTTCGTGGTTCCCAACATCATGGTTGGTAAGTACAAGAAACGTATCGCGTTGCATTTATACTGAGTTTTCGGTAGGACATGGGTCTTTCGAGGGGCACTGGTATTGACATAATGCTCAAGGCTAAGTAATGAAGCATATAATTACGAGTTTATCGGTGGATATTGCACCGCAATAATGGGGTTTCACTTTTTGGAATGGTTGCTTCTATATATTCGGCTGGAACTCCCCCAAGACAAGAAAAGCAACCAGGGAAGGCATCGTATTAGTGAATCGCAGTTGTTTTATGCGACCATACTGGATTGCTGCACACAGATTGGTATCTGTGAATGGTCATGAATGTGGCTCTGCCAACACGCACATCTGACTCAAGTGACCACAGTGCGTATTTTAAAGCACTTTTTTGACACTACAGATGGCCGAAAAATCCAAGCATTTTTTGAAATTGTCAGAAGAGTCTCTATTCAATGAACATGGGAAGAATGATAGAGCTATATTGAAGATATGAGTCTGTGCACTAAGCATCCGTCTTCTCGTCTGACCGCTCCGCGAAGGTGACCTCGATACCAGGCCTTGGAAGTGACAGAGTCCGCCATGCAAAAGTATGTTTCTCGCCTTTTCCCTCCATGCTAGGTTCATAGTTCTCCAGGATATGGAAGAAGACTTGCTTCATAACATAGCTGACGAAGAACCTACCAGGGCATGTAATCTTCCCAGTCCCCCAGATCTGGTACTTCTCCAAGACATCTGTAAATTTTGATGGCCCTTCGGGCTGAACACAATCAGTGGCCTCGGTATACTTGGGGTCCGCAAAGCGGAAGCCATCAAATACCTTCGACTTTGGGTACAACGAATTGTCCTGGAGCATTGGCCCGAGCGCGGCGGCCACCCACTCACCTTTCTTTAGTACCGTGCCGTCCGAGAATGTGAAATCCTGCATTGCGGCACGGCGCGAAGTAACTGATTCTACAGGCGTCCAACGCGCACACTCCTTGAAGAAACTATCCATGAGCGGAAGGCCCTCGCCTTCTACAAGGAACCTTGCGCCCTGTGGCCCGAGTACCTCTTTTCGTAATGGTGCGATGCACTCTGGATGATCGCACAAGTTGTATAATGCAAAAGTAAGAGTTGTAGCCAGACCTTGTACAGAGCCGAACCAGACGGCCATCACCTCCATCGCCATCCTGTCTGCAGACCATTTTGGTGCCCCATTCGGGTCCCTTGGGGAGGTCTCGAGGATCCATTGACACACGTCTTTCTGTGTACATGTCAGCTTGTGAAATAGCGTTCTAGTTTTATATTTACTTCTTTTTCTATTAAGCATGAATTCATCCTCCGTTCAAATAGTTCGGTCAACCCAGCATACACCTTGTGTTGTGTCCTGAAGAAGTGTGGCACAATCCTTCCAGCGATACTGGATGCTGTTAGCTGCACTAATATTATGAAGAGAGTCAAAATCGATAACTTACGGAACAAGGAATTGCGGAATAATCCGCAGGATTTCGGCGCCATACAAGACGTCCTCATTATACCGGCATGCTGCTTTCATAAATTCAGAAATTTCAACTGAAACTAATCAATACCTGGGCGACGACATAGTTTGATCCGACACATACGTTGATCACGCCCGAAGAAAGCAAGTCCGCAGATGTCTGTGACAACCCTTTTTGAAATTGCCAGACCATTCACTGTTCCCGAGTCGCCTACTTCTTCTGCGAACGCTCTCTCCGTAATGTTCCGTATGCCAGGTGTCATTTTCGGCAGATGGTTCGTAAGAAGTGTTCGAAGTGTCCGGACAAATCCTGTGCCCTCGATACCTCGGATATCATGCCAGTTGAACCCAGCCATGGTGTATTGTGGCTTTAATACCTGTTCATCTAGGTTAGGTCACGTCACCCGTACGTTTGGCTCTCATGATTACCGATTTCGCAGCTGCGTGCAACGACAAGACTTCATTTGGGGCTGTGGCAATCTGATGAATCTGTTCCGGCTTGGAAACAATCGTGATCAAACTGTCTGGCGTAGGTATCTGGAACGGTTTTCCCATGGACTGTCATCATGAGTACGCATTCTTACATCATTCCGTATTGGAATCAATCACCCTATCATAAGCATGATATATCAGTTCTCGTTCTTTGAGCGGAAACATGAACATGTCGACCCTATGCCGAAGAAAGTTTTTCATGGAGGAGCAGGCTGATTTCCAGCTTGTTAAAAGAAACCCCAAGCATGATAGCAGGATAATGTGTACGTCGATGAAGCCCATCATGTGAAGGTAATGGAATTGTAGGACTATGAGATATCTGGAACGTATGGAAAGCTATGAGAAAATCTCTTATAAGATGCGACCGGACTGCTTTTGGACATGGTTGCCCGATATTTTCCACAAGCGCTTGTGGGCTCTTGTCTGCCTGGATGTGGTGCAGCAACTAAAATGAATACCATAAGTCTCATTGGCAAGGATTCGCTATGCTCAGGGCCTATTGCGGATTCTATGAGCGTAGAACACCTTGCCGGGAAAAGTGTCTATAGGCGCGATCCAGGTTTCCCATCATGTCTGCATTTTGGCGGCGTCAACGTCACTTTCCGTGTCCCCGACGCTGTAGGGTTTGAGTCCTTCTCATTCATGTCTATCCAAACAAGAGTGGTGCACTTCATCCGCGGTAACCATAAAAATTCTCTAATGACACTCCGTTGCATATTTGGCCCCAATCTTAGGTACGCCATATGCACTATCTCGGGCATGACTTGTTTTCATTGTACATCCGAAAAGGCTGCATAATGCCAACTGTATTGACAGACACCCACCCCACGGCTAAGCGACGTCGGACATCGTTTAGGATAGGCAATTAATCAATTGCTTACAAGGCCTAAAAAGCAGGCTCTTGGGCGTTAATCTTACAAGCGTTCTGTATACATATGCATGAGCATCAGCTATGTTATGTAACACATGCACGATCGGAACTTTAACCGCCGAAGCGCAATCGCCACCTGTGAAATATGCCTCAGTCTCCTTTTTACGAATGAAGCATACTACAATTGTTCAAACGCTTTGATAGAAAAAACCAGATATATTTTTTCGTTCCAAGTTCCAGCTTGCGCACATCATGGCTGCACCTGGGATCGATCTCACTCAAGTGCCTATGGCCAGAAATCCAAACGGCAATCCTCCCGATTTTGACCATGGACCAAGTCTCGCTGGTTCGGTACAAGGTGTAGGAGTAACTCTGGCTACTGTTACTCTCGCTTTACTTGTTACCAGGCTCCGTGTGTACGGTAAAGCCAACCGTGGCTTGCTTTGGGACGATAGTAAGCTGATCGAGAAACGCTGCAACTCAAAAATCTGGAAGCTAATCGCGCAGTCTTTCTTATCCTATCATACATCATGGCACTCATGTACACAGTCCTGGCAAGCACGTTGGGTCGACTTTGCAGGCATACATGGGATACTCCTCTCAGCGAAATCAATGAGGACTACATGAAGAAACTCGTATCTACTAGTATCGTAGTAGGTCCTATGAATTTCTTCGCAAAAGCTGCAATTCTGATGCTCTACTATCGAGTGTTTAACGTGGAGGTTTGGATGCGACGCGCATGTTGGATTTTGGGCATTTTTTTCGTGGCCGCCTACTGGCAAACTGGCAAGTAGTTTTTTTATGTATAGTAGTGATATCTTCGGCTGACAGGACATTAGTACCCCAGAACTTTGTTTGGTGTATGCCAAAACCAGGGAATCCTTGGGATACGACTGTACTGCAGCGATGTAATCACCTCAAGATTCCCGGTCTTGTGCATGGCACGATCAACTGCGTTGCAGACGTTGTACTGGTCGGGCTTCCTCTACCCATTATCAAGAAACTACATGTTAGCATAACCAGGAAAATGGCTATCTTCGGAATCTTTGCAACTGCTATCCTCGCCCTTATTTGCAGCATATTGGGTATATACTACCGAGTAAAAATCAGTTACGGAAATGACCCTGCTTGGTCGAATGCACAAACTTGGATCGTTATGTAAGCCACAGTTGAATGATTGTACAAAAATATCATGCGTCTAACAGATTGCAGTCAAGGAGAAGTCTACGTCCCCATCTGTGTGGCCTGCGGCCCGTCTCTCGCGAAAGTCTGGAAAAGTGACTTCGATCAGACTCGGCTCTACAAGACTGTTATGTCGATACTCAACTCTGGAAGATCCACCAAGCAGGGCTCTGATCCTTCTACACAGGGCCCAGTGTCACCGAACAAGTCGGTCTCTGCGTTATACCAAAAGCAAAGTTTTACAACGAAGAGGGCGGGCCACTCTATCAGCAATATTCTTGGCTCAGATGGTTATGAGATGATGCAGGATTCTCTATCGGTTAATAGGGTGCACCGAGAAGTGAAAATAGAAGTGACGTCGGAAGCGTGTAGGAACGATACAGTGTGAATTTCGATAAAGAGGGAAAGCTAGGGAGAGAGGCAGGTTGTACGATTTAGTCAGCTTGTATAGAAGTCGCGCTTTTTTTTACTTTGTTCGAAACATAATCCAACAGTTCGTTGTTTGCATAAACTGCTTTCTTTTGTCTAATAAGGCTTTCCATCTACCCGTGGCACTACCTGTACTAGGGGTGTTGTAGTACACCAAAGTTGTATAATGTTCTCAGTAATGCTTGCCAGAGATAGCTTTGCTCGCTGTAGGGACTTTTCCTTTGCACAAAGTTGAGCGCTAGATTACTTTCCAGTAACGCCTCCATGTTTCTGCCTCCATGATCGCGCCAGGTATGCAGTGATGCCCACCCATGGAGAGAATTAATGACTGTGTTAGGATGGAATATATTAACTGATTGTTGACCACTCCCATGTCTGGCCCGAAAACCATATGTATACCGTAGAGGGCGGACTTTAGGTCCAGAAAACCTTGCGCTTAGCAGCGGCATTGTTTTAAAGCCAATGTTTCTACAAGATCACGACTGAGGTTGTAACTCGAAATCAGATACTGTTGAAATAAGGCGCGTATATGTTGTAGCATATTGCAAAAGCAGCTAGGAAGAAACTATGATAATAGTAGATGTGTTCCAATCTATTCATAGTCGATGTACCATGATATTTCATTCCTCTATGCCTTTGGCAATTTGAACCCACCAGGCACAGCCTTAGAGAAGATGCCGTAAGGGTCGTATTTCTTACTGACCTTACTTAGTCTCTTGACACTTTGCTCTCCATAACCAGCCAGTACGTCATCCTTGTAATACCCGTAGTTAGTGAAGATGTATCTATGTAGGAGTCCCTTTTCACTAGCTATCGTCCTGAGCTTCTGTAGCAGGTCCTCCACCGCGCTGTAAACCTGTTCATCATTCTCTGGTAGATCCCAGGTGGGGTTGATAAGGATAACGAACAGGGGCCCATCAGCAGGATCGATATCCTTTGCATTGTCGCCAGCCTTCTTGGAGTTGGTGAGCAAAGCTTTGGTCAACGGGAAATAGCCGAAGGAGAAGATGAAACCCTTCAATAGCCGAAGAGGCTCGAGTACCTGGAGCCAAACTCGATGGAGCTCCTTCATAAGAGCAATGTCGGCCTTAATGGTGAGAGTGGCATAGAACGACTTGGTCATGTCAATGAATGCCCTTAGGAGAATATTATCAACAAAACTCACCTGATTCCATCTTGCGTGAAATTTGACAGCTCGTTACAGAAGTTCATGTGGTCCCCCGTGCGCAAAGTACTGTACGACTCAACAAAGCCAGGTAATGACCTGAACGCTTGCAATGCGGGTGCTTCCTTGTCTCCTTTGAGATGGTACATGCAGCAAGTACAAACATCCTGCCCAAAGCCATATCCAGCGCTCGACATAATGTGTGTGTCTTCATCTGTCTCGTTGTTGACAAACTCAACCGTGGCCTCAAGAAGCTGGCCAAATGCGTCGGGCATATAGTAGGCGACGCCGCCCCAGATCTCAGATGAAGGGATTGTTCTCAACGAAAACGACGTGACTATACCAAAATTGTTGAGTCCACCCTTGAGGGACGCGAAGAGGTCGGTGTTCTCTTTCTTGTTGGCGTGAACGACATCGCCAGATGCAAGTACCACTTCAAAGTCTAGCACTGAATCGCATGCGAAACCATGCTTCGTAGAATAGAACGACAATCCACCTAGTTATGACTCAGGTGACTGTCGTGAACGATGACATGGGTACTCGCCTCCAAGTATCAATCCGGGAACACCCACTCTGCCAACTCGCCCACCAGGAGCGGTCAGACTGTTTTTTGGAGTTCTGTATACACAGAGCCCCATGTCTCACCCACACCGATGGTAACGTGCTCTTTATTGTCCGCCAATTTAATGCCCTTCAAGCCTTGCAAGGCAATCGTGATACCGTCATGCACGTTTGCAGCGCCTGTGCACTAAGTCAGCTTTCTACCCACTTGATGAAAGGGTATCATCTGGTAAGTATATACCTGCGAAAGGAGTGTGACCACTGCCTTTAATGGCGAGTGAGGCTTCTTGAGTGACTAGATGCGGATGTAGCTTCTTGATCAAGGCACTCACTTCTTGGACAGTTGTAGGTTGCGCAATCACAGCCGGCTTGATGCCGCTTTCAAATACAGTGAAGTACAATGCGTTACTCTTTTCGTAAAGCTCACTCCCTTGAAAGGTGTGTTTTCCAGCAAGGATTTCTTGAAGAACTTCTTGGAAAGCCATTGTGATTGGCATGGTGACAACTGTACTGCTGAATTTGGTGAGGATATAATGATATGTACTTGATATGAGGAATACAATAGCTATGAGAGCTCATGCGACAACTATGCAAAGGGTGATCCATACGAAAGACAAGGTAATGCAACAGACATAGACAGGACACACGAGCCAAGGTTGCTGCAACGCAAATGGATGGTTCCAAGTAGCTGGGACAAATTTGTTGGGGGTGGAGGTTGCGGCACAGACATCGGTGGCACGGCATGACTGCAGGTGGGGTAGCAATGCGGGACGCAATCTCCGATCCGGGTTCAGTAAAGGTCAAATTGTGGAAAACCCCCCTGATGCAGAATTACAGTAAGTGACTCGGTCCCTAACGGCTCGTATAGCCTGTTAATACTGCGTTTTGCTGTTCAACACATAGCTTACTTCGAGCGCACAGATTGCATTACATTAGCGGGTGTCCCCTATTGCTCAGAGAGGCGCTCCCATGACGTCCCCGCGCACATGCATGTGTACATGCAAATGCAAAAGTATACACCCCCCGAATTTTTAGGACCTTCTCTTTACAGTTCGTAATCTGGAGTGAGACATGCAATTTCATTCCAGCCTTGTAAGCTTATCAACTTATTGACCGTACTGTCACGGTGCCCAATCAAATTCAGTCATCGACTGCATGGACACCTCGATGTGCATCCGTGGGCATCTATGGCAAAGTACTCGGTCTCTGACAATTTTATCCGATTTGGTAAGAAAAGGACAACATGTGGGGTCCGGATACATGCTACAGAGACTAGAAGAAAGTTTAGATGGTGGCGCCTCACGCATCACAATCATTGAAAGCATCATGACCCGAATATAGGTCGGTCGTCTCGGCCAGGCGGGTAATTGGTGGGGCAGCAGCAGCTGTGTTGTGGCCCTCATGACGCCGGGCGATCTCCCTTGCAAGTTACGCTAAATTCATTGACAATTATCGATGCAAGTTGGTATAAAGGTCGACACGAAATTTAAACAAAGGTGTCCGTTCGTACAGAAGTAGCAACCGGCGAAGTTCTGACATATCAATCAACATGGATTATATAGCTATTGGTCTTTTCACCTGGATGACTATGCAGGATGTGTGTCTGAGTAGTATTTTGCTGGCGTTCGCTAGTATCCTATCGTGGAGAATCTAACGGTTCACCATCATGCCCTACTTCTACCCAAATGATCCTATAGAATACCCATACTCTATCCCCTTCATAGGTAAGAGAGTCACTGTACTTATAACTTGATCTCTATAGATGACTGCTCCAGATGATGGCTGAACTGCAGCAGGTCACCTCTATTCCTTCTTCAACAACTCCCACCAACTCCTTGAAGATTCCAGACTGTACTTCAAGAATAGTCGCACACCTTATGCCCTCACCGTAGCGGGTCAAATATGGTACATTATCACTTCTCCATGTGATGTGGCATCGATTTACAAGATTAATGACGGGACCTGTTCCTACGATATATTCGTAGAAACAGTCATGGAAACCATTGGTATTACGGAAGATGGGATAAGAAAGGCTTATCAGACTAAAAGTAAGAAGAGCGAGAAAGACGATAAGCATCTTGTACGCTTGTGCAAAGAATACCAGATCGCCCAGTTGAGCCCAGGAGTAAAATTTGACGAGCTTGTGAACCCGGCAGTTGAGTATATTAGCGCTTTCCTTGACTTAAACGTCCTCGCTAAAAGGACTAACTGGTCAGACTCTACTCAAAGCGATGCAGTTACTGTATCTTTATATGAGTTCATATCGGAAGTATTCATTGGTCTTGGACAGGAAGCGTACTTTGGAAAACTTTTGAGCAAGATCGACACAGACCTGGTCTCTTCCTTCAAAGTGTTTGACGCACTTGCTTGGCAAGTATTGTACCAGTATCCCAAACCTTTCTGTGGTACTATGCTAGCCGCAAAATTGAAGATAGGTAGTGCGCTCGAGGAATACTTCTCTACACCAGTTGAGGATCGTCAAGATGCAGCGTGGATGATTCTAGAGCTGGAAAAAGACATGAAGAGACTTGGTGTATCCTCCCACGATAAGGCATTGTTTTTCTTTCAGTTGTATTGGAGGTAAGACTTGTCCGGCTTCTTCCTTCCACGTCGTATAAGCATGTGCATCTTGACATGAACACTCCTGATTACTCATAGCGTTTGTGGAAACAACAGAAAAGGCCCCTTCTGGATGCTGGCTTATATGCTATTTGACCCGCCTCTTTTCGAACGCATCCAGCAAGAAGTTGCCCCAGCTGTGACTGCCGAAAGAATTGATACCGAACACCTCCTGACATTGTGTCCATACCTCAACGCCGTCTGGGACGAAACACTCCACAAGACTACATTCGCCGCCAGTGTCCGCTTCCTGACCAAAGACATCAGTCTACCCAATAGCCCTCTCATTCTACGCAAAGGAAACCGCATAATAATGCCGCAGCGGCAGCTTCATTTTAATGAAAAAATCCTCGGTGCGAATGCTACTACCTTTAACGCTAAAAGATTCATTTAAAACCCAAAGATGAAAAGCAGCAGAAGCTATTAACCTTTTAGAGGGGATATAATACTTTGTCCTAGACGTTATTTAGCGAAAGTAATTAGTCTTTCCTTTATTGTAGGGTTAATTAGTCGATTTAATATTAGACTAAAAGATAAGTAATAGAAATTTCTCATAGTAGCGGAGAAAAAAATAACTCTTATATTAGTAGATATTAAGCTAAAAACTAATATAAAGATTATTATAAAAAAATTTAGCTAAAACTATTTAAATAGGTCTTTCTTCTATCTACTATACTACTCTTAATTATACTATATTTAAGTACTCTAATTAAATTAGTAATATTAGAGTAAAACTAAATTTTTTTTATAATTATATATTTTATATAAAAATAAAAATATTAAAAATATATAGTATAATTATAAGGTCTAGCTATAGGCAATAGTATTTACTTTATACTAAAATAAATAGTAAAAAAATAACTAAATAATATTAAGTAAATAATACTTATCTCTTAAAAGAAAAGAGCTTAGTATAGATTTTAAGTAATTAGCTTACTTAGTATACTAGTATTTAATTTAACCCTTAATATTATATATATTAAAAACTATTAGATTAATTTAATCTACTATTAAAATATACTTAATTTTAAATAATTTTATACTTAATTTAAGATTTACGCTTAATTTAAGAGTGCACTTAATTTAAGAGTATACTTAATTTAAAATTTATACTTAATTTAAAAGTACGCTTAATTTAAGAGTATACTTAATTTAAAAGTATGCTTAATTTAAGAGTGCGCTTAATTTAAGAGTATACTTAATTTAAGAGTATACTTAATTTAAAATTTATACTTAATTTAAAAGTGCGCTTAATCTAAGATATATAACTCTTTAGCCTAAATATTAATTCTAAAATATACTTTATATATTATTATATTTATAGTACTAAGAGTAGTTTACTTACTTAAGGTAATAAAATAGTTTTTTTTACTACGCTATTTATTATTATAGTTTTTTACTTTTACTTATTATCTTTAGTAAAATTACTTATTTTTTACTAACACCTATTATTTTTAATAAAGATATTTATTTTTTACTAGAATTTATTACTTTTAGTAAAAATTTTTATTTTTTATTATACTTTAATATCTTTTATCTTTAGCTAGCCAACGCCGTATTAAATTATTTATATAAAAATGCTTAAATAGCCCTATAATTATAATTATATTAATTATATTATAATTATTATATAAGATTTATTCATAAATAGTTAATAATATAATATGATATAAAATTATTCTATATTTAATTTTAAGAATTCTTTCTTTATAAATAAAAGAGTAGCTTATCTCTTTTAATTATAGACTAGTCTATTACTTCTTCTAAGCGTAGGATATCTAAACTATTACTAAAATACTATAGTAAATCTATAACTAATTACTTAATTTCTTTACTTATTTTAAAAAAATATAGATTACACTTATTAAGCATAGTAAACTATATAGTAATTTACTTAATTAATAGCTAATTCTTAAACTAGCTATATAGAAAGGCCTATAATAGTAAAAGTAATATATTTATACTAAAGTATTTTCTTATTAAATACTATCTCTTTCCCATTTTAAGCATATGCTTAAACTTAAAACTCTCTTTTTTAATAGTTTATTTATTCTCTCTAAATAAATTCTAGAAAATCTTATCTTTAGTATATAATATAGCTAAGCGTTTAGATTTTAAAAGTTTATTTTTTTACCTAATTATATTAGCTAACTTAAGAGTTAGCTATTATATATTACTAAAACTATATTAATATTAATAGGTATTTATAATCTCCTTAGCGTTTTATTATATTACTATTATATATATTTTTTATAATTACTACTTAAGGGATATAATTATAGCTTCTAGCGTAGTATTTATTAGATTTTTAAATAAAAATTATTATATACTAACTAAAGCACCTAATATAGTTTAAAAGATTTTTAAAAATGCTAAACTTAATAGTAGAAATTTATATAACTATATTAATACTATATAAGTATTTATTTAAGCTTGCTATAGACTAATTACCTATACTATATTTTAGAATACTTTTATTCTACTAATTATATATTTATTATATGCTATTTATAAATATAAATTTAGACTAATATAATCTAAACTTATAATATATTAAATATAGGGTTTTAAATAAGAAGGTATTATAAGACTAAAATTATTTAAGTTATTTATAAGATTTTTTATTACTTCTACTAGTTTCTAGACTATATTAAACTTTACGTTATACTTTAAGAATATTTATTTTATTAGTAACTATTAAGCTAATTTTCTAGTTCTTTTTTTCTTTTTATTTATATTTACTTATGTATAATCTAGTAAAGTCTTAGTAAATACGCTATTTAGTATATAATTCTTCTTTATAATTTTCTTAACTATAGACTATATATTAGAATTAACACTATTAGTATTACTATTATTATTACTTACTATATCTCTGCTATTATATATTACTATAATAAGTTTTTTTATTATAGTATAATTTACTTAATTATATTATTATTATAGTGTAGCTTTAAGACTAGTAGTAAAAAAGACTAGCTATATTAAAATAAATTTTTAATTTTAGTAGCTTTTCTTTTTATTATATATAATTATAATTTAATCTATCTCTACTTCTTAGCTATATAAATAGGCCTATAAAGATAGAATAGATGGGTAAGTGTTACAAGGGGGTTATACTTACCTAATCCTGGTCCGGGTGAGGGCAGGAAGACAATCGTAAGCCTTGCGGATATTCAGTGGTTCGAAAGCGTAGCGTGGTGCAAAGAGGTTCGTATGAATAATCCAATTCTATGTGCGATAGAATAACTAACTAAGAGTATTGCCAATCGGTATAAAGAGATGTACTCAAAGCCGTATGAGAGTTGACTACAAAGAATAGGAAATGTACAGAGAGTGTCCTACACTATATACCAGTCTGCCCATCCTTCGTCGTCTCTAGATTCCATATCGTTGTCCCGCCAAGCCTGGGTTGTCCCTGGGACAATGGTAGTCCCCAGGGACAATCGTATATGCGGGACAACATCACGTGCTTGGGTTGTCCCGCCAAGTTCTCGTGTCTGCGGGACAACATCACGTGATCGCTTACTGTTGCCGTTGCTCACTGATACCCCGCCTTGCCTCTTCCGTTCGTGGTCCTTGAGCGGTTGTGCTCCTGCTGCACTGTAATTCTTTGTGCTTGCGCTGTGACTTCTGCAAGGTGTCTCTGTGATTGTAACACTACCCCCCTCTTTTGGGTTATCGTCCCGATAACTCGTGGGTAGCTGCTGTGCCACGTTTTGGCTTGCGTCGCGTATAAAGTCAAGCCCGCCTGCTCCTGGTGCGTCTGCTTTCTTTGTCTCGCCTTGCCTAGCTGACCATGCCGAAAGCCCCCCGCTCGTCCGTCGCTGATCGTCGCGCTCGTGCGGAAAAGATAAAATCGCAAGAGTTAGAAATGTCGGGTTCTCTGGGGTGCGAGCGTTGTCGAAAATTAAAGCTCCGTTGTTTTGTGGACGCCGTTTCTGGTCATTGCGCTGGCTGTATTTCTGTGCACACGGAATGCAGCCTGTGGATTCCGGAAAAGGAGTGGGACCTCGTGCAGGAGGAGAAGCGTCGTAAGCGCTTGGCCTTGCTCCAGGCAGAGGAGCGGCAGGCGCAGGCGGCTGTGGACGCAGCACGCCTCCGTCGTGAGCTTGCCGAGGTGGAGGAGAAAGAGCATTCTTTCGCTCGTCACGACCTTCGGGTTGCTGATGTGATAGATGAGCTGGGAAAGCAAAAGGAGGATTCGAAGGGTACGGCCGCCAGCGATACTCGCGAACTGATGCAACGCGCACCTTCAACGGCTGACTCGGGCTGGTCGCAGGCTGATTCTTCTTTAATTGACCCTTCTTTGTCTTTTGACCTTTCCGCTTTCCTGGGTGACTTCGAGCCACTCGTCCTGGGGTCTGGCTGTTCCGAGCTCGGTTTTCCTCCCGTGCTTGCTGAAAGTCCTTCAGCTGTTCCTTGCAGTTCGTGAGGTTTTCTTTTGGTTCCCATGTGTTGTATTGCTCCGGCCATCCCTTCCATTTTATCAGGTATCGTTGCTGACCTCGGATTGTCTTTAGGTCCTTGATATCCTCGACTTCATACTCGTCGTCCTCCAACTCCAGCTGGGTTTCGACCGTGGCATTTGGTGGTGCCGGTTCGAGTAGGTTCTTGTGGAAGGTGGAGTGGATTTTCGTTCCAACGGGTAGGAGTAGTTTCGTCGTGACCGGCCCCTTCGTCCCCTTGACTTCAAAGGGTCCCACCCTTAGGTGGTCTAATTTTTTGCTCGGTCTTTTTGTTTTGAGGTTTTTCTGTGATAGAAATACTTTGTCCCCCTTTTTAAGGGTTGGTCCCTCAATCCTTTGCTTGTTTGCGTTTCGTGACGCGGTGATAGCTTTGCGGGTGATCCTTTCTTGTAGGATCTTGTGGAGTTCTTTCATTCTCTGGGCCTTGTCCTCTGCTCCTGTAGAGATACTTTCCACGTCCCTCGGATCCCGATGAGCCACCGGCTCATATCCGTAGTTTGCGTAATGGGGTGAGTACCCTGTCGTGCCTGACCTGGCGCTGTTGTAGGCTAACTGTGCTGTTGGCAAGAGTTCTACCCAATTGTCCTGTTGCTTGTTTACGTAGAATCGTAGATACTGCTCGAGTGTCTGATTTGTGCGTTCTGTTTGTCCATCTGTCTGCGGATGGAAGCTTGTCGATAGCTTCCTGTTCGTGCCTAGTTCAGCTGTGAACGTGTCCCAGTATTTGGAAGTGAACAGTTTGTCTCGGTCCGTGATGAATTCTTCTGGTGGACCATGTTCTGCGAATAATGCGTTGTCAACTTCATAAGCTAGTTCCTCGGCCGTCATGGCTTCCTCCATGGGTCTGAACTTGGCTGCTTTCGTGAGTCTGTCTACCATTACCATGATGGTGTCGCACATTCGTCTCGTTCCTGGTTGTGGCGATTTCGGGAGTTTTACTATGAAATCCATCGTCACACTTTGCCATGGGCGCTGCGCCGCTGGCAAGGGTTGTAGGAGTCCATAAGGCTTATGTCTCTTGGGCTTGTTTTTGTGACAGGCCAGACAGTTGCTTATTTCCTTTGTGACCATTTGTTTGAGTTTAGGGATGGCATATTCGTTCGCGATGCGACGCGTTGTTTCTTCTATGCCTGGGTGTCCCCATTCTCGTGACTCGTGGAGTTCCCTGATGAGCTGAGGTGCGTCTTGCGTTTTCACAATCTTTCGTTGTCGGTGGTCGCGTTTCATTGGTTCTTCAGCGGCCCTTCGCACTTCTATTTTCGGCGTCCAGCGCTGTTCTTCTGGCTGGTTATATTGCAGCGTACCGTCTGGTTGCTTCTTTAGCACTGCATTGTGTAGATCCGGTTTGTCCTCTACGAGGTCTGATCTCCTGCTCAAGGCGTCTGCCGCGCCGTTCAAGGTTCCTGGTCGATGGTGAATTGCAAAATCGAAGTTTGCGAGGAATTCTGCCCATCGTACTTGTCGTCTGTTGAGCTTCTTCGTTGTCATGAAGCTGGTGAGGTTCATATGGTCCGTCCATACCTCTATTTTCGTGGGCGCGCCCATGAGTTGGGTTTCCCATTGTTCAAAGGCATCTACTACCCCGAGTAGTTCCTTGTCGTGAACGTCGTAATTGAGCTCTGCTCCGGAGAACTTTCGTGAGTGGAAGAATACCGGTCTCCACTTTTCGTCATCACATTGTTGAGCTAGCACTGCTCCTAGTGCATAGTCGGATGCGTCTGTTTCAACTCGTGTTTTCCTTCGCGGGTCGAACATCTGCAGGAGAGGTGCCGAGAGGAACAATTCCTTTAGGTTTTCGAACGCCGTGCGTTGCTTTTCCTCCCACTTGAACCCTACTTCCTTCTTCGTAATCTCGGTTAAGGGTGCCGTTGTTTTGGAATAATTGGTAATAAACTTTCGGTAGAAGTTGGTGAACCCTAGGAAAGACTGTATGTCTTTTACTGACTTAGGTTGTGGCCATTCTTGTACCGTAGATACCTTCTTTGGGTCCATGGCGATCCCTTCTCGTGAGATGATGAATCCTAAGTACTCAGTCTTCGTCGTGTGGAATTCACACTTATTCGGATGCAGGAGTAGTCGATACTCTTTCATCTTGTCGAGTACTTTGCGTACGTGCTGTACGTGCTCTTCAAGCGATCCTCCAGAGTATACTAGGACATCGTCTAGGTATACAGTGCAGAATACGTCCAGGTATTCGTGGAGTGCCTTGTTTACTACCGCTTGGAATGTTGCTGGGGCATTGGTGAGTCCCATTGGCATGACTGTGAACTCGTATAGTCCATATCTGGTTCTAAAGGCAGTCATCCACTCATGTCCTTTGGCTATGCGGATTCGATAAAAACCGTCTCGTACGTCAAACTTCGTGAACCACCTTGCTCCCTGGAGTCGATCCATGAGCTCCGTTATCAGTGGCAACGGATATCGGTTCTTGATAGTTTTGTCGTTCAGCTGTCGGTAATCCACGCATAGTCGTAGTCGTCCATCCTTTTTTGGTACGAACAGTATGGCTGAGGCCATCGGGCTCTTGCTGGGCCTTATGAACTTTCGCTTTAAGTTCTTCCTTAGCCACTCTATCAGTTCTTCCTGCTGATCTCGCGACAAAGGCCGTAGTCGCTCTGGGTGTAGCTTCGCACCGTCCTGTAAGTGGATCTCGTGATCCCATTCCTGGTGCTTTGGAAGCGTTTCGCCATCTTTCTCATGAAAGAGTTCTGCGAAATCCTGGTATTCCTTGGGGATAGATAGGGTCTCTTGCCCTTCTTTCTGGAGCTCACTCCTCCGTATCCATATGACGCCTACCTTCTGAGGGTCCTTCTTGTAGATCTTCGCGAACTTACAAGGTGATACTTGTTGTATGGTCGTTTTTTGGTTGGTTCCCTCCTCTTGAGGCTTGTGCTGAACCTTCGAACCTGTTTGCGACCTCCGTACACCAGCGACCCTTACTGTGGGTTCTCGGCTGTGTATGGTCTTCTTCTGCCAGTCGATGACAGGGTTGTGTCGTATCAGCCAATCATAACCGATGATTGCTTCTAAGCTTCCGAGGTCCATTATCGTGAAGCTGTGTTGGCTCCAGAGTCCATCCAGGCCAACTGGTAACGGCGTTGTTTCCAGGCGTAGCCAGCCTTTGCCGTATCCTTGGGAAAACGTCCCATCTGCCATTTCAACCCGAACAGGTGTTGCTTTATTTTGGTATGGCAGATCATACTTCTCCACTGTCCTGGGAGATATTAGACATCCGGTAGCGCCGGGGTCTATGAGCGCAGTCACTCGGTGTCCTCCGATCGTGACTTCCTTCGTTAGGTGCAGTCCGTCGTCTTGGTCTGCCCTGCGAACCTTAATGGAGGCGCCTTCACCAGTATGGTTCCGTTCCTGGTGGCGCTCTAGTTTTCCGACTCGTTGTCGGCGTCACTTGCGACTTCTGGTCGGTCCCAAAGTCGTGCGGGATTCTTTTCTTCTCCGCATTCTGCGTATAGTTCGTCGAACATGGCTCGGGCTCTATCGAGGCGTTCCGCTTCTGCCGTTGCGTTGCCTTGGCCGTGCCATTCGCAGTTTTCCGCGACGCATTCGTTGGCTTGTAAGTCCTTGTGCTCGGCGCTGGATGGATCTGCTGCGTCCTCCTCGCGTGCACACAGGTGCGTGAAACATTTCGTCTCACAATGCTTCCAATGGGTTACATCCTGGTGTTCCATGTCGTGTTTTACTCCGCAGTCGGCACTGCACATGCTAATCCCTGAAGTATACCCCGAGAGCGGGCCCTGGGGCCACCATCCGTTAGCATGCTTATGCCTTCGGTGTTCATTGCAGTAGTCGTCGTAGCATGCGGTCCATCCTAGGCGAAGGTGTTTTGCCTTCCAGGTTTCCTCATGGTGTAAGTAGCAAGTTGCTACCTGGCATGCGCTAGCGGGGATGTACTTATGTGAATAGTCTCCCGGGTTTTTGCAAGCTTCCTCTCGCAGCCTCTGGTGTGTTTGACATTTTTCCTTATAGCATTGATACCACCCTAACTCGCGGTGTCGGGACTGTATGCGGATCTGTAAGTACGGATCCGGGACCAGTCCTTGTTGCTTTTCTGCGAGGGTGAGAGTTACGCCGGCTGTCGTGCCCTGGACGCAGACTTCTTCTCGGCAGTCCCTGGCCCAGTGCATTCCGCTTGCACATACCCAACAAACTTCTCTAGACAGACGTTCCCAGATGTCCCTTTCGTGGAGCCGGGTGCGCCCGGTCCGTATTGGTAGCTCCTCTAGGTCTAGCTCGGAGATTTCGTCTTCTTCCTCCGGCTCCTTTTCTTGTACCAGAGTAGCCATTCGTACTCGTACGGTTTGTGCCCGCTTTCCTTCGAGCTTGTTTTGTTCCGGACAATCCCGTTTGAAATGTCCTTGTTGTCCACAGCCTAGGCAGGCTTTTTCATCGAAACGCCTTTGTCTTTCTTTGTCTGACAGTCCATCGTTTCGGTGGTTGCGCTTGTTCTTTTTCTTGAACTGTCGTTTCTCGTGGGCTTTATCGGCCATGACGATATCCCCATCCCGGTCCCTTTGCTCCTTTCTTGGTCGCTTGATGTTGGCTGTGTTTTGGTATGGGATCTTGCCGGACCCTCTTTTTTCCATTTGCCTTTCGTAGAGTCGGTTATCCACCCTTACTGCCAGTTCTATCAGTGCTTCCAGGGATTCCGTTTCGTTGTGGTGTGTGAGTTCGTCTTTGACTGTTTCCTTGAGGCCGTTATAGTAGGCTGCCTGCAGTGGGGCGTCGTCCCAGCTGATCTTGGCCTGTAATTGCCTGAATTCTCCTGTGTATGCCCCTGCAGACTTTGTTTGTTTGAGACGTTGAATCTGTCTTTCCGCCTGCTTTTCCTCGTCAACTTCTCCGAACATGAGTTGAAGTTGATCCTTGAATCCTCCCCAAGAGGTAAAGGCCTTCTTTGTTGCCTCATCCCAGCGGCCGGGATCATCTTCGTACAGCAGATAATCTTCGGTTAGAGGGCGTAGCCACTCGGCTGCTTTACCTTCCAGGTGCATGGAGGCCGCCAGAATCTTAGACTGATCGGTATCGAAGATGTCTTTGTTGAATCGACAGTATAGCTCCACGTTGGTGAGGAACGTTTTAAGCCCGGATCGCCCGCCATCGTAGTTTTCTGGGATCTTGACGGGGATCTTTTTCCTTGGTGCCGTCATCGCGACGACCTGGGCTTTCAGCTGTTCCAGCTCTTCCGCCTGTGCTCTCAGCAGCTCGGCTGCGCTCGTTGTGGGCCCGAGGCTGAGCTTGCTGTGGCAGGTTGCACCATGTTGTCGTTTCGAGACCTTTGGGTAGTCAAAGTGTTACAAGGGGGTTATACTTACCTAATCCTGGTCCGGGTGAGGGCAGGAAGACAATCGTAAGCCTTGCGGATATTCAGTGGTTCGAAAGCGTAGCGTGGTGCAAAGAGGTTCGTATGAATAATCCAATTCTATGTGCGATAGAATAACTAACTAAGAGTATTGCCAATCGGTATAAAGAGATGTACTCAAAGCCGTATGAGAGTTGACTACAAAGAATAGGAAATGTACAGAGAGTGTCCTACACTATATACCAGTCTGCCCATCCTTCGTCGTCTCTAGATTCCATATCGTTGTCCCGCCAAGCCTGGGTTGTCCCTGGGACAATGGTAGTCCCCAGGGACAATCGTATATGCGGGACAACATCACGTGCTTGGGTTGTCCCGCCAAGTTCTCGTGTCTGCGGGACAACATCACGTGATCGCTTACTGTTGCCGTTGCTCACTGATACCCCGCCTTGCCTCTTCCGTTCGTGGTCCTTGAGCGGTTGTGCTCCTGCTGCACTGTAATTCTTTGTGCTTGCGCTGTGACTTCTGCAAGGTGTCTCTGTGATTGTAACAGTAAGGTTAGAAAATTTTAAGAAATAAAAATTGCACTTTTATATACTAATATATAGAAAAAGAGCGTTTTAATCATACTTAACCTTTTAATTTTCTATTTAAGTTATAGTTGTGGAGTTATTCGCGTTAAAAGATTATATAGTTATAAGTAAGATTTAAATTTAGAAAGGAGTAAGGCAAAGACACTAGTTTAAAAAGAGTAATTTCTAAATACGCTAAGCTAAGAGAAAGTCCCTTTTATATTCTTAACTTATTAAGTATTTATAATAAAAACATAAGTCTAGTAGTAAATACTATACTAGGTAGTAGACTAAAGATATATTTTATAGTAAAAGCCTAAGCTAAGAAAAAGTAGAAACGTAATTATAAGAAATACTTATGTAGAAAGAATTATTTTTTCTAATATATAGCTTACTCTACTTTTATTTATTATAAATTTATATCTCTATATATTCTATTCTTTAATTATTTAGACTTAAACTTTTTAACTAGTGCTAATACTTTTACTCTTTAAAGTTTTATTATCTAGTTAGACTAATTATTAAGGGGTAAGAATATAAATAAACTACTACTAGTAGTAAATAATATAGAGGTTGCAATAGTTTCTAGCTAATTCTAAAAATAAAAAAGAAAACTAATAAGTAAGTACACTATATTTTTATATAGTATACCTTAACTTATCTAGCCACAGCTATATAATTTATAAAAATATTTCTACTAATAGTAGATCTAGACTATTTATACTAGTGTTAATAGTACTAGCTCTTAGAATTCTTCTATTTAGCTAAACTAGCTAATAGAGAATAAGAATATATATAAAATACTACTAGTAGTAAATAAAGTAGAGACCGCGGCAGTTCTTAGCTAACTATAAGAAAGTAGAAAAGAGTACACATATAAGTATACTAATTCTAAATAACCTATTCTATAATAAAAAATAGACATAAATATAAGGACTTTAAAAATTCTTTTTAAAATATAGGCTAGTATTACGCAATTACATATAAGTATAAACCTAATTTTAGACTACTTAGGAACTATAAAAATGCTAAAAGAATAAGAGAAATTAGAGTTAGGATAAGCATAAAACTACTTTACTTTTTTAACTACTAATTAAGACTATAGTTATAGAGTTACTTACGTTAAAAGGTAGTATTATCTTAACTTAGTAAGGCGTAATACTAAGCTAAAAAGAGTAATTTCTAAATACGCCTAGCTAAGAAAGCTCTTACTACGCGTTTTTAATTATAGTATAGTTTATAGCCTATAGTATGCTAGGAGATAGACTAAAAAAGTATTTTATAATTAAAGCTAAGACTAATACAAAGCAGAGATATAATTATAAAGACTATTTATATAAAAGAAACTACTCTTTCTAAAATTATTTTAACTTTATTTACTACGCGTCTGCACCTTTAGGTATTTTAACTATTACTTATATAGACTTTAGTCTTTAAACTAGTGCTAATATTTTTATTTCTTAAGATTTTCTTATCTAACTAAATAAGTTACTAGAAAATAGTAATATATATAGATTACTATTTTCTTTCGCACTATTATTAGTAGATAATATAGAAGCTATAGTAATAACTAAGTAATTAAGTAAAAAGAAATAAATAAATAAGCGTATTAAGTATAAATAAGGTATTAGATAATAAATTAAGGAAATAAATATAAGGGCTATAGATATTATGCTTAGTATAAAGACTAGTAATATACTAAGCGTAGATAAAACCCTAGGTTAGTTAAGAGATATAGGAAGGCTAAAAGAGATAAATAATAAATTTATTAATAATATAGTTAACTAGACCCACCTAATTAGAAATAAAAACCTTTAGATATTATTAAATATATTTATTATTAAGGAGATTACTATTGCAAACGCGCGCAGCGCTTACTATATATTAATTATTTTAAAGAGCTCTACTAATGCTTATATAAAAATTCTAAATAGTTTAAAGATACTTAGCTAGTATATTATTTTCTTAACTTAGTTAAGCTACTAATATAAGACCTTTTTAGTCTAGCGTAATAATCTACTATTTTAAGTTAGACTTATATCTAGATAACTATTTAAAAATAGTAATATTTTATAATTAGTATAATTATTTTTTAGCTATAGCACGCCTCTACTAATAGTACTATTATTTAATTATAATACACCTTGCCTACTATAGCTATCTAATAATAATAGTACTTCTTTACTAGCTACTATATTACTCTTATTTTTATTTTTTATCTATATTAGTAATGTGCTAAGTCTAGCTACTATTTAAGTAGTATTACTAGTGTAGTTAAGACCTAGAGTAAGTAGTCTATTAATGCTACTTATTAAATAAACTATTTATAAACTCACTAAACAGCTACGGAACTTCTAAGACTATACTTATAAGAAGTATATAAAAGTAAATAGACTCTACTAGTAATATTACTAGCGCCCTAATATATACTCTATATATATATTATTTAAGGGAATAACACATCTACTTTATAAAGTATATAATAAGGAAATGCCTCTACTAAATATTCTTAGTAATTTAAAGCTAATAAAACTATTTATTTTGCCTAAAGGCTTAAATCTAAAGGCTATATTTAAGAGTATAAGCCCTATAGCTTTTCCTAAAGATATTAGCACTCCTAATAAAAAGCTACTTTATAATTTATATTTATAAAAGCACTATAGTAATAGTAGAAAAGAATATACTACTAAAATAAGATTTAATATAAATAGTATTTACTATTTTTTTAGTAGTCTAGCATTTGCCTAAAATAGTATTAATTAGCACTCTTACGCATATTTTATTTTAAATCTAGATATAAATATATATTTTAGCCTTATAGTGTTAGCGTATAATAATTATAGTAACTTAGTAATAAGGAACTTGCCGCTGCACAAAATCTCTTATTATTACTTTAACTTAGTTATAAATAGCACTAAGTTTTTACTACTATTTATTTTCTTTTTAAAGCTCTACTTTAAAAGCTAGTATAAGTATACTATTTATTTAAGTAAGTAAGACTAGTAGCTCTAGTTAAACACTATACTACTCTTAGCTATAGGCAAGATAGTAAATAATTTAACTCTAGTATTATATCTTTTTATTTCTAAGAATAACGCTAGTAGAGGCGCCACTATAATATTAATAAAGACTTTAAAGTAAAAAGAGAGCGCGTAGGAATAGCTTTTAGAGTATAGACTATAGTACTAATATCTTAATTTACTATAAACTATTATTCTTAACTAAATTATTAAAAATCCTAGCTTAGATTACTTTAATAACGCTATCTTATTTATATATATAAAGAACACTAAGCTAGCGCATATAATAAATAATTTAACTGCTACGTATAAGTAATAAGAAAATATTTAAGTAGAGGCTACTTACCCGCAGTTCTATAATTAAAATAGAATCTTTATAGATATTGCTAAGATAATTATATTAGAGGACTACGCCTACTTATATAATGCTATTTTAAAAGAATTTAAAATAAAAACGTATTTTTAGAAGTAGTGCTATCTAGAGTTATATATTTATACGCGCGTAAAGCTACTAAAAAATAGTAAGTAGATAAGAGAGAGTTCTCGCGTGATAATCTACCTATAAGTAATAATAAAAGACTTAATAGACTAAATGCTGTTTAGCGTGCTACACAACTAAAAGAATATAGATAAACTAGTTTATTTATAGTTTTATAGTAATATTAAAACGTTCTTTAATAATTCTAAGGTATACGTGTTTAATAACTAGACAGTTAAGAATCTAGCGCTAGATTCTAGCTATATACACTTACTATAGTAGTAGAGTAGTAGCGTGATTTTCTTAGAAAATGTCTATAAGAACGCCTATCTATATAATAAGAACTATGTATTTTCTAACCTTAAAAATAACTAGTAAAAGTTATATAGAATTTAGAAGAAGCATTAAGTCTTTTTTATTATAATAGATAAGATCTGCAAGTAATAGCGTAAGTAAAATTTCTATAATAATAGTATTAATAATACTAACTAGTTACTTTTTTATTATATTATTTCTTTACTAGAGCTATTTAGCTTTCTTTATATCTAGATTAATAAGTACTATTTTCTGTTTAAGCATACGCTTATATATACTACTAGAATATACTTACTATCTAAGACTATAGTTATAATAATTATATTATAAGCGCTTTAGTTTTGCTATAGTAGTAATATGCTAGTAAGAAAATTACTACTATATAAAAATTACTAGAAATAAAGGCGTAAGTAGAATTTTATTATAAAAAAGAGTCTTAGCATGCAGGAGATAGTAAAAAAGTATAATTTAGATTAGTTTTTACTTAAATTTAGCTAGATAACTAGGTAGTTACTTTTACTATATAGTAATAATATACTTATTAGAAACCTACTAATATATACTAAGTATAAGCGCAGGTAGCAAGCAGTTAAAAACTTATAAAATATATTTATTTAGTTTAACTAGACTATAGAATAGTTTTAGTAATATAGTATTTTATAGCATTTTTAGCTACTTTAAACCTAGCTAGAGTATTTATACGCCCTTTATCTAGAGTAGTTTAATATTAATATCTAGGTAGCTATACTTACTATTTATAAGAGTTATTTAGAGCTATTAGCTAATGCGTTAAAGTAGAATAGTAATATAATATTTTACTATAAAGAAATAAGACGCATATTTTTTAATTAAGAAGTAGTTACGCTGCTGCACATTATTATAAGTAATAAAATATACTTTTTTATAGTTAATAAGCTACTAGACTTTTTCTTTTTTTAGAATAATAAGCTAGAGCGTATAGAATAAAGAGTTAAGCCCTTTTAACTTATTTTATAAAAAAGCTTTAAGTTTATAGAGAACTAGCTAGGCTACTAGCATATAAATAAGTAATTAAATAAGTTTTTTTATTTTATCTACCTAATGCATTAAATTCTATTCTACTTATTATAAGTTGCTAGTTATATTTATAAAAGAAAGCTATATATAAGGCCTAAGGAGATAAATAATATAATTTTTAACTATTTTTGCAGAATCTAGCATAGTTAAATTATTATTTAGTAAACTGCCTAAAATAGTCTATAATATTATTTATTAAGCGCACTAACGCTCTAGGTAAGTAGGTGCGCATAACTAGGTCTAAAAGATAGTAGTGCTAATAAAAACTTATAAAAAGTAAGAACTACGCATGCTAAGTATAAATAAAATAGTAAAGTACTAAATTACTAGCTAAATAAGCGTAGGCATAAAGAAATTCTTATTTATATAGAAGTAAGGAGTGCCTTTAACACTATTAATAAGAGAGAAAATTAGAGACTTAAGTATAGATAAGCTAGATAAGTTAATAGTAGAGTTTATATAAAAGAAAGACGCTATAGTTATTAAAGAAGTATAAGAAGAGAATAGTTCTATTTAAGTAGTATATATAATACCTTTATAGTATATTTTTATATTCTTTTAATAGGCTAGCAAAAAATACGCTAAGACTAAATAAAAGTTTATTATAAGTAGTAGTATATTTATACTATTTAGAATAGGGCTATAACTAGAGTTAAAGTCTAGTCTAGTTTTAGTCTAAGGTTTCTTAGGGATAGAATATCCGCGTTAATTTAAAATTATATATACACTCTTTAGGGTTAGGTGGTTAGGGTTAGGGTTAGGGTTAGGGTTAGGGTTAGGGTTAGGGTTAGGGTTAGGGTTAGGTTAGGGTTAGGGTTGGGTTAGGGTTAGGGTTAGGGTTAGGGTTAGGGTTAGGGTTAGGG